>VZTQ01012575.1:177696-194103 GCA_013400755.1 Pelecanoides urinatrix | reverse complement strand
GGGAACACCGAGGACCTGCGTCTTCTGGTNGACCTGCGTCTTCTGGTGACAGGGAACACCGAGGATCCGCAGCTCCTGGGGACAGGGAACACCGAGGACCCGCATCTCCTGGGGACAGGGACCACCAAGGATCCGCAGCTTCTGGGGATGGGGACCACCGAGGACCTGCAGCTCCTGGGGACAGGGAACACCGAGAACCCGCAGTTCCTGAGGACAGGGCCCCCCACAGCGACGGGGACACGGGTGTCCTTGCAGAGACCAGCAGGTCCCCGGCCAGGTAGTGCCCCTTTCCCTTTCTCACCAAGTGCTGGTACCCATAAGCAGGCAGTGCTGCCCCGGGAACCCACGGCACAACTGCCCCGACACCGCCACGGAGCATCGCCCACCCCACCGAACCTGTGGCACGGCACTGGCCGCCGGGGGCTGGTGGTGGCCAGCATGAACGGGAGCCAGAGCCCTCCTTTGCCTAACAGGAGGGTGGCTAACGGTGTGGATCCTCCTCTTGCCAATAACTCCAGCCCTCTCGAGTTTGATTTACTAACCGCCGCTACGCGACTCTACGGTAGTAGCGGCACGGGGCTCGCATCCTTCTTACCCAGACTGATGCTGCCAGCCGGCCGTTGCCTGCCCGTCCCGACCCGCCTGCCCTTCTGCAGCGTGCTGGGCACCGACCATTTCAGATTACCGAATTACCTCCGCCACAGCAGCGAGGCGGAAATTCGGGCAGCTTTGCATGAGTGGGAGGGCTTGCTTGAATCGCGGTGCCATCGCTACGTGGAGTGGTTTCTCTGCTTGCTCCTGCTCCCTGGGTGTAGCCCCTTGGTCCCTGTAACCCCCCCGCCGTGCCAGGGCTTCTGCGAGGCCGTCAGAGACGTGTGTTGGATGCACTTGGCTGGTGGGCGCCTGCCTCTGCCTTGTGATGCTCTCCCCGAGGAGGACGAGGGGTATTCTTGTGTCTTTATTAATGCTTCTGCAGGTAATGTGGCTGGGTGATGTGTTTGTGTGTGTGTCTCCCCTCCCCAAACTCCCCCTGGTTTTTAGGCGCCAAGGGATGCTTCTGCCTTGCCCCCATGGGATGCTGCTGAGTCCAAAATCGCTTTCCATCCAGCCTCGGCTTTTTCAAACAGGGACCGCCAGCGGGTTTTGGCTCTCTCCGCAAGGCTGAGCATCACCATCCCCTCCTCGGGCTGTTTCACCCCTGGTGAAACACAGTGGCCAGGTTAAAAGACAATGACCCGGTGGCCAGGACAAGAGATGCTCCCCGAACGCATCGTGCTGGCATTTGGGGCCGGTTTGCAGGTGCCGCAGTGCACAGAAAAGGGCTTTGGGGTGTCCATCCCGGGAGCGGGGAGCTTGCAGAGCTGCGGGGGCAGGGGAAGGACCAGGACCCTGCGACCACCCAACCACAGCAGCGTCTGGGGCCGTGGCGGTGAGGTGGCTTCAAGGTGACCCGCGGCCGTGCCCGCACGCTCCCCTCTCCCAGGGCGGCCCTTTGCCTCGGGGTTAATGATTTACCCGACGGCTAATGTTTGATCCCCCCCTGCTTGGCAGGCAGGAGAGGTTATTTCACCTCCGGCTTCGTCATTAGGTGGTTGTGACCCTGCTGTATGTCAGCCAGGGACTGAGACATGCCTTTTTGGGCAGGGGGGTGAAAGGAAGGGAGCGGGCAGGGGGGGTCTGGCACTCGGAGAAATGCACATCAGAGCGTAAAAGCAAGAACACAGTTTGGGATGAAAGCAGGAGCGGGAGCTCGCCGCTCCCCCCGCCGAGCCCTCTGAATGAGGCTGTGTTCCCACGCCGGCCCCCCGCGCCCTCGGGTGACGGGCTGGGGCTGCCGACCAGGAGCGGCGAGACACCCGCTGCCATGAGGGCGGCAATTTAGCCGGGGGCCAGCGGACAAGGGTCGCACACATGGTCCCCTCAGCATCAAAGTGGCTCTGTTCGCCCGCCGACCCCGGGGAGTTGCGGCGGGATCATAGGGATGCTCGGGGTCGGCGTGTGCTCCCAGATGGGCAGCGTCGGGAATGGGTGGGGGTCGTGGGGACTGTGGTGAGTGACTTGAGATGCTCCTGCGTGCCAGGAGTCCCCTGCATCCCAGCCGACATGGGATGCGTGGGGTCACGCTGGCAGCCCTGGCTCAGGCCAGCCAGGAAGGTCGTGGCAGAGCAGGAAGGCGGCTCGGAGCATCCCTGGGATTTTTCTGGTGGCAACAGGAGCAAAAAGCTGGGTCGCTGCAGCCAGAGGCATCCTCACAGCCATCCCGTGCCGGCACCCATCCCGAAACCACTGCAGAGTCAGCTGGCTCTGGCTCTCTGTGCTCCGCAGTGGGTGCTGCCAGTTTGCCTCAGGGAGGAAGGAGGTGCGATATCTGGGCTCTGGGTGCCCTTTGGAAAAAGCAGGCGTGGCCTGAAAGGTTTGGGGTTGAGAAGAAGCACTTGGCTTTTGTAGGGGAGCAGCCGTTTGAAGGGGTCTCCCCTTACCCGCCCCCGCTCCCCAGGCCCCATCCAGCCTCACAGCCCTGGCCTCTGCCTGCTTTGCACGTTGCGCAGGGGCAAGATGTGTCCCCGTTTGCTTTGGGAAGCATCGACACCCAGCTGCCACCCCGGGCTCGGGGGCGAGTGGCATGTTTGGAGAGGGAGGATCCCAGAGCCAGCTGAAACGCCAAGGGGAGCGTGGTTGAAAATTGCATTGCTAACAAAAGCCTCTTTCAGCCTGTCCCCCGTCATACCAAGCCCTGGGGGCAGACGATGGCTTGTCTGGCTGCAGAAATTGCAGCGCCGGCTCTTACACCCGTGCAGACCCCCAGGAGGAAGCTCTGGTTTCCTCTTCCCTTAAAGCTGCCGTGAATTTGGCTTCCTCCAGCCTGAGATAAGCTCCATCCCTGCATCCTGGTGTTTGCGGTCAGCTTGGCCGCAGCCACTTGCTGTAAGGTGGCTGGCACGGCTGGGGACGGCTCGGCTCGGGGTGGGACAGGGGGAGCGAGCTTGGGGGATGCCTGAGCATGGGGTTTCTCAAGGGTGGGTACCAGTCTGGGGCTCGCTGCAGGCCCGGGGGAGCCCCGCTGGCTCACCCCATCATTTTTGATGTAGGGCTGCGCACATCTGGGCATGAAGGGATGCTGGGCTCGAAAGGATGCTGGGCTCCAGGGTCCAGAGGTCCCCGCGGCCGGCAAGGCAGAGGGGCTGCGCTGAGCCCTTCCCCTCCGAGCAGGCTGGGGATACCCCATGGGGAAGCCCGATCCCGGTGCAGGGCAGATGAGGGGGTCAGGGCTGGTGCAAGACCGGGAAGGGAGGTTTCCTTCCAGCCAGGTGCTCAGTTTTGGGGTGCCAAGCTTGGGAGGGAATGGGGGCTTGGGGGAGCAGGGTGGGCACAGAGTAGTTTTAGAGCAGCAAGCTCAGGAGAGGATCAGTGGGTCTGGCAGGGAGAAAAACTTGCCCCCACCTCTAATCGGTGGCATTTCTAACATCCCCGCTGCCTGTGTCCCTGTCATGGGGCTGGCGCTGACGTTGGGGCTCGGCAGCAGGGGGAGGCTGGGGATGCTCCATGTGCGCAGGTCCCCCCAGGCTTTGGAAGAGACACCCAGTTTTTAATCTCCTCCCACCATCTCAAGAGACGTGTTTTCCTTCCAGGCTGGGCAAGGCTGGGCTGATTTCTTCTTTCTTTTTTTTTTCCCCCCCTTCTTCTTTTTATTTTTTTGAAGAGCTCTGGAGGACAATGCCTGGCTCCAGAGCAGGGTGGAAGTTCCTGGCTGGTCCTCCTGGGCTCAGCACACCTCTGATAACCCCTCGTTGCTCATGTGAAACACCAGGGATGGAGTTGGGGACATTGAATTGTCTCAGCTCCTGCTCCTGACTCAGGATGGGGCTGAAATCAGCACCAAGCATCCGTTCCTGGTGCAGAGCCCTTGGCTGTTTGGAAGCTGGGGTGGCTGGGTTTCCTCGTTCCCGGGAAACGCAGAGTTAAAAAGCACCCGGCGTGCTCGATCCCATCGAGTTGGCACCCGCCCGAGCAGTTGACATAGGAGAGGAGGAATCCAGCGCCCGGTGTGTGGGCGATGAGGATGTGCCTGCTGCCAAAACAACGGGAGCTGGCGTACAGAGGCCCGACTCGCCCCGGCCAGATGTTCAGCTGCGTCGGGTAGGAGAGACCGTCCCGAGCAGAACTTCCCCAAGCGCCTTGAGAAAAAGGAGTTAGGAAAGGAGGCAAGCTCCAAATTGAGATCATCTGGGAAGCTGATGGGGCGCGCTGACTGGAGCTCCATTCTCAGGGTGTCACAAGGGGATGGTTCTGGTTTATTCCCAGCCAGGGTGACCCCATGAGCTTGTCCCGGGATGACGTGGGGGGTCACCGTGACCCCGGAGCGGGTACAGATGTAACACATTTCCTCGCGGCTCCGTAGTTGTTCAGCATCCCGGTGCTCCGGCAGCATCCCCCGCTGCCTGCACGGGCATGCTGCTACCATGGTCAAGATCCTTTTGGTTTTATCTGGTCTCAAGGATGTCCTGGCCACGGTCGGAGGGCCAGCAGCAGGGAATTGGTGGCATTTTGGGAGCCGCATCCCAACTGTGCAGTGGAAGCAGCTCAAGGAGCGTTGTTGCCTTGACCAACCTGCAGCCTGAAGGAAAATCCTGGGCGCTGGGGGGGCAGCGAGCAGAGGGAGTCACTGAGGGGTGGTGTTTGGGGGAGGCATGGCCAGTGGTGTCCCCCCAAGGCGCCTTGCTGAGGGTGACCATCTTCGCCGGGCCAGTTGTGACTGTCCCCTTTCCCTTCCTCTTGCAGAGAACCTCAGCACTGAGGTCAGCCTCCTGGAGCTGATCGGAGACCCCCCGCCGGAGGAGATCCTCAAGATTTACGGCCCTGACAACAACCCTGGCTACGTCTTCGGCCCCAATGCCAACACAGGCCAAGTGGCCCGGTACCACCTGCCGAGCCCTTTCTACCGGGACTTTTCCCTCCTGTTCCACATCCAGCCCACCACCCCCCGGGCCGGAGTGCTCTTTGCCATCACGGACTCCTCGCAGAGCATCATCTATGTGGGCGTCAAGCTCTCGGAGCTGCGGGCGGGCAAGCAGCAGATTATCTTCTATTACACAGAGCCAGGCTCGCCAAGCTCATATGCAGCAGCCACCTTCACCGTGCCCACCTTGCTCAATCAGTGGACGCGCTTCGCCATCAGCGTGGAGGAGGACGAAGTTGTTCTCTACCTGGACTGTGAGGAGCACGAGCGGGTCCGCTTCGAGCGCTCCCCGGATGAGATGGAGCTGGAAGATGGCTCTGGGCTCTTTGTTGCTCAGGCTGGAGGAGCTGACCCAGATAAATACCAGGTAAGACCTTGGGTCACTCCAAGGAGCATCTCCAAGAAGAAGCCTGGGTGAGGCTGGAGGGATGTGACACCAGCTTGTGCCTGTTGAACCAACCTCTTTGCCCAGAAGACAAACCAGTGACCATGCTCCGCGTGCATCCCTGGGGAAGGAGATGCTTGAGATGGGGGGGAAAGGTGGCTTGAGATGCCACCAACTTTATTGTCTTGGGTCTCACCAAGGCAAAGCTCTCTAGGTGGGCTGGCAGGAGGAGATGGGGTTGTGCTACAGGCATCACCATTGCCCGTACCTTTTCCAGCAAATGCTGAGCCTCTTCGAGTCTCCCCTTTGCTAAAAATACCCAACTCCTTTGGTGGAGGAGCTGGTTTGGCTGGTAAAATGTCTCTCTTAGCTGGAAAAAATGCTTGGGCTGGAGCATATCTTTGTTGGCTGACACTGGGCGGTATCTGCAGGAAGACTTTGGAGAGCAAGGAGAGAAGGTGATAGCTCAGCCTGTGATTTGAGCATGTTCTAGATAAGGTTTATGGAAAGTGTGGGGAAAATGCCCAGCTGACGTGGAAATCCCCCGCAGTGCTTGAGGAGAGGAAAGTTCAGGATTGCACCGCCGGTTTTCTCCTGGGTTGAGCGCGGTTTGCCCAGCAACAGAGGCTCTGTCGAGTGGAGCGATGCTTTTCCCGGGGAGCTTTGCAAAGCACGTTTCTGAGCTTAAACATCATCTTGACTAACGAGCAGTGCTGCCGCAGTCCCAGTTAAACCGCTTCAGGCAGGGAAAGCTCCCCTGGGAAGGGTTAATGATTGATGGGCCGGGGACCAGTTTGTGCTGGGACTTGGGTTGGTCCCTTGAGGTCTCAAGAGCAACTTTTTGCTCTTGAAGAGCAATTTTTTGCTCTTGAACCTGCCGAGAGGGCCAGGTTATGGCCGTGGAGGAACCCCTCTCCCCAGCTGGAGCGAGCTTGGCACCAGTTGGAAGGCAAAGCAACAGCCCGAAGCGGAGCAAAGCACTCCTGCCTTTCTATCAGATGATGTTCCCGAGCTTGCCAAACACCCAATCCCACCGCCCGCCCCCAGTTTTCCTGCAGGGAATAGCCGGCCATCAAGGGATGGAGGCTGACTGCCTCGGCTGGCCGAGAGGGGAGGGGAGGGGGGAAGGCGGGCTTGGGCATCTGTCTGCCTCGTGGTATTTCCATTGCTGACGAGTCCTGACTCGTGTTATCTGGAACTAACTGGGCATCAAGCTGATTAAAAACTGGCCTTTGGTCAAGCTGCAAGACGAGCTGCTCATGGGCAGCTGGAGGGCGGCTGGTGAGGTCTCAACTGGCATCTGTGCTTCTTCCCTTTGTGTCAATGGGATGAAACCCAAAGGGGTGAAACCTGCAGGTAACGCAGAAGCCCCTGGGTCAGTAGATATCAAGGGGGTTACTGTGAATGGGGTCTCAGCTGGGGTCTGGCAGAAGGGTTTGATCGCAGGTGGATGCACGGTAAGTCCTACGGTGCTGCCGCCCCCTTTATTGGGGCAAACGGGCTGCAAGGGCCCTTATAACCATCCTTTGTGGGCACACCTCGGTTCAGGGCTGGAATCGGGTTATTTCCAATACCTCCAGCAAGCCCCAGGACCAGGAAGGCCAGGCTGGAGTGTTGCATTTATCAAAGCTTGGGCCTGATGCTAGTGCTCGGCGGGGAGGAGAGGGATGGGTTGGAGCCGGCTGTCGCCAGGGCGAGCAGCTGGAGGAGGTCACAACCCACCTGGGGGGCGTTTGCTTGTGGCAGGGATTTATATTTTTTTTAGTATGTATATTAAAAATATAATATATTTATTATACATCTATAATATAATATATCTATAATATATTCCTATTATAATATCATAGCCAGCCTGGCTGAACTGCAACTGCCCCTGATTCTTATTTTTTTAAATGCATTGTGTTTCCTGAGTGCAGCTTTTTCACGGATGTGTTGTGCTGTGCTTTCAAGTGAGCCCAAATATTATTTTAGGTGTCTCACCCAGAGGAGAGACACCGGGCAGGAGGTATCTGCTCTCTCCGAGCTTGCTTCCCAGCACGGTCTCTAGCACCTCCCCACTGGGATCAGAAGGATGGGCAGTATCCCATTCCAGCAGCATCCCGTCCCGGCAGCATCCCCGTGTCCCATCCCAGCAGTGAGGACCTGGGCTGGGCTCTGAGATGCGCTGGGTGACCCAGCTCACGGTGGGAGCCGTGGGGTTCAAGCTGGTACCCACACACCCTCCCCGGTCGATACAGGGATGCTGCCCTCCCGGGGCAGTTAGCTCGGCTATGGGGCTTTGTCTGGAGGCAGCATCCTTAGGAAGGAATTTATGGCGGTTTCCTGTATAAACAAGCGGCTTGGATGTGCGCAGTGCTTGCAAAACCCAAATAAATGGTAAAGAAGTGCAGATTAGCCTAAGAAATACAAAACCGGGGCTGCAGCGGACTGCCAGCAGCCCTTGCTTGGGGCAGAGAGGCCGTCTGCAGCGGGGGAGCCCTCTGGAGAGGGGAAACGAGGAGCATGGCCAAAAAAGTCCCTGTAAAAGCGTTACTGGCTGGCTGGCCAGATCCTGGCCACCACCTCCGTTCAGCCCGCCTGGTGCCAGAGCTGGCACATGGCTTTTCCCCGTGGCTTGTCGAGCCGTGTCGGTGGTGCCGGGCACCGGGGCTGCAAGGTTGAAACCTCTGTGTGCTGGGTTATGGGTGGATGCTCAGGTGGAGAGCACTTTCTGCAGCAGGCGAAAGAGCCCGACGTACGCGGGGCACTCGAGGACGTGGTGGTATGGCAGGTCGCAGGGTGGCTTGCGGCATGTGTCTGTCCGTGGCAGCTCTCGGCGTGGTTTCCTTCCAGGGGGTGATTGCTGATTTGAAGCTGCAAGGGGACCCGCGGGCGGCTGAGCGCCAGTGCGAGGAAGAGGAGGATGACGCCGATGAGGTGAGCGCTGGCAGCCCGGCGGGGGCAGGCTGGGGGGCTGCTGCCCCATGCTGCCGGCTGACCCCTCGCCCCTTCTTCCTGGGCAAACGCAGGTCTCTGGCGATTTTGGCAGCGGGGCAGAAGGTGGACACCAACCCTCAGGGAAAGACAGGGTGAGTCGGTGCCCGCGGGTGTTGCGCTCAGTGGCAGAACCCCAAGATTTTAGGGACGAGGAGGGCTGGGTGCCCTCCACGGTCAAGGTCCCAGGGTGCCCGATGGTGTCCCGGCGCCTGTCCCTTTTGAGAGAGCACGGGGAGGTGAACGGCACCGCGGTGTCCCCTTGTTGTTGGAACAGGGTGTCCCGGGGCTGGTGGATGCCGTCCCCGTCACCTCTCCCCCCGTGGCAGCGGGCAGCGGGCCCAGGAGTGGCGGGGGCTCCCCGCAGCAAGCCGAGAGGACCAGAGCAGAGGAGACGCTGCGGGTCTCCGCGGGAGGTAATGCCGACAGCAGCATCCCCTTCCCTGCCACACCAGCTGGCTTGGGGTGGCCGTCCCCGAGCACGACCGGGTTCCTTTTCCCTTCCCGCAGGTGCTGGCCCCAAAGGTGAAAAGGGGGAGAAGGGCGAGCGTGGCCTAAAAGGGGACTCGGGGACCGGCAGCATCGTGGGGATGGGCAGTGTCAAGGGCGAAAAGGTGGGTGAGAGAGGGGATCCCAGGGGCTCGAGGATGCCACCGGCGTATCCGCGTTTGACACGCGCTCCTCTTTGTTTCTATCCTGCAGGGGGAGAAAGGAGAACTGGGCGTCAAGGTGAGCATCGCAGGGGGGTCCGGGGCAAAGCCATGCCTGCCTGGGCTGCCACCCCTGGGGACGTGCCACCCATCCCCGTTTCCCTCCGGTCCCCAGGGCAACGCTGGATTTGGCTATCCCGGCTCCAAGGGTCAGAAAGGGGAACCGGGGTCACCCGGCTCCCCCGGCACCCTCTCGCGGCACACCGACGGCTCGATCGTGGAGCAGGTCACCGGTCCCCCGGGGCCTCCGGGGAAGGATGGAGCCCCTGGCAGGGATGGCGAGCCTGTGAGTCAAGCCCCCCACCCCTCGGGTATCCCCTCTGCCCCCANCCCCCCCCACCGCTCCCCTTCGCAGGGCGATATGGGACCGCAGGGGTTCCCCGGGACCCCGGGGGAGCCTGGTCTGAAGGGGGAGAAGGTGAGTGCTGGTGTCGGGGTACGGCACACACCGCTGCCCCCCCTTTCCTCTCGCTGGCAGCTGGGCTACGCTCGCAAACCACGCTCTTTCCTCTGTGCCAGGGTGACCCAGGCGTGGGACCGAGGGGACCCCCTGGACCGCCTGGTCCCCCGGGACCACCAGGACCCTCCTCCAAGCATGACAAGCTGGTGGGTGCTCCCTGGGACACGGGTTTGAGGGGGTCATGGAGGAGCGGGGTGCTGCACCCCAACCCTGGCTGTCAGTGCCTGACATCACCCTCGCGCTTCTCCCCCAGACCTTCATCGACATGGAGGGCTCTGGCTTTGGCGGCGACCTGGAGAGCCTGCGGGTGAGTGAGGGTCCTCTCCTGCTGGCAGGGAGTGGGGGGACATGCTCGGCCATCGTCCCCTCCTTCTCTTGTAGGGTCCCCGAGGGCCACCTGGTCCCCCAGGGCCGCCTGGTGTGCCCGGTTTGCCGGGGGAACCGGGACGGTTTGGGATGAACCGCACGGACCTTCTGGGACCACCAGGTCTGCCGGGCAGGGATGGGACCCCTGGGCCCCCAGGGCCAGCGGTAGGTATATGGGGTGGCCAAGGGGACCCATCCCAGGGCCACCCTGCGGCGGTGGGGCCATAACTGCCCCCTGTGGCAGTGGGGGGCTCCCTGCCCACCAGCCCCACGGGGTTTCCCTGCGCTGGAAACGGCTCCTGGGCATCTTGCAGGGTCCTCAGGGTCCTCCTGGAAGAGACGGGGCAGCTGGGCAGCCGGGGCCGAAAGGAGAGCGGGTGAGTGTCCCATGTCCCCTGGGAGCACATCACAGGCTTCCCCGTGGGGCAGCTGGCACCCCGGGGGGATCGCAGCAGCTGCCGCTCGGTCCTCCGGCACATCTCCAGGAGGTCCCAGCTCCTTCCGTCCCTGGACTGGAGAGCATCAACCTGCTCCTGGAGCAAGGCAGCTTCTTCACACCCTCTTCTCCTTCCTCCTCTTCCCCAGGGTGATGTGGGCGACCTCGGCCTCCCCGGTGCACCGGGACCCAAGGTACTGTGCTTGGAGCAGGTTTCTTGGCAGGGGGTCCCACGTTTATTGCAGACTGGAGGCAGGGATGCTGCTTGGGGGGCCCAGCTCGTGCCGCAGCAGGGAGGGGGATGCTGGTATTTGGGATCCTCCCGGAGTAGAGCAGTGCCACGGCTCGAGGGTGCGTGGAGCCGCTGACCACCCCCAGGATGCTCGCTGGACTCCTGCCAACCTTTGCTTGGCTTTGGTCCAGGCACTGCTGCCTCGAGAAGTGGGCAGGCAAGCCGAACAGGGTGTTTCAAGGCACAAAAGAGGGTTTACTTGGGGCATTTTGGGTGCCTGCACCCCTCTGGGAAACACCTCATCTTCTGCACATCACTCTCCTGCCTGCCTGCTCGAGCTTCTTTCCGCCCCGCGTCCCTGAGGGTGGAGGTAAAGGCTTGCTGGGACATGCACGATCACCCTCCCCTCCCTCGGGGGCCAGGATGCCCCTTGGGATGACCCATCCATCACAGCCTGAGCTGGGGACAAGAGCCTCAAGAGTTCAGGTTTCTTAACACTGCCGACATCGAGAGGGTAGACGGGGCGGCAGCGGGCGTAAGGACTGATCCTGCTGCTCGGAGACCCGTAGCAAAAGGTGAGGGTGCCTGCAAGCATCCCCCCCTCGGCCCTGCCTCCGCGTCAGAGCCGGCAATGCATGCAAAAAAAAATTAAAATATCACATTTATGATTTTAGACGAGCCTCTGGTGGCCACCGTGCACATTGCACAGTGAGCCGGGGCCGTGCGAGGACAGCCGGGACCGGGGACACCAGAGCTGGGCGATGCCATGCCCCTGCGCGCCGGAGGCAGGGGAGCATCCGTGCCCTGTCCCAAGGGATGGTTTGGGGATGCGGGAGGGGATGCGCTGCCTCCCGCTTGTAGGCTCCAGGCAGGGACCATTGCCACTTTGTCCCATCTGTCCCCTCTTTTTTTTCTTGTCCCCTTTGCAGGGCAGCAAGGGAGAAACGGGACCAGCAGGAGCCCCAGGAGAAATGGGGTTAGCTGGTCTTCCCGGGCCCATGGGACCCCGAGGGCAGCCAGGGCCCCCCGGTCCCCCGGGACCGCCGGGGCCAGGCTACGAGGCTGGATTTGTAAGTGATCGCTCCTGTGACGGGGTGTGGGATGAGCTGGAGCTGGGGGCAGACACGGCTCAGCCCCTTCTCCCCCTGCCTAGGGCGACATGGAGGGCTCGGGGCTGCCGTTCACTGCCGGCTCCCCTGGACCACCTGGACCCGAAGGACCACAGGTAGCTCCGCTCTTGCTCCTTCCCTCCCCTCCATCCTCGGCTCCCCGGGGTATTCCCCCGCATCGTGTCCCCTGCCGTCACCCCACGCTCATGGCCCCCTTCTTGTTGCTTGCAGGGGGTGCCAGGACTGCCGGGGGTGAAGGTGAGGAGCCCTTCCTCACCCTTTGCCAGAGCCGGCCGTGGGAGCCTGGCTCCATCCATGCAGGATGCCCACGGGCAGCCCGCGGGGATGCTCCTGCTCTCATACCTCTTTCCTTGCAGGGGGAGGTCGGCAGCCCTGGGCAGCCCGGCTTGCCAGGACCGAAGGTGGGAGTGCCAGGAGGTTGGGATGGGCTGTGTGTGAGCCTCTGGGGTTGGTGGGGTGCTGGGGAGGACCCCTGTGCTCCCCAACCTGGGGCTCTCGGGAGGATGCTCTGTACACCCTTTCCCACGCCTCTTTGCAGGGAGATGCTGGCGTGCCCGGTGTGGATGGCCGCCCTGGACTGGAGGGCTTTCCCGGACCGCAGGTAGGAGCATCAGCCCCCGCCACTTTCCAGAAGCACCCCCCCCTCGCTCCAGGCAGGGCACCCTTGCCCACTGCAGGACCACTTGCAGCAGCTCAATCCCCGACAGCCAAAATCCATCCCCAGCAACCAAACTCTGCCCCCAGCAGCCAAAATCCATCCCCCCGCCCCCGCCATGCCTCCGATTGTTCCCCTGCTCTGGGACCAGGCTCACCGCGTGCCAGCGGTGCCCACGCTGCTTGGAACCCCATCAGCTTGCCACCCTGCTCGCCATCACCCCCACCCAAAAGCGTCCCACCCGGGCTCGCTGCCTGGACCTTGCAGGCTGGGGCGGGGGGGTGGCCTGAAAGGTTTTGCTGAGGCGCAGGCGGTGGCGGGGGGGGGGTCTCCGCTTGTGAGCCAGGGTCCAGCTGCGAGTGGTGCCAAGCGGGAAGCTCACCCCTGCCTGCTCCTCCTTCCAGGGACCCAAAGGTGACAGAGGCAGCGCCGGCGAGAAGGTAGGTGCCACCGGGCTGGGGCTGGGGACTGGCCGGCCGTGGCCCTGGGGCTGATGGCTTGTGTCTTCCAGGGTGAGCGAGGCCAAGATGGTGTGGGGCTGCCTGGCCCACCTGGTCCCCCTGGTCCTCCTGGACAGGTCATCACTATCTCGAGCGAAGATGTAAGTGATGGGTCCTGGTTTCACTGCAGCTTGGGGGAACGAAAATTGGGCAGGGGGGAAGGGGTCTGCCCAACTTCTCCAGGAGGTCTGACTTCTTCAGAGCAAAGATCAGGGTGAAACACCCGTTTTGTCTCTTTTTTCAGAAGTCTTTGGCGGCTTTGCCTGGTCCAGAGGTAGGTGCTCCCCTGCGACCCACAACCTCCCTGGCAGTGCCAAGAGGGCACCTGATTTCTTCGAAAGAGGGGGTTTGCTCACACAAGCATCTCTGCTTCTCTCTGCAGGGCAGACCGGGTCACGCCGGCTTCCCGGTGAGTTGGTGGTGGGACTGGGGACCGCAGGGGTGGCACTGGTGCCCACAGTAGGGCATGGGGCAGTGCCAGGGCACCGAAGGGGGGAGTGAGAATGAAAGCTCTGGGCACGCTTTGGTGAAACCTCTGGTTGCTGGTCCTGCTGCAGCGATGCTGGGGTGGTCATCAGGGTCTGCCTTTGGTGGGTTGGGGCTGACGCGGGCTCTGTGCTCCTCCCTGCAGGGCCCAGTGGGACCAAAAGGAGACCGGGGGTCGTCTGGTCCCCAGGGCTCCCCAGGTTTGAAGGTAACTGCTCCGGGCCAGCTCCGCTCCATGGGGTGGTCACGCTCCTGGTGCCCCATCCTGCCTGGCCCCCGGGTCCTGGTGGTGTTGCCAGCCCCACCACGGGAGGGAGCCTGGTCCCTCCGTCTCCCCTCGCACCTCCTCCTCTCTTGCAGGGGGAGAAGGGGGAGCCCGGCGTCATCATCAGCCCTGATGGGACCGTGGTCACTGCAAAGGTGAAAGGAGAAAAGGTGGGTGTGCCGCGGGAATGGGGGGCACGTCCCCGTGTGATGGGTGCCAGGTGGTCCCGGTGGTGATGCTTTTTCCCTCTCCGCTGTCCGCAGGGGGAGCCGGGGCTGCGGGGACCGATGGGACCCTCGGTAAGTCACCATCGCCGTCCTCCTCATATCCCACAAGGAGAGATGGGACTGATCCAGGGCAGAGGGGGATGGGGGGTGCCCCTGCTCTGAGCACCCCCATCCTCATCTTCTCTCCCCTCCAGGGTCCCCAGGGACGAGCAGGGATGAAGGGAGAGATCGGCTTTCCGGGCAGACCCGTAAGACCCACTCCCGGTTTGTTTGTCCCCTCAGCCATCGCCTCCTCCACCGCAACCCCCCCCACCCTTGCACGTCTTGCACCCACCGAACCCCAAACCCCATCGTGTCCTTGCGGTGCCAAGGGATGGGGTGATGCCGGGGTGCCAGCGGTGATGCTGGGGTGTCACCCCAGAGCTGGTGGGGGGACAGGGACAAGGCTCATCTCTGCTGCTCATCCACAGGGACGTCCCGGCATGAACGGGCTGAAGGGCGAGAAGGGGGACCCCGCGGATGCCAGTAGCCTGCTGGGCTTGCGGGTGAGCGCTGCCGCAGTCTCCCCGGGCTGCTGGCCCGGCAGATGGGGGGGACACACACCGAGGGTCTCCCTGGGGACCCGAATCCCTTTGGCAAAGGGCACATGCCTCCCTCTCTCAGGGACCAGTTGCCCCTCTGGGGCAGGGCATGGTCCCAGTGTCCCCCCCGCCAGGGACTGTCCACTTTGCAGGACCTTGACGCATCTTCTCTCCCCCCCACAGGGTCCCCCGGGACCCCCGGGTCCCCCAGGCCCCCCCGGGCTGCCTGGCAGCATAGTCTACGACAGCAGCAATGTGAGTAACAACACGGTCACCATGATGGGGGGAAGCCGAGGGCTGGTGACCGGGTCCCCCCAGTGCCACCTGCTTGGCTGGAGGGGACAGGGGACACTCATCCTGGCCAGGGCTGGCACGTGGGGCTGCCATCAGCATCACGTCGAGGTGGGGGTCCCCGAGGACGCTGCCCCTCTCTGCAGCTGCTTCCTTTGCATCCCCACAGGCCTTCAGCGACTCCGGCCATCCCGCGCTGCCAGCCTTCCCCGGTAAGGGGGTGTCCCTCTCCCAGCCTCCTCAGGGCAGCTCAGGGACCCCTGACAAGGCCGGGGTGAGGGGGGTGGGACCCCCTCCGTTAGAGCCGGGGCTGGGATGCTGCAGTCCTGAGATGGCATCTGTCTGGTGCCCCCCACAGGTTTCCACCAGTTTCCAGGACAAAAGGGGGAGAAAGGCGATGCCGGAGCCCCGGGACCCCCAGGTGGGTGACCCATCCCCGCAGGCAGCGGTGGGCAGGGGGTGGCTCGTGCCCGCCCCAGCTCTCCTCTCCCCTCCTCTCCCTCTCCACAGGCCACTTCCCCTACGACCTGAATCACTTCAGTGCCAGCCTGCGGGTAAGCCCTCTGCCCGCGGCGGCGGCTCGCGGGACTGGCACCTGGCACAATTTGGGATACTGGGGTGCGCCCTGGCCGCTCGCCTTAAGACCGTGACATCCTACAGGGTGACAAGGGGGAGGCAGGTCCCAAGGGCGAGAAGGGCGAGCCGGGCAGCACCCCACTCTACGGTCCCAGTGTCTCCGGGCTGCCGGGGCCTCCGGGGCCCCAGGGCTACCCCGGGCTGCCGGTGAGTACCCCACAACGTGCGGGATCGGGGGGGGCATGGGAAAAGCAGCATCCCCGGGTGCTTTGCTCCAGGGATGCTGTCTCACGCTGCCTAGGGTCCCAAGGGGGATAGTGTCATCGGGCCACCAGGGCCTCCTGGACCTCAGGGCCCCCCTGGTATCGGATATGAGGGGCGGCAGGGCCCCCCTGGCCCTCCCGGCCCCCCCGGTCCACCTTCCTTCCCAGGCCCCCACAGACAAGGTGAGTACCTGTGCCCCTGCATCCCTCCCTGCCTCCCCTGCATCCCTCCCTGCACCCCTCACATCCCTCCCTGCACCCCCCGCATCCCTCCCCATGCCCCGTGCTGCAGCCCTCTCCATCTCACCCTTCTTCCTCCCAGCTATCAGCATCCCTGGCCCCCCCGGACCACCAGGACCCCCCGGACCACCAGGCACCAGCGTGACGTCCTTGGGGGTGAGTTGGGGCTCTGCGGGGCGAGGGTTGCCCACGGGCTGGCCGGCCGAGCCCTGAGCCACCCGCCGGGCTGTGCCCGCAGCTGCGGGCCCTGCCGACCTACCAAGCGATGCTGAGCGCCGCGCACGAGCTGCCTGAGGGCAGCCTCGTCTTCCTGACCGACCGGCAAGAGCTCTACGTCCGCCTGCGTGGAGGCTTCCGCCGGGTGCTGGTGAGTGCTGGGGGGCAAAGGGGGCACCCCGCCTTGGGTTGCACTGCCTGGCTCTGAAGGGGTGCAGGCAGCATCACCTTGAGGTTTCAGTGGCATCTTTTGGGGCTGCTCGGGTGGTCTCCCCACTTTTGCACAAGGAAGAGGTGAGGGGGGGTGGCTGGGATCTGATGTGCCATGTACTTGCAGCTGGAGGAGCACACCCTGATTCCTGGTTCAGCTCTGGTGAGTCCCCTGTTCCCCATCCCACCCCCATCTCCATCCATCCGTCCCCATCCCCATCCCTCCATCCCCACCCCCCTCCATCTGT
>VZTQ01012575.1:0-163851 GCA_013400755.1 Pelecanoides urinatrix | reverse complement strand
GGCAGGGCGGCGGGGCCGGGCAGAGCCGGGGGGGACGGGCAGGGCTGCGGGGCCGGGCAGGGCGCACCCGCTTGGCTCCGGCTGCCGCCTCCCTCGGAGCGAGCCCCGCCGCGCCCTCCCGGCCCCCAACTCCGCCGCTCCTCTCCTCCTGCCCAGCCCTGCCTGCCCCTGCCCAATCCCTCCCCGCTCTGCGCAGCCCGTCCCTCCGTCTCTCCGTCCGTCCGTCCGTGTGTTCGGGGGCAGGTAGGGGTTTGCCTTCCCTGGGGCGTTGTTTTTTGGGTGGGGGCGGGCTCGGGGGCCCCGGGACGGCGCCGCCGGTGCCGGAGGGGCTGCCCCGCACCGGGCGGCCGCACGCTGCCCTCGCTCTGCTCCGGCCGGGTCCATCCTTGGGGCGGGGCAGGCGNGGTGGTGGCGTGGAGGGGGGACAACAGCCGCTGCGACGAGGAGGCGGCTCCCGGTGCGGCATCACTCCGGGAACCAGCCCGGGAGCAGGAGGCGAGCTCCCTCCAAACCCAGGGTGACTCCGCAGAGCGGTGGGTCTCCCGTGTTCCCATCCCGAGGGGCTCCCCCCCATGCCCTTCCACCTCCCCGGGTGTGCGTCTCTGCGAGGCTGCTGAGAGTTTTCCGTCCTTGACACCCAGCCCAGGATGCTGCTTGGCTCGGCGAGGGCTGGCCTCTGCCGAAACAAGTCCCAAAGCACTGTCCCCGTGGCCCTGGCCCACAACTTGGGGGGTCCCCAAGGGAGGTGGCTTGCCAAGCCCCCCACCCGCTGCTGCAGGGAGAAGCGCACGTGGGGACGGGTGATGGCAGGGATGCTGCACTGGCTTTCGGGCGGTGGCTTTCGGGTGTGAGCATCCAGCGGGGTCTCACTGCTGTCGGGGCTGGTGGTCATTTCTGAGCCCCGGCTCTGGATGTGCCAGTCACTGAGTATCCACCAAGCAGCTCATCACTGCACGCAGCCGGGGCAGATGCAGCCCCAACATCAGTGCCGGGGGGAGGAAGGGGGCCCAGGCCTTGTTTCTGGAGCACACACCTCCAAGCTTCCCCCACAGGTGGGCAAATTATCTCTTGGGAGCCCGTTTCCCCAGCTGAGACCTTTCTGTCCATCCTCCAGAATTGGGCTGGTTCATCAGCACATGCACAGGGTGCCCTGCGGTGGGGTTGCTCCACCCTCCCCACTGGAGCCATCACCCCCCCATCACATGGAGCTGGGTCGAGAGGGGTAGGTTTATTTGGGTATCGCCCCCAGGGCAGTGGGCAGAATTTATTGCCCAGCTCCTCCCGGCAAGTCCCCGCCGGGTCTGGGTGAGGCCTTGCTGACCCGTCCTGGGAGCAAGGGACCCATGCCGCTGCCCCTGCAGCCAACCCAGCCCTGTGCAGCTTCCTCCAGCAGCCGCTGCGCTGCAGAGCATCCCCACCCTGGTGCAGATGCTGCATGGCCCCCCAGGAGTGGTGCAGAGCCCTGCGCTGCAGGGCATCCTCCCCCAGCTTGCAGCACGGCGAGCCCCGGGCAGCTGGGGCAGCTTGGGGCCGTGATGCCCCGGGGCTCCCAGGGCGCTGGAGTCTGGGTGAAGCCCGGTGCTGCGGCCACGCAGCGCAATGCAGGCGATCCAGGCTTTCCCAGCCTGCACCCGTGGATGGTGCATGCTTCCTCTACATCCTTGCAAGAGGAGAGAGCGTCTGCACATCCCGAGGGATGCTGTAGCAAGGGACTGGCTGGTCATGGTGGGAGATGCACTGGACACTGCTGTCTGCCGGGGTCTGAGGGGGGCTGGCAGTGCACAGGGGTCCCCGAGGGTGCAGGGGATGGAGAGCAGCACCCAGTGCAGACCAGCTCCATCTGTAAGCAAGCAGCCTGGGGATGGAGAACCCCGTGGGCGGTAGAGGTGGCACCCAAAATCTCTGTGACCTATTCCGTGCTTTCTAGGAGCATTTCCCTAGCGGCCTCTGGGAGGATCCGAGAGAGAAAACCCTGTCTGAGCTTGCTTTAAACGATGGCCAAGGAGGTGTAGCTCTGCTATGAAGTTCAGGGCAGGCCCGTGCAGGTGCCAAAACCGCTGCCAGACACGGCTGGGGTGGGTCAAGTGATGCTCAGCCCCTGTGCTTGCCTGAGCCCTGGGTCCATGGGGCTGCGGCGGTACAAATATAACCCCCATCTCCTTTCCCTTGTCTTTTCAATAGCCCCAGGAGAGTGTGGGCTTGTTTCAGGGCTGGAGCTGGCTCCCACCCACCTGGTTGGCACGCCTGCACGGCGAGGATGGGGTGCTGCAGCCACCCCTGCATGCGTGGTGTCCCTCCCACGGGGCAGAGCCTGGGGAGGGGGCACAAATGTTCCCAGACCCCCCTGCCAGCCACTGCAGGGCTGCCTGTGGTGCCCTGCTCCAGCCCTGGGGGAAGGGGGAACAGTTCAGGCAGCTGCCGGCAGCGCTAATGGCTCTTGGCCTCGGTGCTCTGCCGGAAGCTCTGCTTCTTCACCCTGCTAATTGGGGAGGTGAATTAACAGTGCTAAGATGCGGCTGGCATCCTATGCAGCGCCCACCGGCTGTCCTTCCCTGCATGGAGGCTGAGGGGATGCCGGAGACGCATGCCAGGCTGGGGGACAGCGTTTGTGTTCCCGGGATGGACCTTTGGCTCCCAGCCCTGGGGCAGTGGTACCTGGGGCAGGGATGGGGGCATCCTTCATCTTCCTGGCCTGGCCTGGCACAGCGATGCAGAAATAAGTCCACTTTTCATCAGGTTGGCAGCCAAGCTCCGTGCTAGCACCTCCCTGACTGCCTGCGGGGAAAACACAAAGAAGAAAAACTCTTTTTAACACAGAAAGTCCCTCCTTTGAGTGTCCCCAAGGGCTGTTTTCTGTTGAGGAGGGAATATGGGATTTTCCAGCAGGCAGGTTCCCCCCATTTTGGGGAAAGCCCATCGAGACTCGGCACACCGGTTGATGGGGAGTCCTTTACAGGAGCTACGGACAGTTGGTGACTTCCTAAATGAAGCAGGCACTCAGGAGTGCAAAACCCAAATGCTTTCCTCCAAAAATGGCAAAACAGAGCACTTTGAATTTTCCACCTTATTTTCTTGGTTGCTTCTTCCCTTTGCTGAACCTCTGGCCTGTTTGGGCAGGCTTTGCAACGAGACAGGCAGAAGAGAAATGCCATTCCCCAGCTGGGGGGAAATGTGTTTCCAGCCCCCTTTGGTCCAGCAGCAGCCCATCACCAGGGTCTTGCGGCGTGTGGCATCGTGTCCCCCAGCCTGGTGGGTGCACATGGTGGGGAAACCCAGGGTCAACTGGAGGAGGAGAAAGAGGGTCCACATGCGAGGGCAACCAGCCGGCGTGTCCCAGGAAGGGGTTAATCCTGGAGCTCCAGATCTGGTATCCTATTGCTGGCTGCTTTGGGTAAAAGCTTTTTTGGCTCCGTTTCAAGGGCAGCGGCTGGGGGATGACTCATGCATCCCTGCCACCAAGGAGTAAACCCTCTTGTCCAGACTTTCCCAGGGCAAGGTGATGGATTCCTGAAAATCCAAGTGCCCTGGAGCGCCCTGGTTTGCTGGCCTGGGCTTTGGGAAAAGCTGCTTCCTAGCAGTGCTAGGACTGGCTTGTCCTTAGGGAATTGTGGGGGGGCAGCGGCATCTCTGGCATGGGTACTGGGTGATGCTGAAGCGCCTGTACAGGTGTCCCCTGATTGGGGACCTGCTGCGGCGGGCGCGGGGTGAGCAACCAGCACCAGCACAGCCTGCCCGCGCTTGGCTCGGGGTGAGAAGGGAGCAGGGTCTTTTCTTAAAAGCCAGTAAATGATAATAACTTAAGCAACACGTTTGGAAATGTAAGTGACGTGCTGCTGCAAGTGGAGGTAGCAAACGCTCTGCTGATTCCCGACGGTAGTGGCTGAGCTGCTGCTCGTGAAGGGGTTTTTCATCCGTGACGTGCAGCTTTGCTATGAGTGTGGTTCGGAGCTGCCCCTAACACGTTCGTAGTGAACATCGCGTGAACGCAGGACTCATGGGAACGCTGAACCACAGCTGGCACGGGGCTGGGGGTGCTGCCGGGGGTCTCTGCCTTGAAACCTTGAAACCTTGAAACCTTGAAACCTTCCCCCTTGTGCAAACACACCAGGATGTGGGCTCTGCCCCCCCCGGGTCCCCCCATGACATGGTTGCACGTCTCTGGTTGCGACTGCTCCATCACCCCGTGTGAGGATTTTGGGCGGTTTGCCGCTGGGCAGCCGAAGTGCCTTGCGTTGCATCAGGGCGCGTTGTTTGGAGGATGCTTTCGCCCCGGCGCAGCCTGACTCTCATCCCTTTTGTCCGCAGGGCAAGAGCCGCCCGGCCGGCTACGCCGTCACTTTCCCAACGCCACCAGATGTGCAGGAGGCAGGAACGGCCCCGCCGCAGGTCCAGGGCTGCCCAGGGGACTCCAGGCATGACGGTGGCATGTCCCTCCCTGGCACAGGTCACACCGGCTGGTGGCAAGGCCAGGCCAGACCGGCTCCGTGTCGAGGGGTGGTGTCTGGCTGTTCCATCCCCTCTTACCCAGGTGATGTTAGGAAGCTGGATAATCTATGATGAGGTTCCCACTGCCCGTTGTGGTCCTGAAATGATAAAAATGAGGACTTTCGGTGATGGCAGTGGATGAGGGCATCCAGGTTTTAGTGCCTCCTCCCTTGTGTGTGTTTTGGGAAAGCCCACACGAGAGCCCCTCCCGGTGTGCAGGCAGAAAACGGAGGGCTCGGAAAAAGTTTTGAGGTTTCAGGGTGAAATTATTTCATGCTAGGCAGCCTCATCCACCTCTGGAGTGACCCTGCTTGGGGCAGAAGCTGGACTAGAGACCTCCAGAGATGCTCACAGCCTGACTCACTCTGTGCCTCTGGCCTTCCTTCAAATATGGAAATGATTCACTATTTAAAGGCTTTTATTTGACTGATAACACGAAGGCAATGTTTTGGGGAGCTGTAGAGAGGACACCCCAGGGTATCTGTGAAACGAAGCCCTTCCCTGTGACGGTGCAGCTCCATGGGACAGGCGAGTCTCTCCGCTATGGTTGCCCTTGGCCACGCCATGAAACGCACTTCGGGAACCTTGGGAAGCTGCAAAGCCCAAAGCTAGCGGGCAAAATCCATACGTTTCTGACATCTCATAGCTTTGGGGGAGATTCTCCTGATCTGGCTATGTTGGATGCTTTGTGTCAGGGGAGGAGGATGCCTGGGGGATGCCCAGGGAGGGCTCCCTGAGCTTGTGCAGGGCGAGGGATTTTGCAGGACACATGAGGCTGTGATGGGGAGGACGGTGAGTGCATGGCGAGGTGTGGAGAAGCAGCCCTGTAGCATCATCAGGGTTTTAGTGTCTGCTGAAAAATCCACCTAGGGGGACTTTTTCAGACACCTCGTTGGTCTGGACACCTCTGTGACTCAGTTTCCCCACCTGGAAAATGTGTTACGCCTCCAGGGGATTTTGGACACCAGCGCATGGCAGGGGATGGATGAGTGAGGGACCTGAAGTTGCCTGTTTTTACTGCACAGCTTGGGTGGCTGTGGTCCCCAAGGACACACACTGATAGCTCACCCTTTTTCTCCTGGGACATTTCCTTGCATGTGGGCTCTGCGCCGGGGATCTGGCTCCCCAGGCGAGTGGCAGAAGCGATGCTGTGCCGTGCTGATGTATGTTACGCCTCAACCAGGGCTTCACCGGGCTCTGCCAGCCATCCATGCGCCTCCGTCAGAGGACCAGGGTGCAAACCATGCCCAGATGCCACGCATCCCAGCCTGTGCAGTCTCCGTCCTTGCCTTGGGTTGCAGCCTCCTCCTTTATGAGAGCTAACGTGCCTGTCTTCGACAGCTCTCCCTGCCGCGGCTGGAAAACACCCCAGAGTTTTGCGCGTAGAGCTGACAATATCTAGTGAGACGTTTCTCCCTTGCAAGCATGCAGGAGTAGTTTTGTCAGCCTTAAGGGAAGAGGGGCAATGATAAAGAAAGGATGGAAGGGAAAAAAAACAACCCAGAAGAACAGAGGATGGCACCAAATTTGCTGACATCCTTGCTCTCCGTTGCCTCTGGAGCAGAAGGAAAATGAATTGGAGGGGTTGGCTGTTTGCAAATGGCCCCGGGAGCAGGACCTTGGTCTGACCTCTGCTCTGGGGTCTTTTGGGCAGAAACACCCTTCTGAAAGGCACAGGGTGGGCTTGGTCATGGGTGATGTCCCGGGGAGCTGCTGGTGGCATCTGCTGCTGGGGCTCGTCTCCGGCTCAAGTGCTTTGACATCAGCATGTTGCATCATTCCTAATCATTTTAGTGATGTCTAGGTTTTGGAGAGAGCACGTTTGGCTCTCCAGATCCCATCCTGAGGACCTAAACTAGCCCGCTCCGATGGACCTAATCCCCATCCTTCCCCAAAGGCGAGGAAGGACCAGGGATTCCACTGCGGGTGGTCCATCTGATCCCGGTGGCTGCTCCGAAGGCTTCCTAAGCCCACCAAAGCCTTCTCGTGTGCAGCGAAGCCTCAGCCCTTCATGGCCAGGGAGCTCTATGGAAGTTTTAAAAACTCACCAGATGTGGTTTTCCCCAAGGAGACACCAGCTGCCGTGTCTCCCTGGGTAGGGCACTTGTAGCTTAGCTTGGTGTGACCTAAATGAAATGTCTGCTTGTCCCAAAACCAGGTCTCCACCGGGTACTCAAGACCCCGAGCACTGCCTCCTCCACCCTTGGGGATGCTGGTGTCCCTCTGGGCATGCCGGATGCTGCTGGCATTTGCCAGAAGAGGGAGGAAAAGGCAAAACGCCGAGCTTTCCGCCCTCGCCAACCGATTTGTCCTCTAGGAGATTAGTCCCCTTCCCTGGCTTACAGGGGGATTTGCAGCAGCTCCATCTGCTCGAGCCCAGCAGGTCAATGGGTGCCAGGGAGCAGCGGCCGGAGCCCAACTGCTGTCCCTGCTCCCGGGCATCCCAGGCAAAGCCACCCTTGGGTTTGCACCCTGGCTTGGGCATTTCTGGCTTTATCTGTTGGAAAGGAGCAAAAACCCCTGGAGCTACATGGGTGAAAATCCTGCTTGTGATGTGGTTTAGACCCAAGGGCGTTTGTTGGTGGAGCTGATGAAAACTGTGCAGAGCAATGGCAAGTTTTTTAAGCTGTTGTTGGCTGGTAGAAAGCCTTGAGAATGCTTGAGGACCTCCCCTTCCACCCAGGATGGTCCCAAGGAGATGATTGCCCTGTAAAACCTCCTTGGCCTTTGGGAAAGCAGCTGGGTGGGTGGGGAGGAAAGCGTCTCGGTGGGGGCTTTCCCAGGTGAACCCACAATGTGCCTGCCAGAGCTTTGTGGGTAAATGGGAGGAGGTTTGCTGGCTCACAAGTGTTTTTAGAGCCAGGTTTTCTGGAGGGGAAAACCGGGAGGTGAAAACAGGTGATACGGGACTCTCCTCTCTCCTGCTCCATCGCTCCCGTCTCAAGACCAGGCGCCGTTTGAAGGTGATGGGTAGCAAAGAGGCTGGAGGTAAGTTAGGGAAGAGCTGATGACAAGTGAGCTTACAGACACTGGATTTATAGGGACTGACTGAACTAGGTTTGTGGAAGCAGCAGGGGGGGGCTGCCGGGTGATGCTGGCGGCCGGGGCTTTGCTGTCCAGCTCCCAGGCTGTGGGGACCGCGGGACACGGGAGCCTTTTCCCATGCCCATATCTCAGCCAAGAACAGGTCTGGCATGCTGCTGGACCCAGGAACGTGCTCTCCCCATGCCACTGCCTTTTTGGCAGGCATGTGGCCGCATGGGACCCCGCCGGGCCCCCCCCAAGGATGTTCCCAGTGGGGCAGCTCTCAGAAAGCACTGGTTTCTCTTCTAACGTAGCAGAAAATCGCATAGAGTGGAGCTCCGGGCAGCAGAGATGAGATGCTGAGGTGCCAGCACCGTCCCCATCCCGCTCACCCACAGCTGCAGAGCCTGGGGGGGGACCGGTTTCGGCCCCCCGTCTCCGTTCTCCTTCCCTTGCTGTTTTGCCAGGAATACTGATGGAGGCTGCCAGGTGTCAGCTCGGAAATCTTTTAACTTTACCTCATCTCCCCAAATGGACAATGTCTCCGTTCATTAGGTACCTGCCCGGGGGGCAGATGTCAGCTCCGCTCATGGCTTTTCTCAGCTCATCTCTGCCGAGACTCTTGACGGCTTCAGAGCGCTCAGGTCCCATCACGTCACGCCGGCTCCTGCCTGCNCCATCCCATCCCATCCCATCCCTCAACAGCTGCACAGAATGTTTTCCCAAAGAGCTTGAGTTTTCCCTGGGGGATTGCAGCAAAGCAAGAGGACATCTGCAAGCTCTCCATGCTCTCTGCAAACCTTGGACCCCACACAGGTGCCCCATGGTCCCAGGGGGACCAGGGCCAAGCAAGATGCCCTGTGGGCACAAACAGCCAAATACGCGCAGGTGAGGGGAAGCTGAAGCCCAGCGTGGCTGGCTGGGTTTGCAGGAGAGGCAGGCTGGGTTTTGGAGGAGGCTTTTTTTTTTTTTTTGGGGGGGGGGGGGGTTTGTGTATGGGGGAAAGAGAGGGGCTGTTGGGATTGTGGGTAGGGGNGCCAAGAACAGGTCTGGCATGCTGCTGGACCCAGGAACGTGCTCTCCCCATGCCACTGCCTTTTTGGCAGGCATGTGGCCGCATGGGACCCCGCCGGGCCCCCCCCAAGGATGTTCCCAGTGGGGCAGCTCTCAGAAAGCACTGGTTTCTCTTCTAACGTAGCAGAAAATCGCATAGAGTGGAGCTCCGGGCAGCAGAGATGAGATGCTGAGGTGCCAGCACCGTCCCCATCCCGCTCACCCACAGCTGCAGAGCCTGGGGGGGGACCGGTTTCGGCCCCCCGTCTCTGTTCTCCTTCCCTTGCTGTTTTGCCAGGAATACTGATGGAGGCTGCCAGGTGTCAGCTCGGAAATCTTTTAACTTTACCTCATCTCCCCAAATGGACAATGTCTCCGTTCATTAGGTACCCGCCCGGGGGGCAGATGTCAGCTCCGCTCATGGCTTTTCTCAGCTCATCTCTGTCGAGACTCTTGACGGCTTCAGAGCGCTCAGGTCCCATCACGTCACGCCGGCTCCTGCCTGCGGGGCTGCCCGCTCTGCCTGGCCGGCGGCCGTGCTGTCCCGCCGGCGGCTTGCCTACGGCCCCCCTACCTTGGGCTCACCGCCTCCCCCTCACGAGGAGTGAGGTTTTGAAGGATGTTTTGTTAAAAGGCTGGAAAATAGCGGGCACCGGTGGCACACGCATGGCGTGTGTGCATGTGTGCGCAGAGCTGGAATTGGTTTTCCTTGCCCGGGCAGCGCCTGGGAGGAGAAGCCATCGCTGAAGCCTGCCCTTTGAGGCTGATGCGTCCCGACAGCTTGTTCACTGGGACATTAAAATCATTGCCTCTGTCTGCGTAAAACACCCAGTAAGGCAGATGATGAGAACACAGGTCAGGGGAGGATCGTTCTCTCCCCTACACGATGAACAGCAGCACTGAAAACCCCAAGCAGCAGAACAAAGCGGATCCCAGCAGCGCAGGGACTGGATGTGAGCGGGGTCCCCTCCGACATGAAGAGGGCCGGCAGCCTGGGGGGGAAATGCAGACAGAGCCATCTTGCTGAGGTTCCCATCTATAAGGTGTACTATAGCTCAGGGATTTGGTGATAAGGTGGGAGANTTTTTTTTTTGGGGGGGGGCGGTGGTATGTAGTAGGGGATACAGGAGGACCTGCTGGTATTTGGGATGGTGGGATAGGGCAGCGTGCCAGGGTCCTGAGGGGGCTGCTTCTGCACCTCCAGCCCAGAGTAGGTGCAGAGATGGGAAGTCTCTGAAAATCTGGTTTTGCCTGAGGAAGCTTTGCTTTGAGGGACCCTTAAAAATGATTCCTGGTGTGATCTGCTGAGTTGGACTGGGCAGCAGGGCAGCATGTGAGCTGGGGTGCTGCGGATACCCACCAAGGCAGTGCCAGGGGCAGCCCCCATGCCTAGGTGCTGCTTTGGATGCCCACAGATGTCCTCAATAGCAGTACTTACCAGCTTGCTCAGCCTGAGTGGAAGCAGAGGAGTTGTCGCAGCCTCTCGGGACCGGGCACAGGACTTGCTCACACATGGAAGTACCAGTCAGCTCCCCTCCGAGGCTGGGCACGGACTGGGAGCTGCACACAGCTCGTTCACCTTTGCATCCTATTGATGCCACATGGTCAAACCCTCTTCAGAGAACGTTGGCCACATATCCGGGATTGCCCCTTGCCCACTCAAAAAGAAATGTTGTGAAAATTCGAGCCCGCTGGAACAAGGTGGCCGAGTCCTCCAGCATGCACGAGTGGCATCAAGCTGAGGGTGCTGCCAAGCACCTGGGGAGTGCTGTCCTGCGTGGGTTCCATGCTGCTCGGGGTGCTTGGTGCCTCTCTGGGATGAGTTAAGGATGTTGACACGTCATAGTCTGCAAAGATTGACTTTTGGGGGGACTGGCCACATCAGTGCATTGGAATTCATTTCATCCTCAGGTGCTTTTATCTGGCAGCAGTAGGTGTGATTTTGCTGGGATGTGGTCACTTCTGCTGCTCTGCTGTTCACAAATGACTCCTTCAGCATCCTGGGTGACCCCTCGTGAACATTGCTGACTAAATTTGCTAATGGGACCTCGTCCATGAGAGCTAGTGGGCAAGCTGGCCAGGCAGGGATGGAGCCATGCTCTCCACTGCCATGGATCAGGTGGTAGAAAGCTTTTGGCGTGATAAGCTTGCTGGCATCTTTCTCACGGCACCAATGCATGTTTCACTGGAGAGAAGTAACCAGCAAAAAAAATAAGTGAATCCTCTGCTTGTACTGCCAGAGCAGACGCAAGGTGTAGGGGCTTTAGAACTGGAGAGAGGATCTGGGAGATGATGGCGAGGATGATAGTCTACCAGCAGACCGAAAAGTTGCTTGTCCACAAGCTTGTGATGCTGCCTTTTAAGACCACTGCTGACTGCCTTGCATTGGTCACTGATGAGCAAGATGCCACTGTTGTGTGATGTGGGGTCACAGGCAGCTGCCACAGCCAGTGCCTGTTCGGCTGGTGTGGTGCCGCTGGACGGCTGCGCTTGGCAGAGGTCTTCTGGAAACAGCCCTGTAGGAGGTGTTGGGGGGTGCTTAAAGCAGCCATGGTCAAGACGTGCTTTGCAGTGCTGAGGTTTCTGCTCAGAGGCAGCGTTTGGATTACTTGAGGTGCACTTGTTCCCATGCTGGAACTGAGGTTTGCCCCCAGCACGGCACCAGTCCTCTGGGAAACGCGGGCATGTCCGTACCCGGAGGTGACCTGCACCTTAATCGCAGAAAACACGAGTTAGGTGGCTAAACAAGTGTGCGGTTTGACTCACCTGCTCTCGTGCATCTCAGGGGACTGCAAGACAAAGAAATAGCAGTTTCTGAGACTGGCTTACAATTCTATCTTTAGAGGAAAAAGCTGTGCTGGAAGCAGGAGTTTCTGTGCGTGGGTGTGCACAGTGCAAGACCACGGGGTCGTGGTTGGGATCTTACCGTGCAGTACGTTAGTGTAAGGGTGGAAGGGTTGTAACATAACAAGAAGCAGAGCTGCTGGGAGATGGACCAATATTTGATTAAGAAAACTGCTGACAAATTCTTTAATGACGCATTTCCTGAATGCTGAGCCTTGTCTTGGGATAAACTCAAACCGATGACCTGAAAGACAAATAAAAGTTTCTTTCCTCATGAATTCGCAGTCTGCGTTGCTGTGGGTCGCTGCTCTGCGTCTGCGTGGGCAGCAGGGAGGCAGGATGCGCCCGCGGGGCTGGGACGGAGGGGCTTGCGCCTGCACCGGCACTGGGGAGCAGGACAGGGAGTATCCTTGCAACCCCTTGTCCTTCCAGTATCCCGAATCCTTGTCTGAGCCCCCTTGTTCACACGCATTTTGATGAAGCTGGTGCTGTGGTTGGGGATTTTCCTTCTATTCCTCAATACTGGAATCAGTGACCAAAAGTTTGTGCTAATCAGCATAAAAAAATTACCAAGGATTCTGCTGCTCGGGGCTGTTTTACCCATATGCTTCCCCACCCCCCGGGTTGCCCTTGGCCACGGTGGTGGTGCCAGGAGGATGCTCTTGTGCGTTCTCGGGTGGGGGGGCTGGCCGGGCACCCCAGGGTGCTGAGATGTCGTGCTGCCTTCCAGGTCCTCCCCTGCCACCTCCACTGCTGACCCCCAGCCCTCTGCCCCACGGCCTTCCCGACCTGCCTCCGCTGCTCCTCCAACGGTGAGTCGCAGTTTGGGTTTTACATCCTTTCCAATTTTTTTTGGCAATTTGTTTGGGACCTGTCCTGCTTGCTGGCAACACTAGCTGGGGATGCAGTCGCTGCCTTGGAGGACATGGCTGCTGTTCAGAGAGACTTATAAGATATTGGGGGGGGAAAACATTAATTCTGAGGATACTTGGTCGCTGANAGAAGTATAGATAGGGCTTTGCTGCCTGCCCCTTAAACAACCTGGAGGTGATGCTCCTGATCGTTTTGTCCCCCTCGACCCAATCCTTGTTTTATTTCTGAAATTCACTTTTCCTGGGTGGTAAGCAGCCGTCGGGTGTCCTTCCTCCACGCTGTGCCTAACCTCTGCCCTGTCCCGGTCTGCAGGCTCGTGCCACGGACCCCGGTTTCCACCCCGTGCTCAGCATGCCCTTTTCTGGTGCAACCGGACCCTCCGAGGAATCGCTCTGGAGCTCAAGGCCAGCCTGCAGGGTAAGGTAAGGCGAGCTCAGTCCCTTTCCAAATCCTGGGGGTCTTTGCAGCTGCACCTCGGTCTCCCTTAGGGTATAAAACGCCTGCAGGGAGGACGCGGTTGGGCTCTGCAGACAGCAGTGCTGCTGCACCGCAGGCACCCGGCTCCGCATGAGGGGCAATGCTGCGGCGTGGGCAAAAAAGGGAAGGGGGTTTTGCTCCCTGCACAGGGCAATCCTACTAACAGGGCTTCTACGAGAGGTGTGTTTTGCTGCCGGGGCCTCTCTCTGCGAAGGGGCAGGCGCGGTCCTGCATCCGTGCAGGTCTCCTGTCCTGCCGCCTCTGCCCTCCTTGCACTCGGCCACCCGCTTTCTGCCACGTTGGTCGCAGGGGTCCATTAAAACCAGCTAAAGAGCTAAGCTGGAAAGTGCATAGATGGGGTCATTTTCATCAGCCACTCTGCTTTTGTTACTAAAATAGATCTGCTTTGGCCTGGGGCCATCATGTTGTCCCAGGCATTGACTGTCGCAAATGGACGGCGGGGCAACATTTTCCATTAGCAAAGAGGAGGACACGCATCTCCGAGTGAGAAGACAGTTCCATAAAGCAGAAACGTTGTAGCGACAGACAAACCCACCTGTCTTCTCTCCCTTTCCTTTTAAAAGTGTCGCTAATCCTTGTTTTCTGCACCTAAAACCCTGGGAGAGACTGGCCAGAGCAACACTGCGACAAGATGGTACATTTTGGATTTTTCTCAGAGGAGCCGCAGGTGACCCAGTAAGGGGCAGCAAGGGTAGAACTTGCCCAAAAACCTGCGAGGAGGCTTGTCCAAGGTCACTGGCGACGTGGTGGGTACCAGTTGTGCCTGGTCTTGAGCTTGCATCATCTGAGGTCTCTGCTGTCACCGTCTGCAGCTCCTGTGTGCCATGGGCAACCTCTTACAAACACATCCATCTATAGAGGGGTTTTTGCAGGGATGGAGGGCGGTTTTGGCTTTCCTGCTGGTAGCTTGGGTACCACGAGCTGAAGGAAGGATGCACTTGAGCGTGCATCCCGGGAGGGCTCTGCCTCTTCCCCACTTGCTGGCATCCCTGAGCATGGCAGGTCTTGGGGAAGGGCTCCCCATAGCCAACTCCAGGAAAACCGGAGCGTGGCCTTGCTGGGGGGACTGAGTGTTCAGCCTGGGACCAAGTCCCCAAACTGTCCTCCCACAAGCACTCATAACCCCAATCTGTCCAGCAAGTGCGTTTTATTCTCTGGCTTTAGTAAAGACACTTTTATGCAATGTGGTTATTAAAGCATCGTTTGGATGAACATCACAACATGCTCCCACCTCCCTCCAGGAAGGTCTCCGACCTCATTTTTCTGCCTTCCCACGCTCCCTGTCCAACATCCCATCTCTTCTCCCAGGCCTGTGCCCTGGCTCCTCTCCCACATCCGCAGGCAGGAGAGGAGCCTGGCGCCCAGCTCTGTGCGAGCCGGCAGCTTCTGGCTCAAAATGCAAAGCAAGGTGTGGTTTTCATTTTAAATGCTAAGCCCCCTTCAAGGCTGGGTCTTGGACCTCTTGCCCCATGGGATTTCATCCTTTGAACTCAGAACTGATCATGTGCGTATAGTACCATGACTATTTTATAGAAAAACTACAGGTCCGAGGAACACCTGGAAGAGGACTCTGGTTTTGGAGACCACTTGGCACCAGGAAACTGCTGCTGCTCCGTCTCGCATCCAGGCAATGCGACGAGTGGTCGCTGCTGATGTTGGGGGCTGGAGATGCTGCGGGTCAAGCAGGGTGCTCGGGTGGGAAGTGTCCATGGCGGCAAGGGGAAAAGCTGGCCACGGTGCAACACGAGGCTGCGGGGTGGTGAGGGGGACATGCCCGCCAGCAGCAAATTATTTCCCCGTTTGACCCTTCTGCTTAATCTGAACTTGAAGGTGACCGAGCAAAGCTAGCGGCATCGATCCGGGATGCGGCTGATGAGCGCCATGCCCTGCGGAGAGCTCAGCCCCCAGCGTCGGGTCCCTTTCTCACCATTTTTTTCCTGCCTCCCCTTCACGCCTTTCCAAAGCGATCTGTCAGAGCAGGGCCCGGCACGGCACCCCGTGCCGCCGACCTTGCTGGGGGCCAGGGGGATGCCATATAGGCACCTGCAGAGAGCCGCCCCACTGTCTGATGGGCTTCTCCCAGCTGCGGCTGCCTCTCCGCCACCGGTAAGCCTGGCATCAGCTCGGGGGTGTGGGGAGGCACATGCTAAATGCGTTGGTACCGATAAAACCCATGCTGTGTGCCAGGAGGCACGTTCCTCGTAGGTAGCGAAGTTTTCTGGTGAGCCACACGCCGATTCTCCTGACTTAAGGGGTCTGATGTCTTAACAAGCAGCGGTGCGTTGATGGTGTTTAATTCGGACTCGACTTGGAGAGTAAAATGTAACTTCAAGCATCTCTGCACTGCTCTTAAGTCTTTAGGTAAAATGCCATACAAACTGGCAAATTGTATTTCTTTGACCCCTTGGGAAACAAAACCTGAGCGTAGGTTGGAAACCTAGAAATTGCCTTGGCTAGTACATAGAAAGCTCTTTTTTGGGGAAAAAAAGATGATGCGCCTTCCCTCAGCATCTTCCGTGCTTTAGCCACAGATTTTCCGCAGCTGAAAATAACAAACCATTTTAATCTAAGTATTGCTTGTTCTGATCTTTTAATCCAGCTTGCTTTCTATCGGCAGAGCGGCCTAAAATTATTTCTCCACCTGCCTCTCTATTATGTAATTATTCAGAAGATTACTCGGGAGCCAGATTTAGCTGGGCATGGCTGGGGAAGGATGAGGGGGCTGTGAACGGGGAGCTGCGGGGCTGGAAGGTGGGGGGGTTTCTTCTCTCCCTTTGCACGTTGGCCATCGCAAAACGCGGGAGGGGAAAGCAGCGAGCCGAGCGCTTTTGGCTGTGTCCGTGGTTTGCGTTTGAGTATGGCAAGTTTCTCCTCAGCTTGTATTTGTTGAAATAAAATGCCCCATCGTCTGGCTGGTGGATGGACAAATGTGACCCTCCGAGCCAGAGAGGATTTCAGGTGAAACCCTGCACTTCTCTACACCATTTGGAGTGTTTTATGGCTGTACTTCTGTCTTTGATAAGAGCGTGGTGAGACAGTCCGGCCTCAGGAAGGACCTGGAAATAGGGACTGTGCTCCTGATGCCCCCCGTCCCCGTGCAGAGCTGTGCGCGGGGGAACAGCCGTGACGGAGAACCAGCAGCCAGGCTGAGTGCCAGGTCGGGACGTGGTGGTCATGCCAAAAAGGCATGGAGGTGGCCAGAGCTCTGCTTTCTCATCGAACCCCAGGCTCAGCTGGTTCTTTGAGGAGCCTTAGGTGTTACCCGTAGATAAGAAGGGCTCGAGCCTTTGGATGATGGGATGACTGGGGACAGCTGCTCTGCAGAAGTAACATCACTGAAATTCAAGGGCAGATGCCAGAGGTAGATTCACTTGGGGCTTTCCATTGGCAGGGGTGATGAACAGGCGTATCGCTGGCACGACAAGATGGCACAGCCAAGGGATTTGTCAGGTGGAGGCTCAGCTTGCCAGAAAAATGCAGCTTCTGACTGGCGTGACCTACGGGCTTGAGCTTTGATGGGAAAAACAAGACGATGTCTTGGGCTCCAAAAAGTCCTTTTCCCCAAACTGAGTGTCCTGACACTGATGGGCTAGTACCTGTGGTTGCTGAGGGAAGGCTGCTTGGCCTGTGGACCATGGCTGGCTGGGATGTGGTGGCTCAGAGCTGCTGTCTCCTGGGAAATACAGAGCTGGGGCAAGGCGGGACCCCCAGCATCAAAGTCAGATTGTCTTGCCTTGCTCCGCAGGGCCTCGGGGACCCTTCTGAGGCAGAACATCCCCAGAATCGGGCTGCGTTTTAGGTTTGGCGAGTGTTTGTGGGGGGTGACTTTGAAATGCCCTTTGAGCCTGGTGTGGCGATGCGGTGGTGGGAGCAGGCGATGCCCACCCGGAGCGTGCCACGCTCCCTCCACTGCACTTGGTCCTTCCTCCAAGAAAACTGTTTCAGCGGACTCTCTGCCTTCAAAGCCGGAGACTTGTTGTCTCTTGGAGCTGTTGGTTGGTGCAACGACCGTGCATTAGCTGGGAGGGCGGCGGAGGATGGGATCAGCCTCAGGGGGGTCAGGAGCAATGCGGGGGCATGAGATAATTTTTTTTAGTGACGGAGCAGTTGTAACACATCCCCATCCTCTGAGGCTCAGGGAGCCAGCTGAGCTCTGGGGTCTGCAGTCAGGGCTTCAGCCTGGTCCTTCCCTCTGCTGCTGCCTGCCTCTGAGATGGATGGTTTAGCACAGCCCATCACCAGCAGCCAAATCTGTGTTGCTGTACGCCCTCCTCTCCCTCCCGGAGGCTCCATCCCCGGAGTGGGTGGGCAGGTGCCGCTCTGCCGGTACCCTGGTAAAGCATCTCCAAATTTCCCCGTGAACACGGGCAGCACCCCGGTGCTTGTCTCATACCCGAGCTCCTTTCTCCTTCGTGTTGAAAGCGTTGGCTGGTTCGCCCTCATTGCCTCAAGGCAACCTGATTTGCTCAGTGGCCTTTAAAAAAAATTAAAAAAAATCAAAGCCCGCTGAAACGACAAGAACATCAGCGGTGGTTGCATCCCCCTTTCCAGCAAACCAAGGGATTTGGGAGAAAATGGGTCACGTGCTCTTCATCCCGTGCCACGTGGTGGCTCTCCCAGGGCCAATGAGGTTCGGATCCTTCTGTGCCGTACAGCGAAAAAAATCACTGGGATTTTTTTCCCCCATAGCATTTTTCATCCTTTCCAAACGTGAAAAGACTGGCCATCTGTCCGGACCCCCCTCACGCCAAATCGGCACTAAAGCGGCTCTTTGGGGAAGGTAAGAAGATTTAAAAGGCTGTGTTGGTGGAAGACCACCTGCCGCAACTTTTCCTACCGATGAAAATCAGGGAAGAATCATGAAATGAGTCGGGTCTGGGGCTCCAGTATGGGCTAAAAGAGCTTTGGACGCTTAAGAGCTGTCTTAAGTGAGCCTCTTGTAGAGGAAATTTAAGTCTGTGTCGGAGGGAGGTGGGATTATGGGAGAAATAGGTGCGCGAGCAAGGGGCTTAGCTTCAGTTAACGGCTGCTCCTCAAGGTTCTCCTGTAAAATATTTGCAAAAATATTTTTGCAAATTGTTTTGCAAAATATTTTTGCAAAATTGTTTTGCAAAATTGTCGTTCTCTGTTACAGCGTCTGCCATATTTTGATAAAATTTAGTTTTACCTGTGTCTTGTGGCTAATGCCAAAGATCGTATCCCTGGGTAGGGAAGCGTCCATCTCTGCGTTAACCAGAATATTCAGCCATTCCTAATTTGTGTGACTTACAGTGCAGGCTTTGGACAATGTCGTTTGTGTATGCACTCAGAGTGGGAATAGCACAAATCAAATTGCCTTAAAGAAATTGATACTAAAATAACATAGATGTTAATCACGTCTTAGTCTGGCAACATAATAAAACCGCCAACCCTATTTGATTTAATTTTTACCTTTTGGTTCTATTTCTATCAATTTTTTTCCTTGTGCTGAGGAAATTTGATTTGGAGAGAGGAATAGCTTTTATTATGAGGCTGGCTTTGCTTTCTTTTCGGTTTGCCTTCGTATATCCATTTTACTCAGGGTGGCTAAATTCCTTCTGATACCGTCGCGTTTCTGTTGCATTTTCTTTGGTTACACCATTGCTTTACGAGTAGAAAAGTGAAATATTAATTGCAAAGCTTATAGAGGACTTAAATGCTGTTGAAATCAATCCCAGAATATTATCTCCGTATTATAAAGGGAAAATGTTCTCGGGCGTATTTTTCTTGTAACCTAAGTTTTCTGGGATAATGTAATTTTATGTGAACCATATTAGAAAGTCTTATTTTATTAGTCGGAAGTCATGTCGGGCTTAAAAAATAAACCAGAAACAGTGGATCAAGGGCGTTGTGTTTAAGTTTCCATAAAATTATTGACTTTTGTTTTGACAGATGCAAAAACAGATGCTAGCTTGCATTTTGATACAGAAACCAAACCCTGAAAAATGGCAGTTTATCCTAATATCTGGGGTTTTGCTTTTAGTACAGAATTCCAAAATAATTCAGTAATATTTCTGAAGCTCTTAATCTCAGACTTCCCCCCTCTTTTATGGATTAATTTATATAAACATATTTAGTATTCTCAGATACAAAAGCAAATTTGAAATTCTTTCTTCCTGAGAAATAACTGCAAAAAATGTTCTTTTAATCCTGCTGAATTAAGAGGACATTTTTTTCTGAAGAAAACCGATCATTTCGGGGTGGGGAAAAAAAGGCTACTGATCAAGATCAAGGGAAAAAAAAACTCTTTAAGTCGTTTCAACATTTTTTTCATGTTCATACTGCAAGAGGTGCAAATTCTGCCTTCAAAATGCATTAGAGGAGCTGTGGGATTTTAGTGCATAGGATCAGAAAACACGAGTGCTGTCAGCATTGGTGGCACGGGTTGTGCAGAGCGGACTGAGCAAACCAACGCCGTAGTGGCCAGCCCCGATCTGAGGTGGAATCGGAGGGGCCCTGGGCGTCTGCACGGGGAGATGCTCGCCACCTTGCAGGATGCTCTTCTGGGTAGCCACCAACGATGCTTTTACCCTCCGTGGTTTGGGGGTCCCAGGACCGCTTTTCTCAGGCGATGATTATTTTTTTTCCTCCAAGTCACACACCCGCTTGGGAAACGGGCGTTTGCTGTGCGGAAAGGGGAGCAGGCACCTTGCCGGTGGCATGCTGCTGGCCAGCGTGGCTTCCTGCGGCAGGGGGGCTCATGCCCGGTGCACGGGGATGAGCCAGATCCCGCCGGCGGTGGAGCACTTGCGGCCCCGGCTCCGACCTGCAGCAAAGCGATGTGTCTGCTTTTGGCGAAGCAGAGGATGCTTTCCTGGCCCCAGGACGTGCTGCGCAGGGTGGCACCTCTGGCACGGAGCCCCTGTTCCTGCAGTGTGAGGGTGGGCAGCAGCCTGCGTGGCTTGAGTTTGCCAAACCTCTGCAGCTGCTTTTTGGCCAGCTGAAATGGAAAGTGATTTTAAATGCTACCCCGATGGGTGAGGGATGTCCTCATCCCTGTAGCGAGCTTCTTTCAGCTTCTCACTGGTCCTGGTGCTGCGATTAGCGAACACACACATACACACACATCTGGTTTAATTTCTTTATTTTATTCAGGCTTTGCTAAATGAGCTGGTAGAGGGCAGTGGGTGCCAGCGCAGGGCACCCCGCTGACACCAGACCTGCTCTGCCTCACGGATGCACCGTCCGCCGGAGCTGCCATGGTACCGCTCGCGGCAGAGGCAGGTCGTGGTGTCAGTGGCGCATCCCGCCCTGGATTTTGGCAGAGACCCGTAGCCCCGCAGGGTTGGGACCACTGCAGCAGCCATGCCCTTGCAGCCAGGGCCAGGTTTGGGGACAGAGGTGGTAATGGCCCCTTCCCCAGCAGCCCCGATTCCCAGCCGAGCAAATTCACCAATTCCCTCGCCGGTGTGTTTTGCTCAGTGTTTAGACCTGAGGTTACAGAAGACCTACCATGGAGAGAAGGAGAGAGGAGAACGTGGCTCTCCTTGATTTTAATCGGGGTTGAGGTTTAGCTGAAGTGAAAACAGATTGGGAGTGACAGTTTTGGAGCCTGCTGTCAGGGTCTGACCGTGGCGCCGCGGCGATCCACCCCCGGCCGCCGAGGGCCCCCGTCCTCCTCCTCCTCGCCGGCCGAAACGAGGGAGAGCCGCCGCCACCGAGCGCGGGACGGGGCCCGTGCAGCCTGGCTCTACCACTGGCACGACTGCCGGCTGGCTTTGTCACACGCTGCCCCTGCACCCTCCTTCCTCACGGTGCTTTCGGCTGGGGGCAGCGTCAGGCAGGACATGGCCTTGTGGTGGCCACTGAGCTTGTACTCGCCCCTGCCTTCCCCAGTGCAAATGGATGCTTGAAAAAGGAAGGATGGGGTTAGTGCTGCATCCTGACCGATCCGCTCGGTCCTGACTGAGCGATGCTGAGTTGCTTCTCTAGGGCAGGGAGAGACCCCAAGGGTCTCCCTTCCCATGTCTCCCATCAGTCTCCCATTCCCAAAGAGCATCTATGGCCAGGGTGAAAGCCACGGGTTTAGGCTTGTGGAGAAACGGCAGAGCACTGGGTCCAGCCCTGCACGCGGAGGAGCTGGGATTTATGGGGCCAGGCTGGTCGTGGCTCGCCCGTCGGTCTCACTTGGTCCACACGCATTTTCCTAAATGTGGAGGGGACCAGCAGAATGATGCTGTACCCAGTCTGTCCCTTATGTCCCCAGCCTGGGGGGGTGGAATCAGAAGACCTGCCTGATCCCCCATCCCTGGATCAGGAAGGGCTAGGACTTACCCCAGGTGCTTTGAGAAATTTGGTGGCATTCATGAGAGTACCCCCCAAACCCCCGTCTTTCATTCTGCACAGCCTGACACTGGGCTGCCATCTACTTTAAAAAAAAAAAAAAACAGCAGCTAAATCAGTTGTTTTTGTAGGGATTGAGCATGGTCAGAATAACATGCTCCTTGCCCGTCTTGACCTGGCACCTCATGTTTGCCCCCGTGTGCTCCGGGTCAGTCTGTCTGTCTGTCCACAGGCACCTGGACAGACCTCTCCAGGGCAGCCCATGCGCTGTGAGCCTCGTCCCTGTTTCCAGGGATTAGAGAGAGAGAGAAAGGGAGATGGGACGAGATGAGGCAGTAGATTGCTTTGCTCTCGGGATGAAGGGATTTGCGCACTGCCCCCAGATCAGTAGATTGAAAACGGAGGGAAATTGTTGGGATGATGCTGCCTACGGGATTAAACCCAGGGCTGCCATCAGGCTCTGGAGGGGGGGAACGAGGGGGGGGGGGCATGGATGGGGGGAGCGCGGGATGCCTGCTGCTCTGAGCTGCGGCAAGATGCTCCTCGTTGCATCCTCATCTGTGTTGGAGGACGCACTGGAAACTGATGTCCCCTGGCCCCAGCTCTCCAGGATGCCTGAAGGGGCGTGCAGCGTGATGGACCAAGGTGGAGAGAGAGATAAGGGGACAGGAGGCCGCGTCCCTGGTGGCTGGATCAAGAAAAATAGTCGGGGAGTGGGGAGTTTGGTGCCTGCTCTGCAGGTGTTGCGGCCACGTACGCATCTATGCAGCGGCGGTGTAGAAACAAGATGGGCAAAAGCCTTGTGCTGGTTGAGTCCATTCAGCCCTTTTAGGTGAGGACTGAGCTACCTCCTCAAGGTAATGGTTAAGGCTGTGCAGTCTCTGGCACAGCAGCGGGATAAACGTGCCCATGGCTTTCTGCTTTCCCGAGGCCCTGGAGGTGCTCTCCTCTCAGCTGCACCCCCAGTTAAAAGAATGCCAGGAGCGTGCCTGGAGCTCTTTGCTGAGCTGTGCTCTCTCATTTCCAGGCTGCTGGAGGAAAAGTCACTTGTCCTCTGAGGTTCACACAGCTCCCCATGGTCTTTCCTCCTTTATAAAGCAGCCAGCACGGACCTATGACCATAAGCATTCTTTTTTGGGTGTCCTTTGCCCTCCCCCTGAAAAATGGCATGTGAAAACTGGCACATAGGGGACTGCTATCTGATTGTCTCACCCCTCGATCTCTGGAAAGGTGCGTTTCCAACGCTGGCTGCGCTGGCATCCTTTGGGCAAGACGTGGGTCCTTCAGAGCCGGTCCATGGCCCCAACAGAACATCCCTGGGACTTTTGTCGAGGCATCTCTCAGTGCGAGGTGGTGTCTCCTGGATCCCGTTCCTTAGCCTCTGGTTAGGGGGAAGAAAGGCTAAATTGAGTGCATCCCTGAAGCATGACTGGCCCTGGGCATAGCTAAGTGTCAAGGTTATAAGTGCAGTTGTCCAACAGAGATGAGCATTATTTGCAAAAACGCAAATGTTTGTAAGATTTAAACAACGATGACTGGCAGAATGACATTGTCACCAGCAGCACATGGCTGTGGGGAACCTCTTTTCCTGGACCTGACCTGGATCTTCTTCACTGCAGTTTAAGCCCCTCACTCAAGACTGTTGTCCTCTCTCCCCCCCCGACCCTGTCCTGCAGAGACTTGGTTCCTTGAGCTCTTCCCCATGGGCTGTGTTTGCTGGCCCTAGGGATCTGGGGTTGCTTTCCACTGGCTGGATCTCCCATGAAGACCCACCTCGTCATTCTTGGTTTCCTTCTGCAGATCCTGAGCTTGCAAGTTGAGTTGTTGCTCCCAGCCCTTTTCAGTGGATGGGGAGCCCTTCCTCTGTTTCTGTGCAGTTAATTGCACATAGCCAAGCTCAGTGCTTTGCCTTGCTGAACTCTGTCTTATTTTCTCCCTTTTGCCAAGCTCACTTTGGCTTCTTGCCCTGCTCTCCAGTATATTGGCTTCCCTGACTTGCGTAGTCACCTGGCAGTTTAACAGGAGTGCCACTGGTAAATGTTTGGGGCAGGGGGAGAGTTTAGAGCATTTCCCAGCCATCTTCGAATGGTTTCATCTGCCCCAGGCTTCCCTGGCTCTTTCAGGACAACGCCACGTAGGACAGTATGAACAGCCTTATTACTGCCACCCCTGTACTACCAGTTAGGGCATATCCCCCCTCTACGAAGACTCATCTCAGGGGGTGTTTATTGCTGGTGCTTGCAGAAATGCTGGATGAGCTGCCCTGGCTCCCTTCACATCAGACAAGTTTCTCCATTCTCCAGCGGCTCAGTCCAGCCGCCCTCTGCGGCACCGCTAGTGATGTTTCCCCGTGTCCCACCACACCTTCGGATGTGGAGCATGGCACTGAAGGCGTCATCTTCCCAGCCTCTGCAGTGCAAGGAGGTGCCGTTTCAGCTAATTCGGGAAAGCTTTAGGATTTTTTTCTGTCTCTCGATTGCTGCTGCATAATTCTCCCCGTTCTGCAGTGCTGAGCCCCGCAGCAGGGTCCAGGCTGGGGGTGCTTCTGGCTCTGCCTTCCTGAGACAACCAGGGCACCTGCGCTGAGCAGAGACCGAACCAACGCTTGGTCCTCGCTGGTCCAAGCTCCTCTGGGGCCCTCGCTCCCAGCCTCTCCAAAAAGTTGGCTTGGGCATGGAGGAACAGCCAGTATTTCAGGAAAAACTGGAATGGATCATTTTTGTCTGTTCTTTAATCTGCTGGCAGACCAAAAAGCTGTGATGGAGGAGACAGAGTGACCTTCCTTATCCCAGGAAATGTTATTTTCTCAGCTCACAGGGTCTTGAGTCCACCCAGCACTTGCTAAAGGCTCACAGACATCTGAGGATGCTCTTGGTCACTGAGTTGTAATGGACCCAACTGAGTAGTGCAAAGAGCATTGGCTCTCATCACCTAATGGGTCGAAATCTCAGATGTAATTAAGCAGTTCACTGAAAATACTGGTTTTATTGGCAGATTGGTCCAAAATTAACTAACAGGGTGAATTGGAAGTGGATGAATTAAAATGCGTTGTTTCCACCCACCCACCCACTCACCCCAGCCTTCCAAAAGCAGGTTTAATTCACTACAAAATCAAACAAATTCGATGAAGGCCTATTATTATACCAAGCAGGGTTATCTCAGCTTGCTAAGACGGTGGTTTAACAGGTTCAGGTCACTGATTTTGCTCAGGGTCCCACAATCAATGAGCCCTGAAACCAGCCCAGACAGGGTTTTCTGGGTTGCACAAGCGCATCTAATAGCCTGCTCCTGCTAAATTGAATTTCCCTCACTGTTGTGTGTCCCACCTCTGCTTGCAACAGAGCAGCAGCTCGTGTGAAGGAATGGAAATTCTGCATCCTATACATGTCTGCAGATATATCTCTCAGGGACGGCTACCTAAATTTTCCCTAAATCTGGTAACTAACCCAAGCCTCCAGGTTTTGTGTCTTCTGCAGATGTATCAGGACAAGAGGTAGGTGCTATCATCCTGCTGGCTTGTGGTGTGGGATGAAGTTACTGCATGCAAGACCTTCATCCTGGGGTGATCGGTAGGGAAATGCTGCAGCTTCGTTTGCTAGCCTTCACGCAAAAGATGGCAATAATGGCACCGCCATTGCGACAAAACCAGTCGTTCTCCTCGGACCGGGCTTGCTGTAGAGACAGTGGAGACTAACACCATCTGACATGTGGGGCCCGATTTGGATTTCACGTGTGATTGCGCATCCGTGCACCAGCCGTGCCAGGGTTGCACTTCTGTGGGCGGCTGCTGCTGGTCTTGGTTAACTGTTGAGGTGCCGTAGGCTGTGATGAACCACACGGTGCTCAGCAGATGAGCAGTGACTTTTACTGGACATCCCTCCCTGGGTTTCCAGTGTCCACAGGCTGGAGTCAGGGGTTTGTTCTACTCTTCATTGTAGAGACTTGCTAGTTTTCCTCGCCCTCTGGGACAGGTCTGTGATGGAGGTATGTGATGCTGCATTTCTATTCCTCTTGGTGTATCCATCAGGTCAGAAATCGCTCTGAAATGCATGAAACCCTGCTGAAAACATACAAATGTAAGGTGGTGTCGTGGTTTAACCGCAGCCAGCAAAAATGAACCCCGCGCAGCCGCTCGCTCTCCCCCCGCTCTGGTGGGATGGGGGAGAGAATTGGGAAGGGTACAAGTAGGAAAGCTCCCGGGTTGAGATAAAAACAGTTTAATAATTGAAATAAAACAAAGTAGAACAGTAATAATAACAATGAGAACAACGGTAACAGAATATACAAAGCAGACGATGCACAGTGCAACTGCTCACCAACCGCCGACTGCGTGTCCCGAACCGGGGGCGAGCCCCCCCCCACACCTGGTTTTTATACTGAGCATGATGTCACATGGTATAGAACACCCCATTGACCAGCTGGGTCAACCGCCCCGGTTGTGCTCCCCCCGCCCCAGTGCAGGCATCACCCAGCAACAGCCAAAGCATCAATGGGCCATTAACGCTCCTTTCACACCGAACTAAAACACAGCACAGCCCAGCCCCAAGCTGTGGGGAGGAAAGTTAACCCTGTCCCAGCCGGAACCAGGACAGGTGGGTTCAGCAGAGGCAAATGAGGCTGGTACAGTCGACACCCAAAGCAGGTTGCACAGCCTGATATCAGCTTGTGGGTGCACCAGGTGAAGTAGAAACCCAGGAGTGCAGCAGGGAATTTCCTGGAGGGGAGAGCGGGCTTAGCACAGCTTTGGGCTGGTCTGGGAGCAGAGGTGTCCATTTGGTTGGGATGTGGCTGAGCCCACCATGGTGTAACAGGGCTGGAGCTATGGGTCATCATACTAGTTGCTCCTGAACTCTAGCTGTTACCAGTATCTAGAGCCAATATCTCTCCCTGGAGGGCCACCCAGTGTAAAAAACCAACTCTGCTCTCTAGAGGGCAAAGGATCTGGGGAGAAAGCCATGCTGACGTGAAGGGTGGTAGGAAATAATTGCTTAGAGATAGAGAAGAGGTCCCAAGAGTTGCAGCCAGCAAAGAGGTTGGTGGGAGAAGCAGGAGCTAGAAGACCACCTGAAGCATGGAGGTAGCAAATGAGGCAGCAGGAGAGGTTGCTGTGATGGCCCTGAGACTGAATTTGCAGGCAGAGGAGACAGCAGAGCAGAGAGGGGAACGGAGGAAGCAAAGGGTCCAGAGGAAGGCACATCTGCATCCCTGCAATAGTAATTGGAGTAATTGGTGTGGAGGTGAGTTTGACTGGAAGAGCCCCATGGCGCACACGAGCAGGGAGGGGAAGGTGGGTTATAATTGCTCATCAGCAGACAACGAGTGACATCCTGGGCCATGAGCGGACACATCTCACCCAGAGCAGAGCAGGGGAATGGGAGCAGGTGACCAAGAACAAAACCTCCAGAGATGCCTGCTGTGAGGGCAAGAGCAGGGACATTTGTCTCCTGTGATGCTTGGAAAGATCAAGGGCAGGTGAGAAGCAGAGATATACTGCTGGCTGATGTACCAAGGTAGCATGGGGCATCTTTTTTTTCTTTTTTGGTTAGAGATATCTAAAACATTTCCACTGAAGCTGAAAAGGAGCAAAGGAAATGTCAACCAAAATGACTATGGTTTTTGGAAAATGGCAGCAGCTGGAAATGCAGCTTTGTTGCAAAATGGCATTTGGTGTCACTCGTGTAGACGGTGCTACTGTCATCTTACGGCTTCATCTTCTGACAGCCGAAGCCTGCCGGTGGCTGATGCGTTTCCATTTGGAGCCTGAGTTTAAAGGAATACTTGACTTTGTTTTTTTCTGCTTGCTCCTTCCACCCCGGTCGTGACCTGGCCAGACTGCGTTGTCGTCATAATCCTGAGCTGGCTGCATCGCGTTGCTTCTCAGCTGCTAAAACGCAATGCTGAAAATCGCCGGATTAGGTCTTAATGGCAGGATCAAGCTGCTGGGAGATGAGTGGGAAGAAAGCTCCCGCTTACGCAGGTGCACAGGCAGTGCTCCTCAGGAAAGCAACCTAGAAAGCATAAAATGTCGGAAAAGCAGCTTCTTTCTTGGCTTCCCCTGCTTTTCTCTACATTCAGCACATCTTTCATTTTCCAAGGATCAGAAAATGCTGGCCTCAGTTTTGTGAAGGGGGTATTGAGAGGTCAGAGATGTTTAAACATTTCCTCCCTCGCAGTGGAAAATGTTGTCTTGAGCGATGAACTTTCTGGCCAAGATATTAATCCCCAACATGAAAGTCTGCCAACCACATTGGAAATCTGGGCTGTGCCATGGTGTATCACGGTGTGCTGGAGGACACTGAAGCTTTGTGGTCATCTTTAACACCTGACTTTCTGCTGGTGGGGCTCCTGAAACACCAAAAAGCCCAGGAAGCGTCTTGAATATTTTTCAGGGTGGCATTGCCATTGAGCAACTGCCCAGATGCTCCAGGGTGGGGTCTGGGGCATGGTCCTCTCTGGGCAGGTGGCACAGCATCCCCGTACAGACCGGTGCCCCGGCCACCCTGTGCTTTACCTGCACGGTTTGGCAAGGACTCGTGGTCCACAGGGCTCCAAAGTGCTGGAGTTTACCAGCCTGAACTGACCAAACTTATCAAGAACATGTGATTTTCTGGAGGCCATGCGATGGGCGAGGGGGGTGACGGAGACTTTCTTCTTTGAGTTTGCTTGGCAGTGCCTGTGAACTTTCCATTCAGATCTTTCAGGGAGGGGGTGGGTTATGCCTGTGGGATGTTTTTGCACCGAGTTGTCCTCCCTGTTTTTGGACAGCAAGCAAGGAAATTTGATCTTTGTAATGCTGATGAGAATATTCCATAACAAGATCTACCAAATAAACTCTACTTTGTGTGTCTGTCTTCTGGCAGGACCATCCATCCCAGAGGCACCAGGGTGACTTTAGTGCAGATAAGAGAGATGCTCCCTCTGGAGTTGGGGTCTACAGGCAGTAGCAATGCTAGCACCAAAGCAAGAGGAACAGTTTTGTGATGGAGCTCGTATAGGAGAGCCTCAACCACCTTCTCCGAAACACAGGCTGCTGCTGCCACGTCCCGGGGCGGCGGGGGCTGTCTCAGGGGAGCTGCCCCCCAGTCCCGGCAGCAGATGCCTTGGCTCTCCGCTGAGCATTTGCAGAGGAGGCGTAGGCAGTGTTTGCTGGAGCTGCGCCGCAGGACTCGCTCGCGCGTGGCTAACGTGCCCAGGGAGCCCAAGTGGATGCATGGGAGGAGGAAGAGAAGGAGGAGGAGGGCTGGCTTCAGCAAGCACGGAGGCAGCAATGTCTCCCAGCCCCTGCAGGGACACCGGCTCTGACCGAACTCAGTCGAGCCCCCTGCTATTGACCATCCGGAGGGGGCTGTGGGGATCCCAGCATCTGCTTTTCCAGCTCCCCTTTGGAAACCAGGCTGGAGAACAAAGTCCAGCCCAGAGCTCGGTCTCCCTCCCCCTGTTCTGCTTCATGTGCTGTCTCTCGTCTGGGAGATGATCATGGTATTAAATTAATTTAATACACGGTGTTCAGAATTCCCCTAATTAGAAGGTTTTGCTTGAATTTTAGGAGAGTGTCAGTATTTGTGAGGTATCAGCAAGCACAAATGCAAGAGCGCAAGCTTAGGCAATCACTCCAACCTCTAAAAAACTGGAAAGGAGAAAAATCGGAGTATGTATGTTTGCGCGTGGGGGAGAGGAGTCTTTCTGCTGTTCAGGGTTTCTATTTTCCTTCCTCTTCTTCACCTTGGTCACTGGTGCATGAGCTGCTTTTTCAGACATAGGGAATTCCTGATAGATTAAGGAAATTTCCCAGAATTTAATATATTCAATCTCAAAACCAAAGGAGAAGGAAGAACTGGATTGCTCTGATGGTGCCTCCTCCGAGCACTCTCCCAAAAGGCAGCTGCATTTACAAGGCCTATTTATTCTGCAATGGGATTATGCTTTGGAAAGATGTTGTCCGGCTGTTTTGGGGCAGATTAGCACCGAGCACCGCGCTCCCCACCCTGCAGAGCTCCCCTTGCCGTGGTGCAAAGACATTTGGCTGGTCCCCGCGATGGCCCTGTGTGGGAGGATGCCGCTCCGGTCCTCTGCCTGTGGTTGCCCGGGCATGATGCTCAGCGAAGCCTCGCTTGGCTCACGGTGCAACTTCCTTTTCAGGGCCAAACTTGACACTTCTGGCTCCTAGTGCTGTGTCTTTGACCTCTGCGGGGCTGCACCTGCTTTGCACTGGGTTGGAGTTGGGCTCTGGATCTACTCTATCCATTGGACTGGATGTAATGGCATCCTCAGGGCTTTCATGTAGATGGACAAAGAAGCCATTTCGAAGCCACTGTGAACTAGGCAGAATACGACGGTGAAGAGGAATGGTCCGAGATGGGTCTCTCTTCAGGCAGGGAATGCTTCGAAATGCTCAAAATGGCGTTTGAGGGATAATTTTTCCCGGCCCTTTGTCCGTGAAGAATGAGGGCTGTGGGGGGAGACACGCGGCCAGGGTAAATGCCTCGGCTCTGTTGTTCCCATCATTTTCATTGGGCTTATGAACCCCCATATAAAAGACTTACCTTTCACTAGTATGATTAAGAAAAGGCCAATGTAGCTTTCCCGCTCACTGGAGCATGAAGCGTGTTTAATTTAATAATGCTGATAAATCTTAAAGCCAGGAGCATTTGGCTAACACATGACCCACTTTTTCAATCAATTGGAAACATTTACATAACGGCCTGATGCAGGGTTCCTCCTGTGAGGGATGTGGAGCAGGGGATGGCAGGCACCCCCGCCATCAGCGGCTGCCACTGGAGGACATTTGGTGAAAGCAAAACGGTGAATTTGGCTGGCCCTTAGCGGGCAAGTTGTGACCCACCTCATTGGGACTGCCAGCTCTCCTGCTGCCACAAGGACGTGCCTGGGTTTAGAGCACTTCAAGCCACCCAAGCTGGGCTTTGGGGTCCATCACCCCAGTGGCAAAGCCCAGACTGCTCCCAGGGTCCCACTCTCGCCTGCCAGCTCCCAGCCGTGGGTCTGGCACCCTGTAGCTGCCCGGGCCACCGCAAAAGAAAGCCCTTGGGGTGGTGTGCGGAGCAGGATGCCTTTGTTGAATACGGCCTCTGCAAGTCACAAAAGCCACTGCCTGTGGATACACCTTGACCATCAGCTGTGAACAGCCTCTACCTTCCTCTGGCTCCGCTGTCAGAGGATGCTCACCAGCCGGGAAGGGGAGCTGCACTTCTGTGTTGGCGTGCACCAGCCTCGTGGGTGGCTGCGGCGGTGTTGCAGCTTTGTTTCTTTCTCTGCAGCAGGGCTAGATTGCTCCTGGAGCAGGACATCCCCGGGGATGGCTGTCCCGCTGTGCGATGGGGGCACCTCTTCAGTGCAGGCACTTTGTCTCCTGGCACATCAGGAGCACCAGCAATGCTGACCTCCACAAATCAACCCCTTCATCCTTTTCAGAGGTGCCTCCCATGCGTGGGAGTCAGCCTGGGGTTAACCAACACAACCAGTTATGCATTTTCCTTTACTTTTTGCCTGTAGTGGGCTCGGTTTTGGAAGAGAAAGTTCCTGATCTCGCACGTTGTGCTATTGTGTGTCGGCCCATTCCCATTACTCTGGTCCCCAATGTCTTCCTCCCCACCCCTACAATGCCTTTTGGCTTGACATCTTCAACACATTTCATTTCTTATCCCTCTTGTGAGGATTTTACTATTTTTCATTTGCAACATCCAGCAGTCTCAAGTTCAGTGTTTGCAAGTAGGTTATAAGCAACCTCATTCCCAGTGAGCCGGTCTCCTGTTAGCTTGGTGGGAGCTAACCACATAGGTTTTATCCACTTTGGATTTCATAAGAACCTCTTGAAAGAGGAGGTTTTACATCACACCCATCTCCCAGCCATGATTTTTGCATTGCTGTCTGTTTATTCATCCCAACCGCCTTTTTGCATTAAAGTAGTACTTGAGAACTGGTTTACCTCCCATTTTTTAGTCACATAAGTCCCCATCTGAGCAAGGGAAGATGCCAGATGCCCGTGACCAGGATGAAAAACTTCTCATCTGATATATACTGAGGGACGAAATAACATGGGGAAGAATTGCTGCAAATCTCTCAGCATTGCATGTAGAAGGATGCTGGCATCTCCCTCTGAGACAGGACCGGTCTCCCCATGCAGTAGGCTGCAGAGACATTTTACATGCCTGGTCCTCGTGCAGAGATGCTACTAAGGAGGCATCAGGAAAAAAAAGGAAGGATTTGTTGCCATTCTGTGATTTTTTTTCCCCCTGCCTTCAAAATATCAGTGGCGTTTTTCCCTCTAGAGGGCAGAGGAGGAAAGAGAGAGAATGGGAAGGGAAAGGAACACGACAGCACCGGGAAAACTCACAGAGGTTTCATTCGATACGTGCAAAGCGTGAATGGCGTGGTCCTGAGATGCAGTGCCCAGCTAGGGTGCTCACGGGTCGGGATGAAAATGCAGATGTGTAGCAATTGGGACACCAGCTCCATCTCCCGCTCTGTGCTCCTGGGGTCAGATAGATATTTCCTGGTTACTGAAAACCTGGCTGGTTTTTTTTTTTCTGAGTGCCTATTCACATTTGAAATGGTGAATTTTGGTTTGCTAGATAGGTGCCCTGGATCTTTTAAAGTCCCAGTTCAGCCATCGGTCTTAGGGTCCCAGTTCAGCCATCGGTCTTAGGCCAGGCTGCTCCGCCGACTCCCTGCTCCTGCGTCCACACGTTCAGCTGGGCACAGCTGCTTTTTGGCTCTTGCAGGTGTGGGCTAGCCTTCTGGCTGTGCCACCTTGGACCCTTAAGTCTTTGCTCCTGTAATGGCTTTTGCATAAAGCTGGTGGCAAAGCTGCAGCAGAGCTATGGGCTGTTCCTGGGCTCATGGCCAGCACGGTCCGAGCAGCCCCATCTGCACCCATTAAGGTGCTCAGCCCACAACATCTCCCCGCAGCTCCTCCAGCTGTGTCTTTCCCATGCACTGCTCCTCTGCAGGGTCCATCCCACGTTGAGGAACCTGCCTGTTTTGAGAGAAAACCTTTCCCCCCTCTCTGTCCCCAGGTGATACGGCCGTGGTGCTGTCTCCTTCTGCACCGGGGCTGCCATCCAAGCTAACGCACGTCTCCCGTCCCCGGTAGGAAATGGAGTCAAAAGTCTCCGAAGGCGGCCTGAACGTCACCCTCACCATCCGGCTGCTCATGCATGGCAAGGTAAGGGGCTCCTGGCAAGGGTCTTTCCTCGCAGCTCCCTGTCCCGCGTCCGCTCCGACTGTGCCCGGGTCCAGCCAGCCCCACGTGCCACCTTCGCAGCACCGGGCTGCCGGGAGCGGGTGTCCTCCTGCTGATGGGGAGGGTGGCATGGTGGCACGGTGCTCCTGGCCCCTCTCCTGCCTGCCCCCCGCCCCGCCCTTCTGCTGGGGACAGTCTTTGCTTCATTATGGGGTTGGGCTGGATTGTCTTCACATTTTGTTATGTCAATTCCTTTGTGTTTGGCTTTTTCTTTGTAGGAAGTTGGAAGCATCATCGGAAAGGTAAGGATGTCTTTTAAATGTGTATTTAATGCTATTGCCAGCACCATTTGCTGCCTGTGGTGTGGTAGATGCCAGTCACCTCTTCCCGTAATGTCCTTAAATGTTTGGTGTGCATGAGCGTCTTGCTGCATTTGTGAGACAGAAATTATGAGAGACCCATAGAGGAATCAAAGCCCATTCCCCTAAAAAAAAAAAGAACCACCAAACTTATCTAGTGCTGTTTCCAGCTGCTTCACTGGAGTGATGAATAGGTGTTTATGATCATGTTGCCCTGACATTTTAATTGAATAGATTCATTAAGAGATATTAAGAAACGTCATTCACGCCCATTTAAATTCTGCAGCACTTGTCTCTGAGACTACAGGACACCATTTAGCTTGTGCAGAAAAGCTTCATGAGGTGCTCTGCTCCCAGGTGCTTGCCCTGGTGGTTTGGAAAGTCCTGGCTATACAGGATTGGGTTTCTGGTGTTTTTAAAAGGCAGGTTTGTGGTAGCGAAGATTTGCAGCATGAACACCTTCTCATATATGCTTTCACCTTATTTTTTCCATCAGCCTGTCCAGCCCTGGAAAGATTCACAGTTGTACCTGCTTTATTTCTGAATATAAAGATATTAGATCTCTCTATAGGTACTAGATAACTGCCCTTCGAAATCACTCTGAAGTGCCAGCTTTTCTCAACATCTGATCAGTTTCTGAGCTTTTTCCATGCGGTTTTCCTCCTAATGGGAAAGGTAGAAATGGAGGAGGAAGCTGCAGTTGTGTAGCTGGTTTGTCTGTCGTGTCTTACAGACGCAGGGAGCAGGGCTACGATGGCTTACACCCTCAGCTCTTCAGCCTGCCCCTCGCATGGGGATGGAGGGTCAGGCATCACAGAGCTGCCCAAACGTTTGGCTGTGTGTTGCCGCGTATTAGAGATGCACGTTCAGAAGGGTTGTTTTGAAGGTGGAAGTCTTGAGGTTTTAGTAATAGCCTGTGTTTCTGCTTCCTATTTCAGAAAGGAGAGACCGTGAAGAAGATGCGTGAGGAGGTGAGCAACGCTGCTCTGTAGAAAGATTTGTAGGAGGTGGGGAGAGGAGTGGGAAGGGCAGAACTGCACATTGCCCTCTGCGGTGTGTGCAGTAACTCCCAGGGTCAGGACACGCAAGCCGGCTGTGCCCAGAACTCTTTGGTCCGGTTTTCTTGCTCCATACTCAAACAAACTCCTATCACATTTAATGGGAATTTTCCAAAGCCAAGAATTTGCTCGTAATGAAAGAGTGAATTTAAGTCACTCATAAGATGCTTGAGTTTGTCCAAGGTCTTTGTGTCTGCAGCTACTAAGGAATTATCAGATCAGTAAGCAACACTCTTCTTTTTACAAGCAATGAGCTGGTCTTGCCTTGATTGTGTGGGTTTGCACTGCAGTAAAAGACCCAAGGTGAATGCTTGGAAACCCTTTCTGAGGGTCAGGATAAGGCAGAGCTGGAAGCACTGCGGGGGGAGTTTTTAAGGTTAGATGGGATGTCGAGAGGCTGGCACAGGTGATAACAAGGGACCAAGCGAGCTATGTGCTCCCTGGCTTCCTGGGGCTCTCTGAGCTTCTGCTGTTGGGTGCTGAACCTTCCCAGGCTGGGGCAGGATCTGATCTGGGGGAAGGGCTGTACCTCCTGCGCATCCCTGCCAGTTGCTTGGCTGTGGCTATTCCAGGGCTGCTTTTCTCTTTCCAGAGTGGGGCAAGGATCAACATCTCGGAAGGGAACTGCCCCGAGCGAATTGTGACCATCACCGGCCCCACCGATGCCATCTTCAAGGCTTTCGCCATGATCGCCTACAAATTTGAGGAGGTGAGAAACGTGAGCCCTTTACCCCAAGAGGGCAGAGTACAAGGGTCTGCATCCAGACCCTTGGATGGCCACTGGCCAAGCAGAGCTCCGGTGTGCCCACTGCTGGGGCCAGCAGTGCAGGTGGGCCTGGGTACCTCCAACCCACGCGTGCCTGGCTGGACTCGCTTAACTTAACTCAGCACAAAACCTGCCAGCTGGTCCAAACATTTCTAAATAGACAAGAACTGAGCTTCAGTGAAGTGTCCCAGAGGTCTCACAGTTAATTAACTGGAGGGATGTGCAGTGACACCGCTGAGGACAGAGACCAGCCACAGTCTGGGGGACATGACCCCTCTTCTCTGGCCCAGGGCATTTGAGTTGTCCTGGACACAGGCGTCCGGTCGGGTACCAAAGGCTGATGCGTTGCACTCTTCCTTCCCAAGGACATAACCAACTCAATGAGCAACAGCACTGCGACCAGCAAACCTCCGGTAACGCTGAGACTGGTCGTGCCGGCTAGTCAGTGCGGCTCGCTGATCGGCAAAGGAGGCTCTAAGATCAAGGAAATCAGGGAGGTAAGGCAGAATTGATTTAGCTATTTTATGTAATTGCAACTCCTCGGAGCTGATCTGCAATGAAGGGGAAGCTGCCTTGGAAAGGGGGATCCTTATGCTGTAAGCGTCATGCATCACGTTGCTTCCCAGGATGGTCCTGCTGATGTAGGAGCAGCATCCCGTGGGACCTTGCCGGCGTGCTGCTGCGGATGCAGGCAGGGAGCCGCATCCGAGCTCGTGCGGGGCAGTGCAGCTCTCAGGAGAGCTGGAGCTGGCTGCAGGGACAGGCATTCAGCTGCGGGATTTCTCCTCCTCTCTCTTTCTGTCTCCAGTCAACAGGTGCTCAAGTTCAAGTGGCGGGGGACATGCTGCCCAACTCCACGGAGCGGGCGGTGACAATCTCGGGGACACCCGACGCAATTATCCAGTGTGTCAAACAGATCTGTGTGGTGATGCTGGAGGTACAGTCTGTAACAAAGGGGGTAAAGTACATAGGAAAAAACACCCAGCTGTCACCACAACAGCGCTGGGAGCTGTGGAGCGTGTCTCTCATACCCTTCACCACGCATTGTCGGACCACTCATTTCCTGGTACCTCCGTTGGAAACCCACCCAGTGTGTTTTCCCCACCACTGTTTCTAGAGTCCCACACTGGAAACCTGCCTGGTCAGGTGCCCCAAAGGAGATGGTTCGTGTCATAGCACAGGGCGGCTTCAGGAGAGAGAGGGGTGTCGGAGGAGGCCGGGCGGGCTGGGACAGCCATAGCCTGGTGTCCCAGCAGCACCAAGGGTGCCGTGGGAAGGGGACGGGGGCTGCAGCCACTCCACCCAGCACCTGGCCTCCTCTGCACGGGGCTCGTGGTGCCCCACAAGGACCGCAGCAGGGAGGAGGAGGCCAGTGCATCCCCTGCGCTGGGGGAGCCGGGGCTGGGAGCGCAAACCCGGGCTCCAGCAAGGCACAGCAGGAAAGGTAGTGAGGAAGGCTGGTGGAGAGCAGGGCCCGTAGGGTGCATGGTCCAGGGTGCCGTTTTCTGGGAGAAATGCTGACAAGCAGAGCTTGAAGATCTCTGCCATGAAGAGATGCTGCTGTACCAACGGCTTATTGCCAGGGATGACCACAGACACATGCCCCACATCCACACCTGCCACCTCAGATGGGAGAAGCTCCAGGAGGAAACCCCTTAGGACACGGGACAGTGAGACCCTCCACTCCTGGTGCCTCCCAGAGGTGGATGGGCACAGACCCATGTCAGGCCCCTCTGCCTTGCTGCACAGCCCGCACACCACTGCCCTTCCACGGCAGGGAGGAGCGCATTTGCCGCTGCAAGAGCTTCAGATGAGGATGCCAAGGCTTAGGGGTGGTGAAGCAAAACCAAACGTAAGCAACTTCAGTTTGGCAGCAGCACAGCTAAGGAGGAATTGCCACGAGCCACGTTCCCACTGCTGCTGGTAGTGATGCTCAGGCGGGTAAACTCTGCTGCCAGCGGAGTGCAATTTTAGCCGCACGGTGACTCCAGGGTATGCTCTGGACTGTGGCAGAGGTGGGCCCCAGGTGATGCTTGCAGGTGGGTCATGAAGTCTTTGGTGGCTGCTGTTCTCACTGACCAAAGCAAGGGTTGCTGCTCCTCTGTATGGCTCAGCAATGGGAAGGAGAAAAACCCATGAGTTTTCTTGCAGTCTGAAATCGGGGAAGTCCCCTGACTTTAACAGTTCACAGAGATGCTCCTTATAACCTTTCAGTCTTAAATTATCTTACCGCAGAAATCCTCGCTCATCCCCTCCAAGATTTGTAACACAACAAAAGAAAAAACAGTCTTGTGATTATAGAGGCTGTGCTTTGATCATACAGCTTTCCTGCAGACCTGTGCTTAGCAGGAAGATTTGGAGATGCCACTTGGCTACAAGCAGACATCTAGAAGAATGTACAGAAAAAATGAAGAATTTTCCATGAGATAGCGTAATCTATATTGCCTGTCTTTACATAGCAGGAACTGGGTCATTTCACTTCGGGTAGAAGCAGGAGGCTTTTATCTGAAATCTCTCCTGAACCCTAGAAACCTCCAAAATCTCTTCTATGGCCTGTTAGTTATGTTCAAGAGAAAACCAACAGAGATAACATGGGTGAGAAGATCCCGTGCACCGCACAGTGGGATGGATCGCTACAGCTTGATGTGCATCACCGCAGCTTCTGCTCGGACCTACCCAGGTACCAGTCAGGCCGCAGCAGGGAGGAGCGAGATGTCCTGGCCACCTGGAGCAGGGCTGCCGCAGGAGGAGGGCTGAGAGAGCATACGGGTTGGTGCCTCTGCTGCTGGCTTCTGTCCGGCTGCTCACACGGACTGCTACCACCATGCAGCTCTAGGATAAGATCTCTGGAAAACACTGGTCTTGCCATCTGAGAGGGATTTCCAGCCTCTGGCTCCTCCAGAGCTCAGCACCCTGGCCAAAGCGATCACTGCCACTTGTCCCACCAGGTCATGGGAGGTCTTGACCACAATGATGGTGCCTTTGCAGCATCTGCTGCACAGCCATCCACATCCCAGCTTGGATGGTGATAGACCAAACCAAATCCCAAAGTTGACCCTGTTCTGGCGGTGAGGAAGGTGAGAGGGATCAAAGAGCTTAAGCATTGTGCCAGGTCACTCAGACGGGCCGCTCACTCCTTCTGATGCCCATGCTCACGATGCCATGCCACAGCTCCTGGTGCTCAGCGGGGCTGGTATGAATCCGGAGCGGGCTGTCGACATGCAAGATCTCTCAGGCTGCAACGAAAGCCACTGCACAAGGAGGCTCGTGGCAGCCAGGGATGAAAAGCCTGGTCTGTGGGTGTACCTCCCCATCTTGCTGCACCTTGAGGGTCTCCTTGAGGTGTTTGAGGAGTGCGCTGCGCTCCAGCATCAGGCGTGAGTCTAGACCAGGCGATGCCGTTTGTGGAGAGCAGAGTGAAGGCGAGGGAGGCAGCAGAGGTCCAGGAAGCGATTAAGGGTCCCGTGCCTTGGCAGGGGATCTCCTGTACCCCAGGTTGTGCTCGTTGTCCATTAAACACCGGTTTCCCCCATGTCCTCCTGTCCAGAAACGCGGTTTGCCTGGTGCGGGTGTTGCTGGCAGCGGCCCCGGGGGCCGTGCTCCGTCGGGTGCTTTCTAACGCTCTTTTTGCCGCCGTTTCAGGAAAGCTGTTCTAATGTTCTCTCTCCCTCTCCTTGTCCCTTTTCCTAGTCCCCACCAAAAGGTGCCACCATTCCCTACCGCCCAAAGCCCGCCTCCACCCCTGTCATTTTTGCAGGTGGTCAGGTAAGAGCCGACCCGCTTGCAGCCTCCACTGCCAACCTCAGCCTTTTACTGCAGCACCAGCCGCTGCCCGTTAGTGCACTCAGGTTTCTTGCCTTCTGACTTGCATGGTGTCATCCCATCCGTTGCATCCCACGGCAGGTGGACTGAAAGCTCTTTGCAGAACCGCTGGCAGTTTGCAAACCCAGGCAGACGGCTTAGCTCCTGTGATGGCTGCTGGAGGATAAGGGAAGGGCCAGCCTGGGGAAACAAGATGCTAGCTCTGCTGGGCACTCGTGCACCAAGAAGAGGCTGGAGATAGCACGGAGGTGTTCATGTGGCCTGGGGAATCGGAGAATCATTTAGGTTGAAAAAGACCCTTAAGATCATCGAGTCCAACCTAACACCGCCAGGTCCACCACCAAACCATGTCTCTAAGCGCCATGCCAAACCTGCTCTGTTTCAGATGGGCTCACGTGCTCAAAATACTGATTTTTGCAGGTACTCATGCCTCGGCGAGTCCTGCTTCTAAATTGCTCCTGGCTCGAAGTCCAGCTTGAGTTTCCTTTATTATACCCAAATTCAGTATTTGCCGGCAGTTACCTGTGTGAAGGAGAAAATGAGAAAAGCCTTGTTGAACAAGAGGCCATGACCATGCTCTTGCAGTGGCTGCAAGTGTTTATTTTCTGGCATCTCTAGTCCAATTAAAAATAACTTTACGTAGTTGTAATAGATGCGAGATAGGAAGGGCTCATCCCCGCCACTCCAGGACCGTGCTGAGTCTCTGTTCAGGACAGCCTCTGTGAAAGGGTCATCCCCTTCACTGGTGCTTGGCTGGTTCGGGGTGGTGCTTCCCCCCAAAATGCCGTGACCTCTGCTGCAGAGCTGGGTCTCAGCTCTGCCCGCAGGAGAGCCTGCACTGAATGGCCTTCGGTGACATTGCGCCGTGCTCGGTCTGCAGGCTTGCAGTCACGATGTGGTATTTCTAGCAACCCTTGGGAAGAGACGGCAGATTTTTTTCCTTTGCGGGATAACCGTCGCACACACGTGCCACGGGAGCTGGCAGTTGTTCTGCAAACCAAAATCAGCTCCCTTGATTTATGAAACAAGAGCCGTTGAGCAGACGGCTGCTTTTAAAGAGGGAACTTGAACCCTTGCTTTTTCCACCTCATCTATTCACCTCACCGGGTGACTGAGGACCTGCCTGTAGATGCCATCACGTTGTGGTGCACCGGTATCTAGCAGGAGAGGTACTTTCCCAGGAGCTCCAGCAGCCGGGTAGAGCACCACGAAGCTACAGCTAATGCCACCCAGAGCAGCACCACACAAGTTCTTTCGTTTCTCCCCAACCATAATAAGTAGCAGAAGGGCAAACTAAGGCTGGGAGCAAAGCCCAAAGCAGAGGCTATTTCAGGCAGTGTGCTGAATTAGCATCTCTTCGTCATTGCCAGTATCAGGAGGAGTGCGCCGTTTGGTCTGAGCAGCCGTCCTGGAAAAGAGCTTTGAGTCCAGCTGCTTGGTGAACTTATCTTCTCAAAAGGGAGAGTAAGATGGAGGTAGCGTTTCTCCTGCTGGCAAAGCTTGGTGTCTTGCACAGAAGTGACATCGTGGGAAGAAGCGACCATCTCTGAAACGAGAGCTCTTCCCTGCCGACCCTGCGGGGTGGCACAAGGCGGGTGGGCAGAGGACAGCAGGTGACGGCCAGAGGTGCTGTGAGGTGCTTTGGGGTGGGTTGAAGCTGCAGGAGCTCAGTAGGGCTGAGGGACGCGGTGGCCGATGGCAGCTGCCCCATCGTCCGCGTGCAATGTCAGCCTCTGCAGAAAGCCAGGGGTCACACAGGCGGGCGCTGTCAGAGTTGGGTTGCATCTGTCCAAGACACCTTCCTGCCTTTAATTAGCTTTTTGTAATCAACTATTCTAATCAAAAGACATCAACCAAGTTAAACCACCAGGAAAGAGTGAACTTTTCAGAGCACGTCCCCACGGGCACACCAGTCCCCATCGCGCTAGGATGCCGGCAGGCACTGGGACTGCTGTTTCTGTGCACGGGGCTTTGCCTCCTTCCTCCTCCAGGATTTTGGGGTTTTCCTCGCACAAAGCACTTTGCTGTTTGCAAACAATGTGGCAAATTTGCAGGAGGTTCAGAGTGGTATTTTTTCTTTTTCTTGGCTATCTTTACTCTCCCTTTTTAAAGTGTTATCCATCTCTTTTGCCATTTCTTTCAGAATCATCTGAATAATGTGTCAACCAGCGAGATACGTTTTGCTAGCTGGTTAAGTCCGAAACATGGGGCTCTCTAGTGTCTGGCTCTTTACCCACAGCGGTGCTTATTTTCAGGTTATTTACAAAAGAGAAAGGATTGCTACAAACGATGAGAAAAACACTAAACAATTTTCCTGCCAGACATTTGCATGGATTTGTCAATTATTGCTGGTGAAAGGTATTGCAGTGCAGGCAGCCTGTCCCTGAGCCCTCTCCACGCTTGGTGGGACATCAGCACCAGCTGGCTTTCTGCACGGCAATACCTTTCCCCCCCAGCAGAGCACTGGAATATACTGGGTAGATGTAAAGCATGTTGAGAGTTGTGCACCTGTAAATATGGAGAGACTTACTGCACTGGCTTGCTTTGTAGGATCATGTTTAGGTGTGAATGGCAGCGATGGTGTTACCGTGCATCCGCTACACAGATAATTCTGGTTTGATTAATATCTTTTATACAGCGAAGCCCAGTCTTCCTGCTCCATGCAATTCTGGCACCTTTAAAGAGCCATTTCCTTCCTTTTGGAAAAGCCAAACTGAGCCCAAGGCCTTCAAGTTAGGTAGCTCAGGGTGCTCCAGCTTTGATCGGAGGGGTACGTCTCCCTCCCGCCCCAAGGACTCACTGCCCCAGCAAATTTAATGCAGCACAGGGGGCTCTACCCCTGGGCTAGCCAGGGGGGTGCGCGGGGCGACTGCTCGCTGCACGGAAAGTGCTTCCCTCATCCCCTCCAGCCTCAAAATTAAGCCAGTTAAGTCAAAGTTGAAGAGCCTGCACCCCACTTTCACTGTCAGCAGAGCGAGGGGAGAGGTGTGACGGAGTCACGGTGCTCAGCTCCCCATGCTTGGTTATTTGGGGGTCCCGGGCAGAGCAGGGTGGGGGCAGAGCTCCTCTTTAGCCCCTGCATTCACAGCATTTACCCCACATCAGGCAGAAAGGAGCTAAGCCCGGGGACAGCAGTCCTTATGGAGGCACGGGGCTTTGCCGCCGTCTCCTGCCAGCCCTAATAACATCTGTTTTTTCTTTTGCAGGCCTATACAATTCAGGGACAATACGCTATTCCACACCCGGATGTGAGTTTTACCCTAATTTTTCTTATACCCTTTTATGTCACCTGCATGCTACTGTTAATTCACATAATATTAATATTAGACAATAATATTAATAGCGTATTTTCAAAGTAACTGGCCGTGTGTAGTATCTGTAATACCTTGAATAACCTTTTAACCTGTTACCACTAAACTTTATTAATTCTGAGGACTTGGCCTGAAGCTAAATTGTTTTCATTGTTCAGTGCTATCCCTTTGTTCTGAGACAAACCATACTCTATGCATTTTGTGCCTCAAAATGATCAAAACATGCAAAGAAAGGGAAGGAAAAAAAAAAGACTTTCCTCTCTATTTCCCTGTGTATCCTTAAAATATCGGTAAGCCAAGGGCTTATTTAGGTGCTGAGTGCCTTGGTGGGGTGGGGAGAAGCTAAAGCTCCAGTGGTGTGTGGTTTCTTGCTTGAAGCCTGGGCAGGGGGACGTGCCTTTTTGGGGGTCCTCTTCTTGGAAGCAGGCGCTGAGGCTGGGCAAAATGCCACCCACATCCCCCGGAGGGATGGAGAGGACGGCCGCCCACCGCGCCGCTGGGTCTCACCTTGCCGAGGGCTCTGCGTCTCCCCGTGGGAGCTGGTCCCCAGACCAAAGCTGGGTTTGGCATCTGTCTCGCTGGGTTTGGCTCTCTGTCGCCCAGGGGGGCATCGCGGGTACGGTCCCCGCTTCGTCTCGCGCTCCTTGGTGTGGAGACAGGCACCGCTCAGGCTTGCAGCGCGGGTGGGTTTTGCTGATGCTTGGATCCCCCTGCTCGCACCAGGCTCCCGTGCCCGGGGTGGGTCAGGGAGCCACAGCACGTTTGCGGGGGACATGTAGGGAACATCTACTGGCACGTCTGTGCACAAAAGTACCAATAGAAATAGAAAACAAGTCTATTTTAAAGGATTTCTCTATGAAAAGCAGCAGTGAAGCGCTGCAATGCCAGCAGCTCCTTGCTGGCAGCGGACAGCTGCTCGGCTTCTGGGGTCATCACGGCTGACACGTGCCGGGGAGCTCTTGGAAAAAGCTGGGATTTTCTAAATGTGTTTCAGTGGGGATAAAACACCCGGCGAGTCCCATTGCAGAGGCCCCTTCTTGCTGGCACGCCTGTGAGTCAGGGGTCCGTGGTGCGGGCTGAGCACAAGGTGCCACTCTGGGGATGCGGCTTAATTGTAAGTGGCGTGGTCTGGGTGGAAAGCCCTCTTCAGCCATCCCACACATGGGAAGAGTTTGATGTGGCTCAGTATTCCTCTTTCTAATGGGTGTGCTGGGTATTAAATCATGGGATTACTTTTTGCATGATTGAGAACGGAGCAAGGCTGTTCGATACCATGAATGCACGTTTCCCGTGGGAACGATTAGGAGTTGTAGGCTGGATTTTGATCTTAGGAGCAGTGATTTCACCCAATTTAGTGGAGGCCAGGCTTTGGCTTTCCATGGGACACCAGTATGCATGTACTTTGAACAGCCTGCTGTGATGGTTGCTCAGAAATATTCATAATTGTGTGTGCTTCACTTTTGCTCCCTAAGTGGAATATAAATAAATACACTTGAGTATTTAAAGAGCGTAGATCAATATATTATTTGTCCCTGTTTTCCTTTGCAAGCAGTGGGAACAGCTTAGAGTGTTTTCCTTGTTATTATACTCCTCTGTTTGACAGGAATAAAATACATTTAATCCATTTGCTGGCTGCACTCTGCCCTGCTCCCAGCAGATTTGCTGAGACCTGGAAAAAGTTGTTTGTGCAGGGGCCACACGCTCCATCCTTGCTCTCGTAGCTGTCTCACAAGGATCGACCATTTTAAACACTGCTTGGTGCGGAAACCAGTCTTGAACGTGATTTTAGGGCATTGCCCTCACTCTAGCAGGTGTCTGTGTTTAGCGGATGCCTTTTGCAGACCCGTGGCTGCAGAGTGGTCAGAATTTCAAATGCCAAAGCTAAAATGCAAGCTCCTGCCTTGATTTTCTCCCCTGGGAAAAACCCCCAGGTCAACGGGAGTTTTGGCTCACAAAGGGCTTCAGCATTGCCCAGGTACTCGTAAGCCGTTCGGGGTGTGATATGTAGCCACCTGCCTTCACAAAATTTGCGGTGGGAGCTGAAAGGACAGCCGTGGCAGCCGAGAGTCAGGGGTGTTTGGGAGCGAAATAAATGTCAAGCGCAGGAAAGCTCCCCAACCTGGGGCATTGCTCCTGGGTACGCACCAGGCTGGTAGACGATGAGATGTCTCAACCAGACATTGCTGTGGGTGCCTAGTGATGCTCAGCATGGCTGTGCGTTGGTCCCAGTGCTGCTGTCCTGCTGTGTCCTGTCCCTCCCAGCAGCGCCGGTGGGGGAACTCCCCTCTGGTCCGTGGGGGGAAACAGAGTTTGAAGAAATGATCTCAGGTTTTTGCTTTCAGCTTTCTCCAGGAAACGGGAGAGGAGGTGTTTCATGCACTGCAAGCGTTCGCATAGCAACTTTCACTTTAACGCCTCGGCGTAGCCACCCTCTCCTCTTGCAGGCTTTTTTCATTGCTTTTATTATGGGTGTTTGCTAAATACCACTATCCAAACTATGTCTTAAAAATATGCTGGGTCAGTATTAGAAAGGATTTTGGTGTTCTCCCCGTCGGGCAAAGCAGGACCCCTGCCCTGGGGCACGGTTGGAGCCCACGGGGCTCTGCCTCCCCGGTGCTCCTCGGCAGTGCCGGCAAAGAGGCAGGAGGTTTCATTTGGAGACCTGCTGGTGGGACTGGTTGTAGCAGGAATTCCACAAACAGGGCACACCGGGGTTTAATTTGGTAGAAAAGAGGAAAGTTCTTAAATTAAAAAAGTGGTGGATGCTGAATGTCTCTGCTACCTGCAGGAGCGGTGGCATGCCCCGTCCTATCCGGAGCTGACTGTTTTGACAGGGCGTCTTCGGCTTATTTTCCTTGCTGGGTCATCGTCACAGGGAGAGATGTGCATGTGCCTCTTCTCGTGGGGCGAGAGCTGGTGGAGAAAAGTCCTCATGCCTCTGCCGGGCAGGGCTCCCTCGGGTACCTCTCTGGGGACTTGCAGGCGTTTCCCCTCCCCGCTGCCTCCCCCCACTCTCTCCCCCGGTGTGCTCAGCCCCCCGGGTCTGCTCTCCCCGGCACTTCCCCTCACCGCTGCCGGCTGGACCTCCCCGCGCTCCCTCCCCAGCCACGCTGCAGGAGCAAGGAGGTTTTTGAGTATTGTTTCGCCCCAAATGTGGAAATCATAACTCCTGCCTCTCCCTCACCAGGGAGGGGGATGGGTGCAAGGAGTGGTTTGTGTTTGGGGGATGATGCGATCCTGGCAACCCTCTGAGCACGTGTGAAATCGCTGAGCAGGAGATGATAAAGACCCTCCCTCCTGTTTGCTGCTAGACTTCAGCCTAGTTTGTTTTGTTTTCTTTTGTTTTATTGTTTGTTTGGTTTTTTTTTAATTTGGAGCAGTAAAACAGAGCACAAAATGTATTCCAAACAAACTCCTCTCTATGCAACCGCTTCCTGATGGGGCACAAAAACCTACCCGGCACAACAAGGGATACAAGGATCTGAAATACCTACTGGTCAAGCCCATATTTCCCTGTACTGCTAAGGGGCTTGCGCTCGTAACGAGCTGACATTAAGAGCCACAGTTTGTCCATCTCCCAGAGGCGTTTCCCATCCGAGGAGCAGCACGAGAGCATTTGCTGCAGGGACAAGCGGTCACGATGCAGCTCCGGCAGCACAAAGAGGGTCTTCTGGCTGCTGGCACGTGATGACCACCAGCCTGGCAGTGCCTTTGAGATGGCTCCTCTGCTCTAAAGCTACCCTGAAGCGAGCAGCAGCCTCTGGTAGCAGGTCGCGAAGGCCGGGAGGGGAAGGCAGCGGCTGGAATCGCCAGAGGCAGCAGCGCTGCCGCTGCCGCAGCAGCCGGCTGTGAGCCGAGGCGGCCGCTCGCTTGCAGTGAAGGAGCTGAACCGTTTGACAAGGGGCGGAAACTAAGAATGGGCTTCGTGCTGGTATTGTACTTCAGACCCTGACCAAGCACTTCTGGAAAAGATTTGGGCTTTATTGCATTTTACCCAGGCCAAGTCCTTCTGCTAATGTTTTTGCCATGTCTCACCATGGCTTCCTGGTTTGGTTTTTTTTTGTTTTCTTTTCTTTTTTTCTTCCGTTATAATTTTGTTCTTGATTTTCGGTGTGACTTGTTGTACTCTATGCCAATAACCTTCTTAGCTCTAATGTCCCTCCTACCCCTCAGCAGTTGACCAAGCTCCACCAGTTGGCTATGCAGCAAACCCCCTTTACTCCCCTTGGACAGACCACCCCCGCTTTCCCTGGTACGTACCCACACGCCCTTTCTAGATATCCTTCTCTTCTTACCTGTAGAGTTTCTCTCTCTTTCTAAACTCGTGCTATTTAATGGAAACAGGCAGGGCAAGTAAAGCTGAAGTTGCAATGTCCACGGGAAAAGGTTAACAGGGAGACAGGACGGATGTTTGGGGGTTGTGGTCCTCATAGGCGAGCTGTCAGCCGTTAACCATGCACGCCGGGACCGCTCCTGCGAAGCCACGCTTACCTGGCTCCCAGCTTTGCTGGCTTTCCCAGCAGAAGCGATGAACACCAGTCTCCCATCCTTCCCTGCCCAGAGGAGGTAGCATCCCCTGCCGTGCACTGATCCGGATGCCGGTGGGATACCCCGGCATTCCCGGGGGGAACGACTCGGCGCCAGCCGGGGATGCTGCCCTGGTGTCTGCGGGGAGCGGTGCTGAGCCGGGCAGGACAGCCCCCCCCGGTGCTGGGGAGAATGATGGGAAGGAGCCGCGGCCGTAGGGAGCCGCGATGATGGGAGGACAGCCAGCCCCGGCGTGGCTCAGCAGCCTCATCCCCAATGCTGGCGTTGCAGTTACCGCATTTCAGGTGACCTGGGAAGCAGATAGAGCGCAGGGGATGGAGATACTTAAAGTGCATTTGTTTACTCAGTGGTCAAAGTGCCAGTTGGAAATGCCTTTTCTGACAGTATGTTCATCATATTTTGAGCTTCCTAGATGAAGTGACATTGCTTATCTCCTCGAAGGCAAAAGCATTAAACCTGTTTCTTCTTTGCTCTTCAGGAGAAAAGCTGCCCTTACATTCCTCCGAAGAAGCTCAAAATCTGATGGGCCAATCATCAGGTAAAACACAAAGCTACAGGGAAATAAGCAGGCTTCTGTTGAAATATATTTCTTAAATAGGACTGTGCCATTGTTGTGCTCCTAGATAAATTGTGGTATTTGTGGAGAAGACGGCAGGTTTTCTTGGTTGGCAGGGAGAGACCGGGCAGCACTGTGCCTGCCGTTCTCCTTTGTACAGCATGTCAAAAGAAAAGTGCCTGGAGTTTATTGCTCGGGTTTTTGATATTTGCGTATAACTGCCGTCCGTGTAACAGAAAGACATCAGAGTCATCGCCCTTATTCTTTCATTTAATTTTGCATAAACTTTGCTCAGAAACAGTAGAAAAATGCCTGTGGGAATGGAAACCAGACACAATTTTAGCCATCTCTGAGCCATTCAAGATGAGCTGCATTTTTAGTGGGACAGGACCCTGAGGAGCCAAAGCATGGCTCCTGGAGAATCTTGGAGAAATTTTGATGTCAAATGTCCCACACATTCATCCATATATGCCGAACGTGCTTATCTTTTATAACCTACCATTGCTTAGAGGAGTTTTCCTGAGACCTGGAGGCTCATAGGCGATGTGAGCCAGACCTCCCCGGATGTACCTGGGGCACACGCGTGCTCTGCGGCCAGCCGAGGTGCATCACATGCATGCCTCAAAAGAGTCTGGGGACATCGCCTACCTATGAAAGCAAATGTAGCCCAAGTAAGTAGACTCCACAAGACTATAGCAAAAATAGATTTCATGATACCAACCTCCACAGCCTTGTTTTCTGCGTGCCCTGCTTTGCCCTTTGCGATCACCCATAGCACTAATCCTGCCCTGACTCCCCCACATTACAGCCAAGGGGACTGCATGTGTGTATCAGAGAGGGAGGATCTGGTATGCTAAAATAAACAATCTCCAGGTAATGGAGAAGGACATGGCCATTCCTTGATGGCCGTCATGATGCAGTACCATGGGTTCTATATGCCCCAAGGGCTTTCAGCAGCACTCGTGGCATCTGAGCGTGGGGCGGGGGGTCCTATCTATGAATCTGAGGAGCCCAGCCTGCATTTCCAAAGACCCCTGGGGGCCTCAGCATCGCTCTGAGCCCATCCCCAGTGCTCTGCTCCCTTCAGAAGACTTTTTCTGTCATACCTAGGCTGCTACCAAGCTGAGCCTTGTAACACATGGCCAAGAGGTGGGGACATCTGCACCTTGGGGGACATACCTTTGCATTAGGTGCAGTCCATCTTGCCCTAGACTGCGCGGAGGCTTGGCGTGAAAGATGGTCCAGGGCTGGTGAAGTGTCTCTTCCAGTGCAGCATGCTGTAAAGTCAACATTAAGCATGGCCCACTGTGTAAAACCTGGGCAGGAGATGTTTTGTGCAGGCTTTGGCGTTATACACCCAGCAAGGGTGAAGGAGGGCGTAAGGCTGACGAGTGGAGGATTTGCATCCCCATTCCCTGCCTTTCTGTGCGCTCCTGAATGAAAAACGTGGTAGAGAGACCCTCCTGCAAGCGGGTGCCTGGACGGCGTACCCAGGCGTTGCGTCTTTGTAAGGGAGGTGCATGTGAGAAAGCGCAGGAATCATACAAGAGCGAATTGAGGCTACCTGATACTCTCCTTTCTAGAGGTGATGCTCAAATGGGATTACAACCTAAGGCTTCATTTTAGTATTTTAGAAATCTTGCTTTGACAGTGCCGCTACCCAGACAGACCTCAGTTCAGTTTAAAACCTGTGCGGCTGTTGCTGGCAAAACTAGACTGTGGAGCTCCTCTTCCACAGTGCAGAGGGCCTCGATGGAAATGCAGACCAGCAAAACTTGGCCATGGCTTGGAGGCGTTGCTCAGCGTGGTTAAGGCAGCGGCGTAGTGCCGTGCGGCATGATGAAGCCCTGCTGGATCGGGTGACTAGGAGGTCGGTGCTGCTGCTGTCTTGTGTTGTAGCAGCCCAGCACTTCCAGTCTCCTTGTGCTTCTTTTCTCTGCACAAGTGTCTTGGACTCTTGCACCCACTGCTTTTAAAAGCCTTCCTCGGTAGTTCTTATCATACGGATAAGGGGTTTTTTTGAGGTTACTGCTAATTCCTATTAGCCACTAGACAGCTTCTCTCTTGCAGATTTGCAATAGGACATTCCTGCTTCATCAATGAGGTGATTTAATATGGAAACCTGTGGGAGAGGCAGTCTTCAACCTGGCCTAGGAGCATTATGGCATGCTGTCCTCTTGCCTCTGGAGCTGCACACACAGGATAGCCTGCTGGCTACGTACTGTTTGCCATGCTTTCCCTTGGGCGTAAGAGGGACCATCAGTCCTGGGTCCAGCTAGCGTGCATGTCTTAGCAGTCTGGCTTAAATTCAGCGTGCAAGTCTGTGGGACTTTAACTTGCGAAGTGCTTTGTAGGCTGCCCCATGCTAGCATTGCCGGGTCCCCCAAGGAAGCTGGTTTTGGGGCACCAAGCTGCTGTTGTAACCAAGCAGCTCTGTACTGCTGTGTCCAGAGAGGGCTGGAGGGTGCGTGGACAACTCTCCCGCTGGCAGGCTGTCTGCCTCGGGGGTTGGGTTTCCCAGCCAGCAGGCTGTCTGCTGCTGTGTGGAGGAGGGAAGGTGCTTTTCCCACCTCTGTGAGACCCTCCCCAGCCATGCTGCAACCTTGCGCTGTAACGCACCCTCCTCTGAAGTCGTTCCCAGTGGGAGGATGGAGGGTGGGAAGTGAGGCCAGCTCGAGGGATGCAGGGGAAGGTGGCACCCAGCTCCAGAAGAGGCAGGTAGCAACCGTCTTCCTCCTCCTTGTACCAGAGTGTGTGATCCCCTTCCCCTCCCGGCCCCTGAGCAGGACGCAGCCTTTGCAGTGTTGACTGTTGCAGGAAAGCAGCGGAGCTCCACCGCGCTGCCTCTGCAAGCTATAACCATTTTCCCTTGCATATGCCCAGGTTTGGATGCCAGTCCCCCGGCCAGTACTCATGAACTCACCATTCCCAATGATGTAAGTAAATCCAAGTGCTTCCTCAGCATGTGTGTGTGTATATGTATATATGTAAGCTGCAGGCATATGACTTTGTTAAATAAGTTTAGAGATGCCCTTTCACCACGTTCACTCATGCCACGTGCAGTCTGTTGGAGATCAGCCTGCAGCATAAAGCACCCGTTGGCCTTTACCCCGTCGGTAGCTTTCCTAGGTACAATCCTCCTTAATGCTCCTTTTCCCTTTCCGAGTGAACTCAGTGCTCATGAAACATGCCCAGTTGACAGCACTGGGAAGGGGAGAGAGCTCCCAAGCCAGCCCTCATTAGACTATAATTGCTCAATCTAGCACTGGCAGATCTGAGATGATGTTTCAGCTCAAGAGTAGTTACTGGCGGGGGCAGGGGGGAGTGAAGAGGAGGTAAGTATATGTGTTTCTGATGCCACAAAGTGCCACACAAGCATGAGATGGTGTGTCTCATCTTAGTACTGGTGGCAGGCAGCTTTTGGGTCTTATAGTTGGAGGCATTGTGGTAAAATGGGTGTTGGACTGGGATATTTGCTGGGAGGAGGCTGGAGTCATGCTGGGCACCAAGCGGTGCGAGGAGGGTGCTTGGAGGGGCTCAGGTGGGAGGAGGTGGGATGGAGAGCCCAACACAGCCAGCGCCTGGATCCAAGGGTCTCACTTGCTTCTGGACTGGCCCACCGGTTTCCATGGGTTGATAACCAGCAGGTGCTCAAATCAGGATCGGGGCAAGTGGGCGGATGACTTCCAGTCTCTGTCCCCATCTCCATCACCTACAAGCACCTTCAGCCCATCCTCATCAGGAGTTTCTGGATCAGTTTTGGCAGCTGTTGCCACTTCTTCCCAGTGTTCACCAATGCCTGGCAGCACAAGGGAAGGGCAGCGAGCCTGGCTGCAGCTGCCGGGCACCTTTGCTCCTTCGGGACACTTGCGAGGCCTCCTTCCACCCGAGAGATATGGCAGTGAAACAGCTTCCGAGCATCTGACAGCTGAAATCCTTGGAGATGCTTCACCCTGGGGCCAACCGCCGTGGGAGGGCCCGTGGGAGATGGCGGCAGGGCTGATCCCGGGTCTGCTTCTGTCCATCCGGTGAGGAGCTGGCAGATTGTGGAGAGCTCTGCAAGTGCTGCCGAGGTTGCAGCAGCCACGTCTGTCAAGCGTGGGGGACCGTGGCCCTGGCAGCAATGGGAGCATCTTCAGGAATATCAAGTGACCCCTTGCAAACGGGCCTTTCCTCCCCTTTAATGTGCCAAGGGACCTGCCACAGGACCCAGGAGCGCTCAGAGCGTTCGCTCACTAAAAGCCCCGCTTTCATCAGATCTGCACAGCGTTAAATGTCATCACCTGCATCTTTCTGCCTGCTGAAAAATGCCTCCTTACTTCTGCCTCCTATGGTTTTGAAGGCTCTTAAATTCCCATTGCCACCTTCCCAGGAAGCAGAGGACAGGTTTGGGTTTCTTAAAGCAAAGGGTCTACAGGCGTGTTTTAGTGGTGTAGATCAGCTTGTGGTTGTGCTGCAGAGAGAGGGGAGTTAAACGAAAGCTGATTATGAAATTCATCTTGTTACTCCTCCTACTGCCAGGAGAAACTTGAACACTGCAGAGATGCTTGGATGTTGCTGAACATCTCTCCAAATAGGTTTGGCTCCTCAGGTCTCTCCAGCAGGTTCCAGCTGTAAGGGATTTTCATTTGCTGAAGTATCTCTGAGTTATTTCTGTGCTGTGAAGACCAGGATGGGCAGCTGTTGGGCTGAACATCACGCTGCAGCCCCTGAGATAGTTGATACCCTTCCAGCACTGCAGTGGGGTGTTTATTCAGGTCCATATGGGACAAACCACTAAGGTAGTCCATGATCTGACAACAGGACCAGTGACCATTTGGAGGAGTAGTTGCCTCCACTTCTACAGTGACAGAAATCCAGCAGCTCCCAAGATGAATGTCCCACATATAAAATTCCCAGGTGCAATCTTGGAAAGAATCTCAAATGCTGATGGCCAAGAAAGGCATACAGAAACACCTCATGCCTGTGTCGGTAAAGCTGGACGCCTCGGTATGTGTTACCAAGGTGCAGAGGTACTTGCGGGAGCCATAGTTTGATGCACAAATGAGCAAGAGCAAAGATGAAAACCACTGAGGAAATTCAAGCCGTTGAGGACCATTGAGGAAATTCAAGGGGCAGGCAATTGAGGAAATTCAAGCCTCCAGCTGGCTCTAATTTTTTCACAAGAGTGTGAAAGACATGGTTTTAAGTAGGATTCTCCTCTTCCGGCGGTGCCACAGCCAGTATCAACGGTGTGAATGCCGGCGAGCCCTTGCGTTGCCCCAAAAGAGCTGAAGGGGGTAACAGAGGCAGCGAGGGTGTCCCAGCAGGGTAGAAGTGTGGGATGGGGTGAGCAAGGTGAAGCTATCAATGGTGTGTGACCGCACCGGCTGATGAGGGGGAACGTGAGGTTGGGCTGTCCCCGGGGAAGGCGACAGGCTTGTTTTCTTCTAGTAACACGTCCTGTATAACCATCTTCAAGTTCACTGTGATTAGCGAGGGGAAAAGGGCGGAGCACAGCCTAAAACATGACTTATTCCCATCGTTTGACCCTTGCAAAACAGGAACCAATTATTAGACCATGAAAATTATTATTACTGAAATGAGCCCAGTATAATGCCTCGCCCTTCCTGAAGCCCTCTGAGATGCCAGACATTGTGTGTGGATAATTGAAATTTGCCCCCCGAGGAGCAGAGCAGGGCAGGCTGCTGGATGTGTCTTGGGAGGACCATGCTCGTGTGCAGGTGGGATTCACGCCCCGGGCTGTCCCTCTCCTGTTTTCATGAGCATTAAGGTCACTCGCGACCCAGGGCAGATGGAGGAGGGCTTCTGGCCGGCGCCATGCGGTTGTGCTCGCGTCCCTCCACTGGCTGCCAGAGCTGCTGCTTCTCAGACGTTCCCTCTTGTGCTTTTTTTCTAGCTAATAGGCTGCATAATCGGACGCCAAGGGACCAAAATCAATGAAATTCGGCAGATGTCAGGAGCGCAGATCAAAATTGCCAACGCCACGGAAGGGTCATCGGAGCGCCAAATTACCATCACAGGAACCCCTGCAAACATCAGCCTTGCGCAGTACCTCATCAACGCCAGGTGAGACCCCCCCACCGAACTCCACTTCCTCCCACCACGGCCAAACCTGTCTTGCTGGTGCGGTGGGAACAGCACTCGCTCCCAGCACCGCGGGCCAGGAGGGGCTTCCTGAGGCCGGCTGGGACGGATGGTGGCTTGCTGAGACCTCTGAGCAGGGACCAGATGTCACCAGCAGGACCTCTCACCCTGCTGGTGCTTTGGCTGGGGACTGGGAGCTGCTTCGCTGACGGTGAAGTGGCTGCGGGTTGCACCGGTCGCCTGTCCACCCGCCACCCTCGCTCGAGGATTTTGCTTGTGGGTGGGAAAAATCGCTGCCGTCTTTCCCTGCGGACGAAGCAGGGGACGGGGACGGAGCTGAGCCGGTGGTGGGGAGGCATCCCTTGGGACCTGCTCGCTGGGATCCCGGCATCGCTTACTGCTGCCTCAGAGCCTCTTCCGCGTGCTTCCAGGCCTCCCAAAAGGCTTTCCTCCACCCAACGAAAATAATCAGTCCAATAAACGCAAGACATGGGAATGGCCTGATTGCTTCCTTTTCATGCTAAAAAGCTTGGCGCAGCAGGACTTTGCAGGGGCCGAGCACTCTTAACGCCGCCTCCAGCCCTGGGCGGGGGGATGCTGCCAGTGCTGTGGGGGACCGGGGGTCCGGCAAGGGACTGCGAGGGGAGTGCCTAGGGGAGGCGAAGCTGGAGAGGGGTTGGGGACCAGCTCCGTGCCAGCACTGAGCCGTGCCTGGGGTGCTCATGCAGACCTCTTTGCCTGCGTCTACATACTCGTGGATGGGGAGTTTAAGGGGAGACAGGGCCTTTCACTGGCTTCACGCCTGCCTGACACAGCCGTGCAAGCTGAGGCCGTCCACCCATCCGTGTCCTCCAGCGCGGGCAGAGTTGGTGCTGTGCCAACCCGCCGCCAGGCCAGGATGTGTGCGGCTGCAGGAGGCTGCCAGGAGGGTCCCGAGGACAGGGGGCTGTTGGCGATGACTCTGACGTTGGTTGGGGTGTGGGCTGGGAGCACCAGTGAGGTCTGTATGTGCTTTCTCCTCCTTGCACCCAACCCACCTCAGCCCCGACCTGCAATAGACCTCCACCATCCCGTCCTGCCCCGCTGTCCCACTGCCCACACCCATGGCACCTCTCCAGCCGCTCAGAAGAGGGACAGGACCGGCCCCGCACCCACGGGCACGGCCAAGCGGCTTTCCCTGCAGCTCCTTGCAAATCCTCCCCACCTCTTGAGACAAGAAAAGAAAAACAAGTGGCTCTTCGTTACAGGGAAGGACTGGCTGAGCTGCAGCCTGTACTGTGGCAGAGGCAGAGATGACCTGGTGGGGGACAGGATGGGGCATAGCTCAGCCTCTCCCATAATTTCAAAAACCAGATCAAAACGAAGAAGGCGGGGGAGCTGGGACAGCTGCCTGTGAGAGAGGGATGCTGGTACAAGTGGTGCCAGGGACGGGTATTATCTGGCAGCAGCGATGAGAGGGGAAGGCAGCCAGCCATTGAGCTGGCTCTATGCTCCAGCACCCTGTGCCCTCCACGGGGACCCCCAAGTCCCGTGTGCTCAAGCTACCCAGTGACGCTCTGCCCCCGGTCTGAGCCGGGCGTAGGCAAGAGGAGGAGCGCTGCCCCGCAGGTTCTTCATTTTCTTTTCTGCTCCGGATATTAAGCGCTTGTTTTTGTCTCCCCCCTCCTCCCCTCTCTCTGCCCCTGTCTATTCTAGGCTGACGTCTGAGGTCACTGGAATGGGCGCACTCTAATTTCCACCCACCATCCTCCACTCCGCACCACCCGACCCTCTCCAGCCACCGGCACTCCACCCAGCCTGTACTGCCTGTACATTTACCGTCTTCCCTTTGCCTCCACAGATACTCTTTTCTTTACTAACGAATATATATATATAAAAAAAATACACATGCATATGCACACACTGGAACATTTCTTTACGAGCTCCTTACTGTGCTCCTGAGGCTGCTCCCGAACTCTTTGGTTATGGTCCTTGTTTTCAGCGTACGGTGTTATTACTTCATCTGCTTTTCGGGGGGCAGGGAGGGGGATTGTTTTTTTTTCCGCTGGCCAGACTTCAGAATATGACGGGGTCTCTAGTGTCAGTCTAGCGTAGCTACTTACACGTTCGAGTTGACGTTGGCGGTACTTGCTGTAGCCTATGGACGCGTGACGCCACCCAGAGCTGTGCGTGCTTCAGAGTACTTACTTTTCTCACCCTTCTTCCTTTGATGCTCCCTCTTCATTCGCTTTGCTTGTCCTGGCTCACCTTTGCGACCTCGCATCCCTGCCCTCAGGGTAAGGCGTAGTTTTCACCCCGTGTTATTTGGGAAGCAGAACGCGCGGGAGCCAAGCCAACGCGCACGTGTGGGTTCACCTGCAGCCTTCTCTCTTTGCAACATGGCAGGGTCCAGACAAGCCATTTTTCATATTAAACGAAGGGAATCACACACACACACATACACGCATATGGTCCTCTTTTTTAACTAACGAGCAACTGGAAGTGGGAAGAATTCAGCTGTATGTGATTCACACCCCCAGGGGCCTTTGAAAGCACTCTTTTGACAATCCCCACAAGCAAAACCTTTGGACGATAGCTCAGGAAGCTCTGTGAGCCGGCTGTGTTTGTCGTTGTTTGTGTTCAATAAATGTCTGTGCAGCTCTGCTACCGATGGGCTCCGACTGTTCTTCTCCTGGGTCGCCCCACCATCTCCAGCCCCATCCTTCTCCCTGCATCCTTCTGTACCTTTTTAGCTTCTTGGAGGGAAGGTGGGGGTTGTATACTAAACCTTCATCATCATCATCATCATCATCATCATCATCATCATCATCATCATCATCATATGTTATTTTATTTAGAGAAGGTACCCATAAGGAACACACTTCCTGAGTGATTCTAGGTTTTCTTTTTTTTTGAAGGGGAGGGTGCTTGGCTTGCGCAATGCTCTGTTTTTCCCTAAGATTAATTTACAAGTTATAGTACAACAAACATCTCTCACCACCCCCTTGTCTGGACAGATCTGCCATGTCTGTGCCCCAGGCCCTTCCCCAGGGCAGCCCTGCCTTCTGCTTCCAGGCTTTACATCTCTCTCCTACCTCTCAAGCGGAGAAACAAATATATTTTCCATCAGTTAATGGTACATGTTTTTCCCATATTGCAAATGAGTGGATCATGATACACCATGTCCCCAGGCAGCTAAAGCAGCCACACAGTACATTTTTGCACTGTACCACATGGGAAATATATTGTTTTTCCAGGTGAGCCCCAAGACTTTATGGCCTTTCCCTCTCCTCTTCCCCTAGTGCCGGCAGGCACCGCTGGCAACTCCCCTCCCTTCTCCTGCCGGGATGCTGGACCACTTTTCCTCCTGGCTCTAAGTGCTGACTGCCTGGTGCTTGTGCAGGGCACTCGGAGCTCCCCTGGGCTGTGGTGGGGACCCTGAGTGATGCCACCACATCAGTGGAGCCAGGGACGGACAGGGGGTTATGGGCTCCAGCCCCAGCGCAGGGGCTAGTGCCACTGCTCGGCAGCTGGCAGGGATGATAGCACGGCTCAGAGAGGGCAAAGGGAGTGAGTTTGCTCGAGCAAGAGAGTACGTGCCTGGTCCCTGCGTGTATCAGGCAGCATCATCACCTCTCCTTAGAGGTCCATTCCCCCAGCCCAGGAGCCCACTGCTGGCAAAGCTCCAGAAAGGTTGAGGTGGCTGCCAGCCCCTGGCACTGAGCATCAGCAAGTCACTCAGCCTAGGTGTCGTAAAACCCATACGTGCTCGGCTCTCTGGAGTGTTTCAAGGCTCTGCATTTAAAGGTGCTTCCAGCTCCTTCATAAGATGCTTTGCTGCCCTTTCTCAACCCCTTGCTCTGCTCTCCCTGGCAGTTTGGATTCAGCTGTGCCTTTCATGTGGTCTAACATCTGAACATGCTCAAGAGCATCCTCTTATTTCCCGTCCAGGGGAGCGCAGGTGCTTTGGGCAGTGCTGCGGGGGCTCAGGTGGAGCTGGTAACCCGCCAAGGTGCTAGGTCAGCTGTGAGCAACCAGCTCTCCTCATCCTTTCCTGTTCCTCACTCTGGACCAATATTTTTCCTGTTGAAAGAACAAAATATCTGTGTGTGAGACCCAGCACGAAAATAACCTACCGTCAGCGTGGCCAGAGCCACCACGGCAGCCTGGGCGGTGAGCAGGGGCACGTGCCAGCCAGCAAAAGCTCCACATCCCACTGCCACCCCCAAGTGATGGCAGCCAGTGGCCTGGGGTGATGCCCCCTCCGGAGAGGGATGGTGGCAGGAGGGAGCCAGCCCATCCCACCGTGGCTGTCCCACGGGGCTGTAAGACAAGCCAGAGCATAGGCAGATCTTGCAGGTGATGGAGGCACATGGGAAGCGACCAAGGTGCATGGCAGGAGTAGCCTGCCTCTTCTTGCGCTGCTTTTTTGGCACACGGGAGCACTTTAAAGCGCTGGCACACAGGGCGCAGTCAGGAAGCAGCAGCAGCATCATGTCAACCAAGACTGAGAAATCCATCACAAGCCAACGTGTTTGTGGGGTTCGTGTATCTGTTGGGCGCTTATGCCCTGAGGAAGGCAGGGGACCTTAATAGCGCGCTAATTGCAATGCATGTGGAAATGGCTTTGCACGGGGACCTGCGGTTTCTGCAGATCACAGCTGCCCTGAATTTCTTTGCTGTGTGTGTGCTGTGCTCCCCGTGCTATTCCCCACCTCCAGCGAGAGTGCTGCCCAAAATAGCAAATGCCAGATTGGGTCTGCCAGATGCAGCCGAGCTCAGAGGCTACTAGAGAGGAGGAGCAGACTGCAGCAATACCTCTACACTCATCCCCACGCCAGTGAACCCGCAGATAACATCCCCTTTTGCGTACAATCCCCATCCCAGCCCGTTGCGATACGTCCGTCACCCAGCGAGACTGTGCCTGCCGGTAAAGCCACCGCAGGAATCGATGGTAAAGGGGGGGAGGTCGGATAGGAGTATCGCTCTGGCATCAGATGGGTATCCGAGCTGTCGTGTCAAGCCACACGTTGCAGCAAGGACCTGGGCTCGTGGGAGCTCTCTGGGGAACAGCGCACGGGGCCGTGGGGTGGCAAGGGGTGGTCCCAGCAGTAGCAGCCACCTTAAGGAGCGCCGCGTCCTTGCGGCCTTGGCTGGGTGTGGAGCAAAATCTTCCAGCACCTAGATAAAAATCTGAACATGCTCAAGTGCATCCTCTTATTTCCCGTCCAGGGGAGCGCAGGTGCATTTAAAAATTTATCTAGATAAAAATTTATCTAGATAAAAATCTAGGTGCTCGCAATCTTCCAGCACCTAGATAAAAAGCAACACTGTTCGGATTGCGGTTTTTAAGGACTGTTGCTGACATGTGCCGTCCTGGAGGTCAGAGCATGGGGCTGGGTTTTGCCTTCTCCTCGTGGCGTTCCAGCTCACTTTATCCGAATGATGTCTGCTTGCTTGATTGTTAAATCTCGAGGTATTTCCAAGGGACTTGAACAGGCAAAGGAGCCTTGATGTACCGAACCGATCACAATTCTGCTTTTTGCTCTGATACAGGATGCTTTTTTGTTTTAGCTATCTGGACACCATTTATGATAGAAAAAGCCACTTGAGCAACTCTAGCTGGGAAATGCCAGCCCTCCTGCAAACAAAGTGGGGGGGGTCTCAAACTGGGCATGCAAAAATGATAAATCTATGCTGGCCCCCTACAAAGCAACTGCTTATTCACCTCCCGTTTCTCAAGAATCCCCTCTTTGGCGGAGGGAGAGATACAGCCCGGCCTGCTGCATCTCCCCCCTGTGCATTTAGGTTTTAGAGGGAGCGGGAAGGAGCTGAGCCGTTCACCGTAGGGCTGGAGAGAGGGGAGCCTGTGGAAAGCATGGTGTGGGATCCTGCAGGAGAGGGTGCAGTGAAGGATGCGGTTGCGCTGGCGAGGCCGAGGCATCCCTCCTTCTGATATTACCTTTGACTTTGCAACTTCTCTTTGGAGTCACATTTCCCAGGTTATTTTGCAAATTAAAAAAAAAAAAAAAAAGCAACAAAACTCCAGTGTTATGTGGGAATCTAGCAGTTTATCCATCATCATCTGGGCTTGAGGGAGGCCTGGAGAAAGAGGTGTTTAAACAATTGCAGCATCTCCTGGGAACATGTTGATGACAACAACGATAACAACAAAATTACAAGGAATGTGTCAAACTCGGCATTGATTTCTTTGGTATGGCTCGAAAGGAGATTTGCTGTTTTCTTTGGAAGGAGCCTCAATTTTTTGCTTTTACTTGTGATATGTCTTGGGTTTACATTTTATATGAACTTAAAATGGTCCAGTGATGCATCCACAGCCATGCCACTGGGAAAATATATGCACATCTCTAATATTGGAGTAAATATTCAATACAAGGTGAACGTCCCGGTCAATCAACAGAATAGCTTTAGTGCCTTGCTTTTCTCTCTTAAAGCAATGCATTTTATCCAGACAGAATGATTCAACATTTCTGGAAGTAACCAAGTCGGTATTACTCAGTCAAACTCTTTGGGAATGCATTATTTTTGTGGGAAATTGTTACTTTGGCAGGAAAGTATTGGTCCAATGCCTCCCCCTGCCCCTGGAGCGCGGTGGCTCTCCATCAGAGAGGGGCCGGCTGAAGACCGTGCTCGGCCCCTTGGGCTTCAGCTGAAAGTCTCCACTCCCCCTCACATCCTTCCCAGGTCATGATCCCAAAATTAAGTATTCGGAGTATTGTTATGTGCATTTTTTTCCTGGACTGTATTTGCAAATCTAGTACATAATGGGGTTGAAAAAATAGATTGTTTCCCCTAAGGGAAAGTGACTTTCACCAGTGACAGTGACAGTATTAAATTTAATACTCTCTTTTATTTGTAATTCGGGTTTTTTATGTATTCATGCTAGTCACTTTTAATTATGGTAATTCAAGCTCATGGTCCATTAGCAAGGGTAATTTCCCCCCTCCAGTGCCGGCAGAGGTAGGGTGTCTGGGGGATCGCTCTGTGCTGTGGGAGGGATGAATCCTTAATCTCATTTTTTTCCTTAGCCACAGGGCTGGAAGGATGGTGCTGGCTCAGCGCAAACCCTTTCTGACACCTTTCTTACGCTGTTTGCAAAAGCCAAGAGCCCCACAGCCCATCTCCTCTGACCCTGCAGCCCCCATCCCCGGGGAGGTAGCCCTGCTCCCCGGCCCTGGGCCCCCCCCCGGCTGGTCACTAGATGTCCCCCTTGACCAGCTTTTTGCAGCCATCCTGCTCCAGCTGGGGCGCGGGCAGCCTTTGGGTGTGGGGTGCTCCCAGCCCCTGCTCCATCCGCTTGTGGAAGCTGGACTTGAGAAGGGAGTGGATATTTGTGTCCCCCCGACACCGGTGTGTGTCGTACTGCCGGGAGGGTCCCATCAGTGCCGGGACCTTCATGGAGACACCCTAGCCCATCTGGGCAAGCACCATGGCTAGCAGCTCCCTTGGCCACGGGTGTCCCTACGCTCTCCAGTTATATCAGTGGCACCAAGGAAGGAGGTTGGTGGCACAAGCCCCCACCTTATGCTGGCCCAAGCCATTTGGTCTCCCTGGCCCAGTGTTTCGCAACAGAAGGACAGGGCTTTGCTGGAGGGGTCCCGAGGGTCTCCGGCCCTCGCTGTCCCTGGGGAGGCCGGCACGCGCCGGCGGGGAGCGCCGTGCCGTGGTTCGTGGCAGGAGCGTCCGTAGCTGGCGCGAGCGCGGAGCTCCGGGTGGAATGACATGCGGAAAGGTCACCTTCTCAGTGCAATTCCCCTGCTCCCATGTCAGGCATCACAGGGAGCTGGGGCTCTGCTGAGAGGGTTATTTTTGCTTTCCCTTCAAAAAAAAAACGCAGCTGCGGAGCTTAATCCGCTGTGCTATGCATCGAACCCCAGGCCTCCATCCAAAGGGTAACGTGGCAGTGACTTTTAGGAAGTACTGAATGTACCAGATGTGCAATTCCTTCGACTCCAGATGTGCAAATCCCCCCTTCCCGCTCCGCCTCAGCGCAGTTGTCCTGCAAAGAGCAACAAGAGACACCAGATTGCTCAGAAAGCATCCCGCAGACTAAATCTAGCCAAGTGCGAAACCAGACTGGCTCTGGATTCCCACACCCGTGTTTAGGCAGTTTAACCGCAGGGATGTCTCTTCCCAGAAACGATGCTCGTGCCGGCTCTGCACATGGGGAACAAAACCAGCTCAGAGATGAGTGAGATAAAAATGGAGTGGCGGGAGGAGGCTTCATTGCTGAACCCCATGCTGAACCATGGCCTGTTGCTGATTTAAAACACGCATGCTGTTTCTAGAAGGAACAGCTTTGATCCCGAAAGGGAAAGCCGGGATGTGCTTGAGGACTTGAGTGTTTGAAGCACTCCCGGAGTGCTGTATTCTGGTTCCCTGCAGGCAGCGTCTCAGCGGCATTATTTATTCCTGGAGGAAAGCCTGTGTCTAAGAGCATTTGCGTCTGGACCGAAAAGGGGATGAGCGGCACTTGGCTCTGGAGCCTCTCTGGGTTTTGATGCTTCAGATGAGACTCCGGGGCGCAGGATGAGACTCCGGGAAGTGCGGGCACGGTGGCGCGGCGGCAGCGGGCCACCAGCCAGCTGGCAGCATGGCCAAGCGCAAAGAGCTTGGGGAGAGCAGGCTGGAGGGATGGAGCAGCATTACTCCTGAATTCAGGGTTGCGCGCATGGCTTAGGGTCAAACCGCAACGGAAATCCAACAGGATTTCCCAGTGTAAAGGAGAGCAAGACGGCTTCGTGACGTGCTCACCCAAAGGCTCTCATTTAGTGGTGTGGGATTTTTTTTGGTGGGGTCCTTCAGGGAAGAGCTCCCACCCAGACATTGCAATGACGTAACCGGAGGCTACTGCTGCAGCCGGTGCTGTGGTTTTCCCAAGGGACGTTGCTATGTGCTACTCAGCACACAGCCGTGCTCCCAAATCTCATACGGGAGTGCTGCAGAGTAACGGTGCACTGCTTCTCATTGCCTATAAAAAGCCAGTTAAAGATGCAAACCTGACATCCCAGAGAAACTGCCATCTCTGTGTTTAAAACAAATTTTCAGTTGTATACTAATATTTCTTTTTTGCCTCAAGTAGATTTCCCTCCAAATATTTCAGGCTGAAATACGATGACTTCAAGATGCACAGGATGGTGCAGCGCGTCTAAAGGCAGCAATGCTCAGAGGAATTTTTTGGACTGAAAAAAAGCATTTGCTCATGTGCATGTGCTTGTGTATCTGGGATGCAAGATCCAGCCTGTGATGCTCCTCCCCGCTGTGCGGGGGCAGCCTGGGGCTGCACGACCCTGGCTCCTTGTCAGCCAGAACAGGGGCAGGGTGTGCTTTTATCCCTTTAGCACACCACCGGGCACAAAACCTGCTCACAGGCTTTCTGCTGTTCACAGGCAGAGGTGGGGCAGGGGTCTGTGCCCTTCCCCAGTGAATCATAGAATCATAGAATCACTAAGGTTGGAACAGACCTCTAAGGTCATCGAGTCCAACCGTCAACCCAACCCCCCCATGCCCACTAAACCATGTCCCCAAGCGCCTCATCTACACGTCTTTTAAATCCCTCCAGGGATGGGGACTCCACCACTGCCCTGGGCAGCCTGTGCCAAGGCCTGACCACTCTTGCAGTAAAGAATTTTTTCCTAATGTCCAACCTAAACCTCCCCTGGCACAACTTGAGGCCGTTTCCTCTCGTCCCATCACTGTTACTTGGCAGAAGAGACCGACCCCCCCTCGCTCCAACCTCCCTTCAGGCAGTTGTAGAGCGCGATGAGGTCTCCCCTCAGCCTCCTCTTCTCCAGGCTGAACACCCCCAGTTCCCTCAGCCGCTCCTCATCAGACTTGTGCTCCAGGCCCTTCCCCAGTGCTCCTCTCCCGGCTGCTGGCTCCTGCCCTTAGCCCCTCGATGCACTCGCCCTTGCCCATCACCCCCAAACCTCGATGCCTGGGCGGATGGGGGCCAGCAGCACCAGCTCTCCTCAGTCGCCACCCTCGCAGCCACGTTTGCGGGACAGAGAACGGCTGGCAGGGGCAATGCTCAGCCCAGGGACAGCCCACAGCATGCGGCGTGGGGTCGAGACATTTTCCCTGCACAAAACCTGTGGCCTTGATAAGTTTGGATGGCTCCTCTGGAGCTTCCAAAAAGCTGCTCTCAGCACACGGTGAGAGCCTACAAGGCAAACCCACAGCACGCTGGGTGACCACCTCAGCTCACCCAGGGTGCTCACGTAGGCGGTGTTCAGGTGCGAGCTCCAGTAGCAAAGGGAGGTTTGCGTCGGTGTAGCAGGGCTCAGCCTGGGCACGTCTCACCCAGGCCTGGCCTTCAGGCTACGGGTAATTTCAGCATCACGCCGGAGAGTTGCTCAGGGACATGTGTCCATGTAGCCCAAGGCATGGCTGGGGTTGGGAGGGGGAGGCACCAGCATTGGAGCATCGGCTGAGCCCTGACCATCTCCCTTGATTGACCCCCCAGCTCTCCAGACCCTGATCCCCACGGGAGGAACACCTTCACCGCCTGACCAGAGCAGCGCAGCAGACGTGGTGCCAGTGGCTGATGCTTGAGCCTCCCCGCTCCGAAGACGCTGCCGGCTTCCCGTGAGCTTCTCCCTCTTCTCCGTGGCACCCTTCAGGCTGGCTGCCCAAAGCCCCCTGCCCAAGGCTGCACAGACCCTGTGATATGGGGCAGCAGCAAGACCGGGGGGCTTGAGCAGCAGCTCACAGGAGGTCAGCAGCTTGCAGCCAGCGCGCAGCAGTACCTGCCTCTGCAAGCAAACATTTCCCCAGTGCCCCTCTCTGCGCTTCTTTATCACCCTTCACTCCCCTGCCGCTTTGCAATGTATTTTGTGGCTTATTTGTGTAATTGCAATAAAGCTTTTGTTGCTTGAGGTACCCTCCACGGTTAGGTGGGAGGAGGTTGGGGTGAGAGCAAAAAGGGGGTCCCCAGTGGGTGCAGGCGCTGCTCAGCCAGCACAGCCGTGGCTCGGGCAGCGGAGCATCCAGAGGGAGGGTGGTGGGATGCTGTGGGGCGACGCAGCAGTGCGGAAGCCTCTGTCTGCCTGGAAGGGTTAATGGGGAAACTCAGCCCACGCAGCCCGCGAAGTAAATCATGACCAGCTGGAAAAAAGGCCTCAGAGCCCTGGCTCTGCTCGGCATCAGGAAACTATCCTGCGCGGGAGCAGGGCTGCCAGGAGGAGAGGGGGAGCGGGATGAGGGGGGAGCACTGAGAAGAAAATCCAGAGCTTTCCCCAAAGGCGGCGACGGCCGGGATTCATTATCCGTCAGGAGACGTGTTTATAGCAAGCATGAGTCACAGCTGGGCCCCCGGATGGGAGCAGCCCACGGTGGGGACCGCCAGCAATTCGGATGGGGTACAGGCTGCCCACCCAGCCCCACATAATGCCAACTCTCAAGCTAGCTCCATCAGGCCGCCACGCACCAGTCCCAGACCTTGGAGCAGACCCAGCGCTATTTTGGTCCTCATCAGGGCACGTGTTTTCTCCAGGATGCTTCATTCCTCGCTTGAGAAGCTATGCCAGAGTGCTGCCCCTCCCTGCCAGTGACCAGCCCCAGCAGTGCCCACCCATGCCCACCCACGCTGCTACCTGTGCTGGCTCCCATAGCGTGTCGGTGCCTGGGGTGCCAGCACCCAGCCCAGCTCAGTGCCGGGCTCAGGCAAGCCAACAAAGCCACCCGCAACATGCAGCTCAAGGCCTGGCACCCACTTTTCACTAAAAAACAGGTTTTCTGGGTTTCTCCTGCTGCTCATACGCAAAAACTCCTTTCCCAACTCTTGTCCCATTCCTCAGAGCAGCAGCACCGTGGAGACCCTCCAGCGGGATGTCACCGACTGAGACTGATGCTCCAGGAAACATGGGTCCGCCTGTCTCAGGGCTCCTTTACCACCTCCCTGCAAGCCACGGGCCATCCATGAGCACCCTGTATGGCTGCGCACCCTCACGCGCTGCTGGGAGACGCTGCCAGAGGCAGAGGCAGCCCAGGGTGGGAACAGCACCAGGGAAGGAGCCGGTGGAGCTGTGAGTGCAAACACCTGGGGCTCAGCCCCAAATACTGCTGCCCACCCACAGAGCTTGAATCCCTGCCCAGTCTGGAGAGGTGGGATGTGAATCACCTATGTCCTTCACCTGCATGCACTGGCTTTTTCTCTGCAGGATGCATCAGCTGAAACACAAAGCGTCTGTGCCCCTGTGAAGGTGTGAAGGGATGCAGATGCCCCACACCCCTCCCCATTGCCTCCAGCCCTCTGCTGTGGGGCAGCTGGCTGCAGAGCTCGGTGGCTTCCTCCTGAGAGAGTGAGCGTCTGGAGATTTGAAACAGCTTGTTTACCTTTGGCTGCTCCTCCGAAAAAGAAAGCAGTGAAGGAGAGATGCTTATCTTTATGACCTGCTGGGATTTCCCTTGCTGCAGCTTGGACTGGGGGCCTCTGGTCTGCTGTCTCCTCTGTAACCTCTGCTTCTGCTCCAGGATGGAGCAGCTCAGCCTCTCCTTGTGTGCCCTGTGCTCCGGCCCCCTGGCCTGCTTGGTGGCCTGGTATTTTTTAAAAGGTGGCTGCTCCTGTCCCTTTGCAGGTGGGTTGTGCTGGAGACCTTTGTGGTGGGGTGCCTTTCCACAGGACCGAGGGCTGTCTGCTATTATTCCTCCTGAGGGACAGCTGTCCTCCCTGCTGCTCCTCCAGCTCAGCATCGTTGCTGCTGTTTCAGCCACGGCTAAGCAAGGAGCAGGGGAAATCGGCTTAAGGACAGCAAAATGGCTGGATGGTTTGCATTTGCTCTTCATTGTCTGCAAAAGATCTGAGGAGGATGCTTGGCACTGCTCAGAGGGGGCTGGGAAGGCGTCCGTGCCAGGAAGGGTAGCTGACTTGTTTTATACTTCTAGGAAAAGGCTGCAGGCTGGATCTGGCTCTGGTGTAAAAAGAATTCAGCTGCAAGCCTTGCTGCATCCTAGGACTGCCCTTGAAGGGCACAGACACAGAAGCTGTGATGGCTGCTGGAGTGATAAAAATAATGAGTGTAAACAGTGCATACCGAAAAAACTGGGAACAGAAAAAGTCTGCGCATGGGCTAACAGGGACCTCCGGGATTTTGCCAGACACGTTCAAGCTCCTGGGTAGGGGTGGATCATCCCCCTAGGAAAAGCATGGAAAGGGGTCGGGCTGGCTCTGCACTGTACTGTGCCGTGAAGCCAGCTGAGGTACATTATCTGGAGGGTATCCAACAAGTGAGATAGACCTCTGTGCTTCCTAGGGCTTTGGGGCTTGCTGACGACACTGAGGGAAAATGAAAGCGTGTTTAGGGGAGTGGAGGGCACTTGAGAGCAAGCAGAAATGAAATGAAAAGCAATTAGGGGTGGTCTTTTGGCTTTGTGGGAGAAGAGATGAGCTATGCTATAGCACCACTGCAGCTTGAAAGACAAGACAAGCTGGTGGAACGTGGGCGAGGGATGAAGGGAGAAGCACGGCACCACGGGGGCATCGGGGGGGTTTGCTATGTGGCTTCATGTGAGGACGGGAAGCGCTGCCGGTCTCATGCCACCCCTTCCACCGGGGGTTTGCTGGGACCAGTCCTGGGCACTGTTGTGCACCAACAAGCTGCCGATCATCCGCACGGATGCAGAAAGGGGGACTTACAAGTGGTGCTGTAATCCATCGCAGGGAAAGACCAGGTTTTCTACCCGGGTAGCTCATCTCTATTCCAGTTTGGTGATGCAGGCTGGCCCAGCTTCTGCAAACCACAGGGCAGGGGAGCCCTGTGCCACCCCGTGGTGTGGGGCTGGGGGGGGCCAGTGCTCCCAGTCCCCCAGCCGGAGCCAGGGCTGTGTCTGGCGGCTGCCTGGCTGTTCCTCGAGCGCCCAGTGCCTCCCTTCCCCGGGAAGATGTGCCCTGCCCAGCCCGGCGAGCACGCTCCGCTCCCTGGGAATCACCCAAGCGACGCGTTTTATTGCCGAGAAATGGAAAATATTCTCCGCCCAACTGCCAGAGGGATTAGAGTGTGTTTTTCCACCCAGTTTTCAGGCTGGACGTGCTCCACAAGATGCTGCGTGGGAGAGGCGGGTGCTCTGTCCCCTGTCCCGGCAGCAGTGTCCCTGGGGGTGTCCCCGGTGCTGGGGTTGACGTGTCCTGGGGTGCTGCTGACACCACAGCTGCTGCCAAGGGCTCGGCCGGGAACTAGCAAGCAATGATTCTCAGGCATCAACATCTCCCATCATTTCTTTTCTAGCTTTGTCAGAAAAACCAGCCCCCCGCTCTTGGTTTTATTTTCTCCAAGAACAGGAGAATAGTGTAGGTGTTGCCAATCCTTCTGTTTTGGGCCAGTTTTACCCCCAAACCGTGATGCTCCCAACTCCCAAAAGCCTACACTTTGGGCTGTTTCATTTTCTGAGTGTAAAGTGTAGGTTTTCCCTGGAGAAAAGGAAAAAAAGAGCCCTGAAAGTGAGTTTTGCTTTGCTTGCCTTCAAGCCTCCACGGTGGGACAGGGGAAGAGGGTGCAACTCTGTCCCGAGGAAAGCGTGGGGAGGCCCTTCCCGGTATCCCGAACATGTGACGTCCTGGCATCCCGCAGCAACCCTGTGAGGAGAGGATCCCTGCGAGCGCTGGGGGGGCCAGAAAAAGGAGCCTGAAAGCGTTATCGCCTCTCCTCCAGCTCCCACGTCGCATCCGCAACCTCTCCTCTCGTTCGTCCCTCTCATCTTTCCTAAGAAGCTGAGCCAAGCTTTCCCACAGACCCAGACAGCTATTAGAGAAATATTATTACCAGATGGTTTGTTTTTTCCATAGGACTAGAGGCCAGCGTGAGGTAACGGGGAAAATATTAACCCACCCCACACCAGCCTGGGCGTGGGGTTGTGGCTTTGCTGGTGGAGCTGTGCCGTGTCCTGGCTGTGCCGGCACAGAAGGAGTCTGCAGAGTGGGGTGGCGGGGTGGGGGAAGGGGGGGGTACTTGCACCCCATGCACGCCGGACCAGTGGGGTGGCTGGAAACCCCCCGCCTTGGACCGGCGGTGGCCCCACGGGGTGGCTTGGGAACGCTTTGATGGGGAAGGGAAGAGCACGTCCCCAAATGGTGCTGGAAGGGAGGGAAGGGTTCCCCCAGGCCAGCTCGAACTGGTCGGAGCAAAGCCCAGCTGGCAAACCGTGAGGCAGGGAAGTTCGCGCCGGGTCAGATGAGACAGCGAGTCGAGCGGAGGAGAAGCGCCACGTCCTGGCTGTCCTGCCTCTTGCAGGGTCGAGACGAGCGCTAGGCAAAGAAAAAGTGCCAAGATGCCACTTTGAGTAGGGATGTCAAGGGATTTGGAAGATGCTGCATGGCATGGGTTGGCTCTTCTACTGGGGCTTTTTGCAGGTGGGTGGATGAGTGTGAGACCCTCCTCTGGTGCTGCTGAGCCTGCTCTATGCTGATGGTAGGATGCTCGCAAGGTCTGTGCTGGGAGAGCCGCTGCTTCTGTGCCGGGAGAGGTGATGCTTTCCTGCTCAGAGGAGATTCTCCGCTAGCTCCTCCTGCAGAGATCAGCCGTGGGAAGCTAAATTATCATGTGCAGAAACACCACAAGCCACACTCTTTCCAGCGGGGTTTGTGGTTGGCAGAGTGCTCAGCTCGGACCACGACTGCTCCTGTTGTGCAGATCTGAGCATGGGGATGGGGTGGCCAGTGGGGAGGCAGCTGAGCCACGAGCAAGCTGGGTCATGCACCCTGGGGGGCTGGGGCCGTACAGCCAGCCTGGGGAGGTGCAGCCCCTGCTAACCAGAACACACGGAAACCTCTCCTAGCAAACGCCTTCACCGTCCCAAACACTTAGGAAGTCTTGGGTGCTCATGTCCCCAGGAGCGGGGGGAAGGTGACGCAGCCAGCTGGCAGGGTGCTGGTGCGCTTCATGTGGTTGCAACCAGGGAAATTTCAGTGCTCGTTAATTGTGGCATCTCCCAGGACCGTGTGAGAGGACAAAGTAGCCCCAGCTGCAGAAGATGGAGGTGGAAACCTGGCACTCAGTCATTCCCTGCTTTCCAAAGCACCCTTTAGTTATGAGCGTGCTGGCGGGTTCAACCCTGGCTTTTCCCAGGGGAATTCATTTCAGCTCATTTCCATATTTCCTATGGAAGGAGCATTTTCCATTTCTTACGTGGACTTGACTAAAGGGAAGTAAAAGTTGCATGAAAGAGTTAACAGCAGAAAAATGGAGCAAACTCATTCTTTTCTCAATCTCTGGGCAGAGAAAAAGCAAACATTCTCTCCCAAACGCACGGGGTTTTTTCTGCACCCCAGTTTGGTCTGGAATTGGACTAAAAGTTTATTGCTCTGCTGTGCAAAGCAGTGCTGTGGGCTGGGACTTGTGACGGGGAGCTCATCCCCCGGGGCATGCAGGCACCATGGAGGGGCTCTCCTTGCCCATCTGCATGGCACCCTGGAGGGATGCTGGCCTCACACAGGTGGATGGAGGGGGTGCCCGACTCCCGGAGGACCCGGTGCGGCAGAGCCATAGGGCTCAGCTTCCCTGGCCTCGTCTGAAGAAGGGAAAGGGGACATCCTTCACAAGCATGTGTCCTTAGATTTCGGGACACGATGGCGTGCTGCTAGGCCCAATGATTGTAACACCCCTGGGGTCAGCCTGCAAACTGCTGCCAGCGATCAGCTGGATTTCTGCAAAACTAGCCCACGCTTTTCCAAGGAAACGGCCATTCAATGCCCCGGGGATGCTGCTGGCCCTGGTTTAGCACCATGGACCTGGAAAAGGCAATGCTTTAAAATGCTTTTGAAGCCGAACATGGATCCAAGCCCGTGGTCCAGTCGGACAGCAGGGAGGATGCGCCTGGGATGTTGCGCCTGATAACAGCCCCTGGGGCTGGCGGTTGGGTGCTGGGCAGGGAGCGGGGTCCTTGTCGGAGTGGGGGGAGCCCTGCCTCGCCGGCTCCCCATGCCGGGGCACACGGGGTCTGACAGGCTGCAGCTGCGCGGAGCCGTATACGGTCAGCAGGCGCCTTGCACAAGCCATACCATTATTATTAAGTCTTCGCTGGCGCGGCCGACTGGCCGCCAGCTTGCAAGGCTCTGCGTAGCGGCCAGGCTGTTCCCAAGATGGATGTGATTTTCCCTTCCTGTAAGGCAGGGAGGGGGGGATCAGCTTTTCTGCTGCTCAGGGTAATTCCCTGGGAGGGAAGGGGAGAGAGGAAGAGATAAAGCAAAGTGGAAATGTCTCTGGTGTGCAGGGCCGCAGGCTGCCGCTGCTGAGCTGATCCATGAAGACAGGTCCCTTTCCAGCACCCCGCTTCCTGGGAGCCTCTGGCTGTTTCTCAAAATCCCAGGTGAGCTCCTTCACGGGAGCCCCAAGGAGGTGTGCTGGAGAGCCAAATCAGGTCTGACCCCCCATGAACTGTCACGCAGTGGGATTTGTCCCTCGACACGCTTGTTCTCTAGGAGAGCATCTTCAGTAGGTTTGAGATGCCTTGAAAATTTGCCTTTTGGTGACCTCATCTCCTGGTACCACCAGCACAGCTCTGCAAAGCTCACCCATCTCTATGCCTGGGTGGTTATTTACACCAGCCAGGTTCACGGTGGTACTAAAGCTTTTCGGCTGGGGGAGAAAGATTTTCTTCAGCACAGCAAACACCTGGCTCTTTTGGGGCTGGGGTGTCTCTTCCCCTGTCGTCCCCCCCCAGCACGCACACAGTTTTGTCTCACATCCTGGGGACCCCCTCCATGCTGCCCAGCTCTGCTGGTCTGGCTGCCCCTCAGCCAAAGCTCATGGCAGCCCAAAACTCCCCAAAGGCCTGGAGGAGCTGTGGGGACGGGGTGCAAGTTGCCCAGCAGCAGTCCTGCCCTTCCTTGGGACCATCAGTTTCTCCTCTTTCTCTTGCTTTAACATCAGCTTCCACTGATGCACCTAAATTTGTGTTGGTGCGAAAAACAACGCCTATTGTGCTGTTGGGTTTATGGGGTTTCAGTTCAGCACAGTCTGCCGTTTTTTTCCACTGACTTTGGATGTTGTTTATCCAAAGAGTCATCATTTGATGCATCTGCCTCGATAGTGTGGACAGGCTCCTCCACTGATGTAATTTGTAATCAGTGGAGCTACAGCTTTTTTTTTTAGTTGTCTCAACTTGAGACAACTTCCTACAGCCAAGCCTACAATGTTATCTCCTGATCGTTGACCCAAAGATGCTGTCAGAGCAGTTGTGCGGGAAAGGTGGGGTGATGGAGGTGGCAGCCAGCCCTGCGTGGCCCCAGGAAGCAGCACAACAGGTCTCCTGCTGCCTTTGTGCAACCAACTTGTGTGCAAACCATTCGTACTGGCTGGGTTTGCGCTGTCGACTCTTTGCCCTTTGGAGCCGTCCTGGACAGCCCATCAATTTGCTATTTAATCACAGCTTTTGGTCCCCTCCTTTACTTTTGGGAGCAGGTTACAGCTGCGGCCGTAGCAGGATCAGCCCCCAGGCATTTCACCTCTCTGCCCGATAGCAATTAATGCTCCCGCTGTGATGAGGGGTTTGGCAGTACCCGCTTCTGGGTCTGAGTTCAGCAGCATGGGACTGGTCTCCGGTGCTGACCGTGGAGAGCAGATGGTCTATAACACCCTGGGGGGTCTTGCTTTGGGCACCCAGTTCCCCACTGCTGCAGGTCCTCAGGCTTTCCTGCCATCCTACAAGATGGGAAGATGCTCATCTCCAGGCAACCCTAAGGACTTGCGCTCCTGCTTTTACCTCCTGGACTTGACAGATTTTATCTCATCCCCATTCCCTGCCCTGAGCATAGCCCCGAGGGGGTTGTTCCCAGCCTATGGGTGTCCCTGTGGGGTTTTTCTCAGCTCGCCCCTTATGTTCCTGACTGGGTTGAGTGGAAAGCCCTGAAAGTCAGGGAGGAAGGTGCTTCTCCAAAAATATGGTGCCTCCATAGTACCCCCGTTCCTGGGTGGCCATGGAACAGCTCCAGCTCTGTCCCCTGGTTAGCAGGACAACACAGGCCAGCTCTCACGCAGGTGGGGATGCGATGGGAATGCCTGTCTCCCTGCCCCAGCTTTCTTGGCCCAGGAGCCGGGAGGGAGCAGTCTGGCAGGTGCCCCGAGCCCCCACGGAGCGGGCTGGCCCCCGAGGGGGATGCTGATGCTGGGCACTGGCCATGCCAGTGCTCCCTGAGGCTTGTGGAGATGCCAGGCACCAATGGCCAGGGTGCCATCACAGGTAACAGCGACATCCAGAAAAAGGGTAAGGAGAAATGCTTCATTCCTTTCTGACTCACAGCTGACAGCCCCTGATCCCTCCCTCCGTCCTTGGGCTGGAGAAGTCTCCTCCTCACCCTTACCCTCCTGCCTGCTCTTCCTCCCACGGAAACCAAGGGGAAAGCGGTAAAAAATATCTTCAGCGACTCCTGCCTCCGGACCACGGCCTCTCGACTGCCTGGTTCTCCTTCCCTGCTTTTTTCCTTCGATCCAGCTCGATGGTAATCTGAACCAAGCAAAATGAGGCTGCGAGACTTTCTATTCACTTTGCTGCTCCCGGCTGGATTCCTGGGGGGGGGCTCGTGGGCTCAGCGCCCAGAAATCACCACCCGGGTCTCAAATGCAGAAGGTAAGCCCGGGCTGCTTCCCAGGGTGTTTTTCCTCCCCAGGATCAGCAAAAAAGTCCGGCTGCTGTTTCCCTCCTGGGCGGACGCCTCTGCTGCCGCACACAACCACAGCTTTGTCGGGACGTTTGGGGGAAGAGTTGTGTTTGCCGAGGAGAGCGATGTAGGATTAGAGAGGATCTGCAAGACGTACCCACTTTTAATGTTTTTTGGCTCTTTCTCCTCGGCTCTGTCTTGTCAGGTGTTACCAGCCACACTGGGACACAGGAGAGGGGGATAACAGCTGATACCAGTATAGCTTTCTGAAATATTTTGGTTTTGACAGTGGCTGTTGAGGGGCGTTTTCATTTCTGCTCTCCTCTGCAATGATATTTGTGCCAGGATGTGTCAGAAAATCATTAGTTTCTCATTATATTAATTACTATCATGTCTTGGTATTATTTTTTTAAGCAGTTGCTGCAGCTGCACGTTATTTTATATAACAACTAGTATTCATCTCGCAAAGATATCCTTTGAACGTAAATGGCAAAAAATGTATAGGAAGCTGTTAAATGCCACAAAGTGATGTTTTCTGAATATGTGCTCGGTCCAGCTTACCTTTGATGCCAGAACAGAAACGAGCAACCACAACCGTGCATGTGTGCCTGCGTGTCTCACGTGGGGTTAGGATGTGAAAGCGGTGCCCTTAGCGCGGATCCGGGGGGCCGGCTAGGAGGGGAGCTGGGCTGCAGACGTGCACGCTGGCGGCACGGGGAGCCCGGGCTGGGGAGGCGATGCAGCCGGGCCACCTGCCGAATCCTGCCTCTCCGCTTCTTCCCAGACTGCCCCGTGGACCTGTTCTTTGTCCTGGACACCTCAGAGAGTGTTGCCCTGAGGGTGAAGCCCTTTGGGGACCTGGTTGCCCAAGTGAAAGATTTCACCAACCGGTTCATTGATAAGCTGACAAACAGGTACATCTCCCGGGGATTTGTCCAGCCTGCTTTAGGAATGGATCCTGGTGCCGGGTGGGATGCTGAGACCTCCCCGTGTGCCTGTCTGAGGAGGGAGAGGAAGAAAGCAGGGATGCTGGGGAGGGTGGTGGGAGTGTCTTGTCTCCTCCCGGTCTGCGGCTGCCCCGTTTCTGCTCCGTCCAGGCTTTTAGCAGGGCCTCCTGCACCCGCCCTCGGGAAAGCCAGGGCTTGCTGGAGCAGCAGACGTGGCACCCCAGCCCCGCTGCCTCCGGCTGGCCAGGTGGTTATTCTGCAGGGCCAAAGCGATGCTGATCTCCATGCCGTCGGCTGCTCAGGCCCAGGACAACCCAGGTGCTTGGGTGGCAGCAGGATACCTCTGATGTTAAACCTAGCACTCATGGGCATCCTGCAGAGCAAACGCTCCCTTGCATCCTCCAGGATACCCTGCAGCATTGAACCCAGCTTTGGGGGCCCCTGTGGAGTGCCCGTTATCCATCCCACCGCCCAGCCCTTTATCTGCCTCCTTCTCACCCACCCTTGCCGCCACCAACCCAGGTCTGACCCCGGCTTTCCCAGGGTGAGGGCACCCAGGGGCACCAAAGTCCCCAGATGCCACAGGGGGGTGATGCTGGGAAGAGCTGGAGGCAAAGGCCATGGCTCGCCTGCTGGCAGGAGATCCAGGGATGCATGGGAGCATCGTGGGTCCTGGAGGCACATGGGTCCCAGTCCTTGGGGCAGCAGGAGATGTGTGCCGGTGCCCAGAAGGGCACCATGGGGATGTCCCAGTGCTGCACAAGCTGGAGGGGCAAGGCTCCCATCCCAAGACAGGCGGAAGGGGGTTAGCAGCTCACCTGCCCATTGCCCAGGCAGGAGAGCTACCTTACAAGGCATTGAGTGACCAGGAGCCTCGTGCTTGGGAACAACCTGCCAGGCCTCCATCAATGCAGCATGACTGTCTCCTAAGCAAGGCACTGGGCTTTGTCCAGAGCCTCTGCTCCATGCAGACAGATGGATATTCCTCCTGAGCTTATCCCAAACACCTCTGAGCCCACCCTGTGGCTCTCTAGCTGCTCTGGAGACATCTCCCTGCAAGCCATCGCTGTGCATGTGTGGCACAGTTGGCACGGATGATGGTGAGGCAGCCAGCAGCAGTGGAGTGGAGGAGAGAGAGGTAGGCAGTGCTCAGGCGGCTTTGGGAAAGGTCCTGCTGGGCAGAGAGAAGATGAGCTTGGGGAAGTGAGGGAGCTGTGCAACCCCATCCCTTTGGGATTGGCCCCAGCATCCTGAAAAACACGCTTTTTGGGGCACTGGCCAAAGCACAGGGAGTCATGATGCCCTTGTCCCAGGGAGTCACAGGTGCAGGCTGTGTCAGCGCACAGGACGGGGCTTCGACACACACTCGTCCCTCTCTGAGTCAGAGCATCCTTCAGAGGGAGGCATCCCACTTTGATTTTAACACGTCCTGCAGTGGAAGACCCACCGCAGTCCTGGGTGGGGTGTTTCAGCAGTTACCTGTCTGGCTCAGCATCTCCTGCTCAGCTCCAGCCACTGCAGCCTGGTACCTCTTTGGGAAGCCTCTCTGCCAAACTGTCTGGCCCCTGTGGACACCCACCAGCTTCACCCTTTTGTCCTTCCACCTGCTGAACAAACTGACTGCTCGCACGGCTGGGCTTTGCATGTGAAGCACATCCCAGCCTTGCGGGAGAGCAGGGAGCCCTAGCAAAGCCCCGCAATGTTCGGCAGAGCATTTGCATTTTGCATGGTGGGCCGGTGCAAGTGAAGTGGAGGCGGTGGCAGGGCGTGGATGAAGGTGCTGAAAGCACATGTCCCGGTGTGTCTGCACAGGTACTACCGCTGCGACCGCAACCTGGTGTGGAATGCCGGGGCGCTGCACTACAGCGATGAGGTCGTGCTCATCAAGAGCCTCACCTCGATGCCCAGCGGCCAGAACGAGCTGAAGAACCGCGTCTCGGCCGTGAACTACATCGGGAAGGGCACCTACACCGACTGTGCCATAAAGCGGGGCATCGAGGAGCTGCTCATCAGGTAAGGCGGTGGGGCTGGAGCGGTCGAAGGGGGTGATGCTGGTAGTATGACCATGGTGGATGGAGTTTGGAAGCTTCTGGGTTAGGATGTCCCTGTGCATTGTGCAGAGCTGTCCCCAGGGTGGGAGAGGAGGTCACCTAGGCATGAAGTAGGCACGGGGATGGCAGGTTGCTAGTGCTCTGGCTCTGCTGGGATGAGGCGTGCCCTGACCATAGGCTGGGACACTGCCTGGAGTGAGTGTCCAGAGCTGCACAAGCCACTCCTCTCCAGCTAAATCTGTTAAATCCTTGCAACGTTAAATCCTGTGTTAAAACCCTTGCAGCGGCTCCCATCACAAGGAGAATAAATACCTGATCGTAGTGACTGACGGACACCCCTTGGAAGGGTACAAGGAGCCCTGTGGAGGTCTGGACGATGCTGCCAATGAAGCCAAACATTTGGGGATCAAAGTGTTCTCCGTCGCCATCTCCCCCAACCACCTGGTAGGGACCACGCAGCAGGGATGCTCCCTGCAGGGCTCCCAAGTGAGACCACGGGACCCCCAGCACGGCGAAGGAGGCTCTGAGTGCCCCTCAGAACCCCTCCCTGGAGGGAGGATGCAAGTCCCCAGGGTGGTCTCTGGGGACGGGTCCTGCACAGGTGCCCGCAGGTCTCACTCTGCCCTCCCCACCCCCCAAACCCTAGGACCAGCGGCTCAACATCATCGCCACAGACCATGCCTACCGCCGCAACTTCACCGCCACCAGCCTGAAGCCCACCCGGGAGCTCGACGTGGAGGAAACTATCAACACCATCATCGACATGATTGTGAGCACCACCCGCCCCCTCCCCAGCCCACCCCTCCCCAGCCTCACCTGTCCCTCTCAAACCCCCTCTCTTTGATTTCTTGTCTTGCAGAAAGTTAATACGGAGCAATCGGTGAGTGTCCCCTGGAGCTCCGCTGCCCCCCAGTCCTGTGCCTGAGCCCATCCCCTGTGGGTCAGCGGCAGCCAAGCGAGGGCTCAGTGGCACGGCCCTGCCTGGCCCCTGCCAGCCCCCCACCCCAAGCAGGGTGCAGCCTGGCCCTGGTGCTGCCCGCTGCCTCTAATACTGTTTTCTCCTTCTCTCTGGGCAGTGCTGCTCCTTCGAGTGCCAGGTGAGTCAGGCTTTTGAGACCCCCTGTCCCCTTCCCTTGCATCCCCACGGCCCCAAGCTGTGCCTCGGTGGCTGGTCTAACCCATACCTGTCTCCTGCAGCCTCCCCGAGGGCTCCCTGGATCTCCCGGCGACCCGGGCAATGAGGTGAGGGACCGGCTGCGGCCATGCTGAGGACTGGCACAGTGGGATGGGCTCACTGGGGATGCTCGGAGACTGGTGGGGCACAGATCCTCAACACTCCACCACTGCCCCATGGAGAGGTGGATGAGGACCCACACCATGCTCCCGTGCGGCTGGCATCATCTGCTCCCCACATCCATAAAGCATTGCTGCTACCATTCTCCCTGCTCTCCTTTCAAAAGGTCGTGGTTCTATTCCTGGGGATGATGAGCTAACTTTATTTCTGTCCTGTATTGCAGGGAGAAAGAGGCAAGCCAGGTCTTCCTGGCCAGAAGGGAGATGCTGGAGACCCAGTAAGTAAAGGACCAGCCCTGGTGACTCTGCGCAGGGGCTATTTTTTGGCCATTTCTGACCAGACCTCTCGGGCGCATCCTCACCAGCCCTTGCCCCTGCATCACCCTGTTTCCATGGAGTAGTCAGTGGGGTCATGGCCAGCTGTCCCCCTCCGCAGCCACCCTGCTGAGCAGTGGCTCCTGGTGGGCAGTGAGGTGGCCCCCTCCTCTGTTGCTACAAGGCTTTCTTGTTCCTCACCCAAAATAGCCGTTCCTCCTGGAGGACACGTCTCTGACTCATGTATGCCAGCCCAGGGGTGGACTCTGGGCTGCCTCCCACGTCTTCTGACATGACAAGAACAGCAGTGTTACAGGGAAACCTTTGGTAAATAATAAGCTAAATAGCATGAGGAAACTATTTCCCTCCTCCTCCCTTTTTTTCACTAGGTACATTTATTTTCGGGAGATGTGTTTCTCCCACACACGTGAGTGTGCAGTTATTCATCTTGTGCATTCCCAATTTGGAAACACCATGCCATGCACTTTTCCATCCCAAGGGTTTTCTGCCTTCCCTTTCATCCCAGATGATGTGTCCCCAAGTGCCCAGTTTCTCTCACACCCAGGAAGGGCTGGAGATGGTAAAGGTGAAGGCAGGTCCCCTCTGCCCTCCACAATGATCCCGTGCTCCTAGACTGGGCAAATGAGGAGCGGAGTTATGGTAGAACCTCCTGCAGGGAGGGTACGGTGGCTGGGGCCCGAGCCCCACATCGAGACCCTGGGGGAAAACTGCCCCATGGCGATGGTGGTGACAGTATCTGCCTTTGTAACACCATGTTCTGTCCTCCAGGGCAGGCCAGGGGACATGGGACCTGTTGGCTACCAAGGAATGAAGGTACATGGGGCTGCAGGGTCACGGGCACGGTTCCTAGATGGGCCACAGGCTTTGTGCTGCAAGTGTTTTCATTCTCCCGTTTTCCTCTCTCCTCTCATCTCTAGGGTGACAAAGGAAGTCGAGGAGAAAAGGTGAGGACAGCAAGGATACTGGGGGGACATCGCTGTGTCCCCCTGCTTGGTCACCCTGGGCTGCCCCTGCAGCTGCATGGTGTTGGGGTCTGGTACGTGCCCGCGCATCCGTCCCTCCTGCTGGCACTGCCCATGCCAGGGCGGGGATCCGATGGGATCAGCTGGTTTGCAGCTCACACAGCCTTGGGGATCAGTGGGCACAGCCAGGCAGAACGGGAGAGACCAGCGGTGTGCAGGGGCACGGTGAATGCCTGCGCCCTGGGACCAAGCTGGCGTGGGGACCACAGCGCAGGGGGCGGATGCATCTGCTTTGCACGGGGGCCTAACATCTCTCTCCTTCTCTTTGCAGGGCTCGAGAGGAGCCAAAGGAGCCAAGGTCAGCCTCCGTTTTTATACCATTTATTCCTTCTGGTTGATGCCTGGGGGGAGAAGGGTCTTTGGAAATCACTTCTTCATGGTCCCTATTCTCCGTTTCAGGGTGAGAAGGGCAGGCGAGGAATCGATGGCATCGATGGCATGAAGGTAAATGGCCACTCCGGGGCACTTTGCTTAATCTGAGGACCCTGGCTTTTGCCCCTCCAAAAGCATTGTGGGGTCCGGGAATGAAGCCAGTGTCCCACGTGGGGCAGTGCAGCTCCCTCCCTGCAAGGGCCATCCACGCGCCAGCCAGGGACAGGGCTGGGGTGTCCCTTTTGGGGCTCTGGGATGATGGACGGAGGTCTTCCCACGGGCACCGCTCATGGAGACCCCTGCTTTGTCTGTCTGACAGGGTGAAGCTGGATACCCCGGGTTACCTGGCTGCAAAGGCTCACCCGGCTTCGACGTACGTACTCTGAGGGTGCCCCTTGCATATGAATGAACCAGCACAGCAGCTCTGCCATGATGGCTCATGGAAACGGGGAGCCCCCCCAAGAAGGGGAGCTGTGGGAGGGAGTTGCCACGCTTGGAAATACACCTCCAGACATGCAATGCTCATCCCAGGCACGGCACCTTGGGGGTGTCCCCAGGGCAGTCTGCCTTGTCCTTGCCTGGAAGCTGTCCCCCATCGCACGGTGCTGCCTGGGAAGCTGCAGGCTGGGGGAGCACGCTGGAGGCTGTTCAGCACAGGGAATTCGGCAAGGAAGAGCTCAGTGCCACATGGGCAAGCCCAGGATTAACCAATTTCAGCCTACTGTGACCAGCCACCCAGAAAATGTTGGAGATTTTGGAGGGCTCTGGAAGATATTATTCTGACATTGGATTTCTCCAGTTTCCCTGCTTGTTTCTGTGCTCCCAGGATGACACATCCATGATGGCACCGGTATCACTGCGGTCCAGCCACAGCAGCCCAACCTTTTCTGCCATTTTCCTCCAAGCTGCAGAAGCAAGGCTCGGTTTTGCAGTGTTTCAGCAACGTGGCCGCAGTGTTGCTTGGAAGGCTCCATGGTGCAAGAGTACCATGCCATCCCTGCGTCACTCCAGAGTGCATGTCCTTCCTCTCCATCCCACTAGGGAGCTGCAGGCCAGGCTGCCGCGATGCTTGGTCCATGCCCCGTTTCCTGCAGATAGTGGTACCGGCTTGGTTTTCAGTGACGCTGCCTTTATTTTCAACAGGGAGCTCAAGGCCCGCCTGGACCAAAGGGAGATCCTGGTGCTTACGGACCCAAGGGAGGAAAGGTGAGCCACTCTGCCCAGCTCCACGCGGAAGGAGGGATGCTGGGAGCCCTCTCCTGCAAGAGGGAGAGCTGGCGATCCACCCATTGCGGGCCTCCTTGCATTGCTTGGGGCAAGCCTATGCCAGAGGATGGTGCCCATCACCCACAGTAAGATCTGGCTGGTGTGACTCCCCGCGTGCCCAAGGTTAGCAGGTGCCCACAAGCCTGGCACGAGCACCCCTGGAATATCAGGGGGCTGCTGTGACAAGGTGGCTCGCACTGGGCAGGTGGAGTCAGGGGGGATCTGCTGGGGATAGGGAGCTCCCTGGGGAGAGACCACAACCCAGAGAGGCCTCTGTGCCGTGGGAGCCAAAATTGACCGCTGGGCACTGGATGCAGTCTTGACGGTGCCTTGTGTCCTTGTGAAGGGGGAGCCTGGGGACGATGGAAAACCTGGCCGACAGGGGATTCCCGGCAGCCCTGGAGAGAAGGTGGGTGAAAGCATCCTCTGCCCTCTGTGAGAGGGAGAGGTCCCCTGCTCCAGCCTTGGCTTTGAAGCAGAGCTTGCCCAAGGCTCTGCAAGCACGTAGGGCTTTGCTCCAAAACCTGCTGACTTGTCTCGTTTGCACCCTTGTGGCTTGCTCACGCAGGGCGCGCCTGGAAACCGGGGTGAGCCTGGACCGGTAGGAGAGACGGGCGACGAGGTGAGTCCTCTGCCTGTGTCCGCGATGCCCCTTGTGCATGCTTGCCGGCCATCCCCACCGCCTGACCATCCCTGTTGTTTCTCCACAGGGCACTCCGGGCGTAGATGGTCCTCCTGGAGAACGGGTAAGTGAGGGCACCGCTGCCGGGCACCATGTCGGCAGGGCACGGGCAGGGGCTGGTACCCTGAGGAAGAGGAGGAAGGCTGAGAGTGAGCCCACTCAGAAGTGGGCAACGAGGGAGGGCTTTGCTCCTGCTAGGAGCAGGTCCTGATTTTGTGTTTCCACCATCTCCTTGCAGGGCAGCAACGGAGAAAGAGGCCCCCCGGGCTCACCAGGAGACCGCGGGCCGAGAGGAGAGCCGGTAACTGCGTCCGCGGGGTGGCTTTCAGTGTCTGCTTGCAAACGGGGTCATGCTTGGCAGCCAGGGGCTGGAAATAGGTGCCCAATGGCTAACTCCATTAGCCTGTGGGCCAGCAGGCAAGCTCAGTGCCTTTACCTGCCAGCCCAGGGGGGACATGCCGTTGTCCCCCCAGCAATCGCCCCTTCACGCTGGCAGCTAATCACCAAACAGCCAAAAGCCAAAGGGGAGCGTGCCCAGCAAGCCAAGAGCAGGCAGAGAGCGGTCAGCCCCTGCCTCGCGGCTGCAAAACCAGTTGATGGAGAGCAAAGAGGCAAGGTGTCCTCCTCTGGGTGCTTGGGGGCTTCATGGGTGGCTCGGGAAGGAGGACACAGGTGCCGTTAGCAGCAGGGCAGCCTGCATGGGTGCAGAAGGGAGGGGGAACACCCTTACCTCCCCTTTTGGGTGGGAGTCACTAGGAAAGTATTTTTCCTGCTGGCCATGGGTGAGTCACCGAGCACGAGCGTGGGAGGGACAGGCAGGAGCCCTCAGCAGGCCAGGACAAACATGTGGCAAGCGGCAGAGGTGCCGCGCACGCTGGGGAGGGACAAGGAGTGCTGCTGCACGGGGTGGGGGCGGCGGGAACCAGGGCATCCAGCAGCAGCATCCCAGTATCTGGCCAGCCATGTCCCAGCACTGCTGGGCAGCCACCACCACACCGCTCTTCCCCTGTCCCTGCAGCAAGTACCCACCACCAGCTCGGAGCGGGGGGCAGAGATCAGCTCTGGGGAGGGGGCAGTTCTGGCAGGGGGCTGCTGGCAGCCTCCACCTTCCTGTTTACCGCTCGGGGAGCGGCAGCACCGCTGCACGTGGTGTGCAGGGCAGATGTGCGCGGCAGATGAAGGCACGCCAGTGTCCTGAAGTTAAATTGTTCAGCAGACGAGGGCCTGCTTCCTTCCAAGTTTTAGTCCAAGCACGAGGCTGTGTAACCTCGCCAGAAACGTCTCCATCGGTGCTCAGGGCCCTTTGGAAGTTGTGTTTTATATTTACTGTTTGGCTTAGGCATCTGGAAGCTTCTAGCTTGCAAACAACAGCTTTAGGTTGCCAAGCTTTCAATCGCTTTCCTCAAAGTTTTAAGTCAGGTGTGACTGTCATGGGAAGTTTCTGAACGCCTGCCTTTCCCCCGGGCTGGGGGCTGCCTGGCCCCACGTCCCAGGGCTGCAGGCAGAGCAGCACCTCGTGCAAAGATACTTGTCCTGTAGCCCTTGATGCTGGCTGATCTCTGGGGTGGCTTGGCTATAAGATGCAAAGCTCTGTGCTCAGCTGTTGTGCAGCCCTGTAAGGGGTAACGCTCCACTTTGCAGGCGGGAAAGCTTTCTTCTGAATTTCCAGGAACTTGCAGCAAGCCCTTGGGCTGCAGGGATGAGGGCTGTGCCTCCTGGCTCTCTTTTTGCCTCCCTGGCTTGCTCGCTCCTGGCCATGGGTCTACGTAGAGAAGGTGCCCCGGAGCCGGCCCGGGTCTGGCAGATACGCTGCTCTGCTGGGATGCAGCTCTGCTGGACTGTTGGAAAGCTGTCCCGTTCCACATTGGTTAAGTGAAAGTGGAACTGAGCTGTGTCCAGCCCTTGGGTATTTCCTACTACTGGAGCTATTTGGGCACAAAAACACCCAGACTCAGGTTTTCCAGGCTTTCCTGGGCTGTCAGTTCTCTGCAAACAGCCCTAACCCGGCTCAGGGTGCCGAGTGTTAGCAAAGGAGAAGGGAGAGCATCAGCAGTGGGAGGAGAGGACGTCCGTCCCCATCTGCTGGCTCATTCCCTTAGAAAACCCCTTAGCTCTGCAGGGATGGCAGGCTGGAGGAAGAGGGTGTGGAGGAAGGAGGCTGCTAGCCTGGAGTCTCTGCCTATGCATGGGGACAGCAGCTCCTCTCTATGCAGGCTGCCCAGGGCAGAAGCTGCTCTAGAAAAGCAGCCATGATTGCAGAGTGTGGCTGGGAAAAGCCACTACATGGTCTTGGGGCCAGGTCCAGGTCCGTGTATCTGCAGAAACCTTGCAAGATGGATCTCTCCAGGCATTTTCTTTTCTGGCACAAAATGGGATGAAACATGTCACCCAGAGTCAAGCACTTCCATCCTTCAGAAGGTCTTCCTTTTAGATCTATCTTCTTGGCTTCAAGGTGGCCATGCTAGCCCATCTTTCTCTCCCCACACCTCTGATAGTTTCCGATCCAACTCCTGAATCTGCCTTGAAAACCTCCCTGTTTGGATGACTGCATTTCTATCCAGCATGTGCTATCAGTGCTTTATCCCTGCTCCCCATTGCACGCGGAGCCCTTTGCACCCTACGCCGGTCCCTCTTTGAGTTTCTCATGCCCTCTGTGTGCATTTTCAGGGAGAGCCTGGACCACCTGGTGACCAAGGGCGGGAAGGACCCCTCGGACCACCTGGAGACCAGGTAAGAGCTTGGATTAACCTTCTGGATCCCAAGTGGAAGTGGTTGGGGCAGCAGGGAGATTAGGGTAGGGGGCTTAACTGATGCCACAGCATCTTGGGGCAAGTTCTCAGCGTCTTGGGGCAAGTTCTCAGCATCTTCCAGACTGAGTAGCAAAGCTGGTGAAGAGGGGCAGGGATTTCTAGGAGAACACAGAATATGAAAAGAGCTAAAAAAATGGAGACCTGACTGCTGGGCAGGGGACAGAGCAACCTCCATGCCATTTCCCAATCCCATGGAAACAGATGTCAACACATCTGACAGATTTGGAAACTGGCAAGTGCAAGCTGCAGCAACACGCAGAATGTTCAGGCCTGGGGCCAGACGCTGCTCACCTCAGTCAAGGGAGTCAATGAGACATCTCGTGTCAGTGAGGATAGCCTGACGGGGCCCTAGCAGTGTCCCTGACGCCCTTGGCATTTGCAGAGACAGTCTGTCTCGAAGCCAGCGTTCCTCAAGTCTGCTTGCTTGCAAGGTCTGGCCCTCCTGCTCTGGGGTCTGCTTGTCCTCATGTGCCTCAAGGAAGAGATCTCAGACACCACGGTCTTTCTGGAGAGCAGAGCTGGCTACCTCCAGCCTGAGGAAGGCTTCTGTCCCCTGCTCAATTAAAGGCTCTTTCTTCCCAAAGATGTACCCAGGTCCCAGTCGATAACTCTGGGTCTGGAGATGTTGCTGGGTTAATCCTCTATGGCTATAGCATCGATTGCAATGGCCAACTGGGTCTTTGCACCTGAGCAAGCATGCTTTGACATCACCCTTGGATGGGGTTCTGTGGGACAACTCCCCTCCTACCCATACCATCAGAGTTTTGATGGAGCCCAAGATACGGGTTCCACACTGGTGGAACAGGACTTCCACAAGGGGTGAAGCATGGAGACCAGCATGTGGACAAGATGAGCATCCAAAGATGAGACAGCTTTTGAATTCCTTTTTGGTTGACCAAGTGTTCAAGAGCCCTGAAGGAGATCTGGAGTGCAGGACAGCCATGAAGGGGCCACTGTTGCATTCACATTGTCCCCAGCATGGGTGACCACCACGGCAGACCTGCACCATGCCGCAGCCTGGGGAGAGGACATGCTTGTGCCAGGGTTGTGCTTGCCTGGAGTCGGGCTTCTGCTGAGCCTGTCTCATGCTAGTGAAGAGCACCAAATTCATGCAGGAGGATTGTCCAGATCCTACTGTCTGTAGCTGAGCTGATGTCCTGCCACAACCAAAGAGCAGCATCCAGCTTGTTGGGCACTGCCGTGGTGAGAGGTGTCATTTTGGGAGGTGGCCCTGGTGGGAAGGCAGCTCTTTGGATGTGTGCACGTAATGGACTGGTGCTGCAGGCCGACACCAGCAAAGGAGGAAGGACTGGAGCTGCTCTCTATGTGGCAGAGGCTCATTCCAGGTTCAAGGCAGAAGAAGGACTGCACAGAAGAAGACAGAGTTAAGGTGGAGATTTGATGCAAGCCTGGGAGCCAAAGATGTGCAAGCATGGTGGGGAACCAGGCTGGGATAGAACCTGCTGCCAGACAGCCTTCACTGGTGGGGAGGAGGAGGAGAAAGGAGAAAGAGCGGTCTTCCTGCTGTCACTGAGCCTGTGGGACACCAGTTTTTCCTCCCCAACACTGAACATGAGTCAAACCTCCGTCAGAGAGGGAAGCATTACAGAAGCAGCTCTGATGCCTCCTCAGACCAGAGGCTGTCCCAGCGCCTCCACCACTTTCAAAAGCGGTTGCAAAGCGAGGACATATTTTCCATAAGCTAAAGAAGAATGCTTTTGCTTGGCCAAATTAAAAATAAATGCGTAATTGGGCTTGGGCAAGAGTAGGACTTTGGCAAACATAAGTGTTTTTTAAGCCGTGTTATCTGCAAGCTCTGGCTCTTACAGCATATTTCTCTTGGCAAGGGGAAAGGGCTCCCGCTAGCCTGTGACTCCCTTTCATCCTCTTTCTATCCAAGAGAAGCCAAAGGTCAGCACGCTCTTTCCCTGATCCTCATGGGCAGGTTTGGTAGTCCCTCTCTCTTCCTGGCCACGGTGCCCATCCCTCCTGCGGTTCTTGTGGCACCCAGAAAGGTAGCGGACATTTCCCGATGCAAAATCCTGCATCTTCATAAACTCCTCCGGGGCCAGGGGGGATTTATGCTGTATACTACAGTGAGGACATGTACAGCCAGCGTGAGCCAAGGGTGCCGTGCATCCAGTTTTGGCTGATGCAAATGATCATGAGTTCCTGTCCCTCCTTCCCGGCTTTCTCTGGGTTTTTGTGCAGAAATAAGGTCATATGCCTTTGAGCAGTTTAGTGCTCTGCACTACACTCTGTAATTTTAAGTCCTCTGCACCCTGAGCTATACCTTGCCCTGGAAGAAGGGTGCCTGTGGTGTACGTGGATGTTTGGCACCAGCTTCTCCCAGCCACTGCTGTGCGAAGAGGAGCGGAGACGACAGCTGGAGGGGATTTCAGCTTCCTCAGCTTTCAGGGGGTGGTTGCAAAGCTGGGTTAGGCTGAGCCACCACACTGAGGCAGCTCCCAAAAAGCTCAGAGGTGCTGCTGATGCATTGAAAATGTGGAGGAAGCCCTTAGGCACGCACCACTGCGATGCTGAAGCCCAGGTACCGTTGAGCGAGTGCTGCCTTCTGCCTGCCAGGAGACTGCAGTCGTGTGGTTTGTCACGGGAAACATTTCAGAGGTTGGGAGTCTTGAACTGGAATGCCCACTGCCTGCAGCAGTGATGCTGGAGGAGCCAATTGCTGAGCCATCGCTCTCTCCCACCACGGCTTGCTCTCTGCCTACCTCTGTCATCTCCATCGCTTGGGGACTGGTTGCACACCTGGCTCTACCTGAGATGCCTCCTTGCTCAAGCATCATTACCCAATCGATACCCACCATCACTACCCATCTCCTGGCAAGTAAACCCCACAAAGGTCTGTTGAGCAGAAGGTGGAGGGGCTTCCTTGGACATCTGTTGGAGCTCTTGGAGAAAAAAAATCTCCTCCCACCTCCTCTCTTGTCTCTGGCTGTCTCTGGCCAGCCCTGCAGCTGACGGAGTAAGCGGCCGCTGCCCAGATGGGATGTGGCAGTGACAGCTTTGGTCCGTTCCAGCACATGCTGCCAGGGCTCTGCAGCCTCCCGAGGACAGAAACTCCCCAGAGCCATGGAAGGGCCTCGGCCAGCCCAGCTTCGACCCAGATGTGTCCGAGCCCCAATGCATGGGGAGGTCCTCTGTGGTGGGAGGTCTGTGTCACCTTCAGGGTGATGTGCTCCACCAAGGACCGTTCTCTGCCCCGGGGGTACCTCTGTCACAGCCGATGTGATGCCACTGTGCAACCCAGCTGTGCTTTGCTGCTAGAAAGCATCATCCCTGGTTCTCTTCCCCACCAGGTCCTCTGTTACTGGACCAAGGCGTGGAGGAGAGGGATGGCTTCCAGGGCTTTGGAGGCTCTGCTCAGAGGCTGCTCCCTCCCACAGCCTGGCTGCCACTGAAAGCACATGGTGTTCAACCCATGCCTGCAGTGTCACACCTTGGCCCAGAAAGCTTCTTGTTTTGGCTCGCCCTCAGCAGGGATCTGGCCAGGGCCGCCTCCAACGGGGCCTTGCAGAGGAAGCAGGGCGTAGGGAAGCATGGGGAGCTGCAGCCTGTGCAGGCAGGGGAAGGCAGGGGGGTGTGGGGGGAGCCAGGCACAGCTCCTGAAGCATCTCCCCACCTGCGTTAACCCCCACCAATAGGTCCTTTCTTGTGAGGCTGGCCGAGGTGGAGGTGACTCGCTGATGGGTGCGAGGCACGAGGTGGATGCCCCCACCCACCACATCATGAAATGAAGGGACCAGCCCTTCAGAGCAGGAGCGGCACCAAGAGAAAATTCCCTGTTGTGAGAGCTTTTTGTATTTCCCTAGGGCGAGCCTGGACCCCCGGGACCCAAAGGCTACAGGGGAGACGATGGCCCCCGCGGCAATGAGGTCAGTGCTACTCTATCACGGCATCTTCTGGGGGCAGGGAATGAAGGGAAGACCAGTAGATGCTGCCCCTTAGGGTTGTCCCCAAATCCCTCAGATCTTGGAAACCTGTTGTAGATACAAATTCAGGTGCTAGCTGCCTGGTAGACACATCGAGGCCTTTTTCATGGGTCCTTAAGGTCATGGCTGCCTCCAGACGCCATTTCGTGGAGAGGGTATAGCCACACCATAAGCCACGTGGATTCCCATCACAGAAGCTGAGGGAGCTGCTCTCTGAGGACAGCTGCCTGAATCTGTCAACAGATTTGATCCCCAGGGCAGGGAACAAGCTGAATCCCAAGCCCAGCTGTGGGCTTTGCATTGCTTTTGTATAAGGACCCGTGATGGGCTCATGATGGTAGCTGGGTGCCTCAGAAGGCATCATCTTCCCAGCTCAAAGGATGGTGTGCAATGCTTGACTGCTTCTTCTGCTCCTTCCAGGGCCCAAAGGGATTGCCTGGAGCACCTGGGCTACCTGGAGACCCTGGGCTGATGGGAGAAAGGGTGAGTGGTATTTATTTGGGGGGATTGCATGCTATATGGAAAAGTTGTACGACAGGCTGGTTCCACACAGCATGATCCAACTCAGGGAGAAAAGAAATTATATTCATTCATAGCTGAGATGCTGGGAAAATTTGCAAGCAGCCTGCTTTTGAATATGCATCACATCTGCAGGCTCAAAGAGCTGTATTTTGGCATGTACTTTCCAGCAACAGAGACCTGATACTTCCCAGTCTGTTCCCAGCCTGTGGCCATATCCCCAGTCTCTGAGAGGGACAGTGTCACTCTCCTGTCAGTGGCTGTGCAGATCACACACAAGCGAAATGGCCTTTTTACCTGCCTGCACCAGTGTCTAACCCACCAGTCACATATTTTTTGCACAGAGATTTTGCTGTGGAGATAAACTGTCCAAGGAGGGCAGGATCCTGCTGCCGTGTTATCTAAGGCGTCTGCTTTTTATTATCTCACATATTTCTCCCTTCCTTTCTAGGGGGAGGATGGCCCTCCTGGGAACGGCACGATTGGATTCACAGGCGCCCCAGTAAGTTTTTTGTGCTGCTCTGAAACTGTAAGACCATTATTTCTGCTTCTCTGACCTAATGTGCTTCCTTTCCTTCATCCCCAGGGGCAGCCAGGAGACAGAGGAGACCCTGGCATTAACGTAAGTGTGATGCTTCCTCATGCACCCAACAGAAATTGCCCTGGCCAGTGGTTTGACTCCTAGAGCCTCTCCATCAGCTGCACGATGAAATGGGCTCCCTGAAGCAGCGTCCTCCTTCAAAGCCCTCTTTTCCTTCTGCCCACCTCTCCCTGCAGTGGCTGCTTCTGGTGGAGGTGTCCTGCCTTGGTGCCCTGGTAGTAACACCCCAGGACAGCAGCCTGGGCTGAGTGCTCTCCAGTGCAGCCCCAGAGCCAGAGTTCGGGGTTGGGAGTGCCACCCAGGGGGGACCTGGATGGTGAAAGCCACCTAAGAAGCTATCTCCCTCAATAGCACTGCCATTTGGTGCTAGGGAGCCTATACACTGCTCTTCACCCCCCTCCCAAGGCACCTCTCACAAGGTCACTGCATTGTTAGCACCAACTTCACCAGGCTAACGACAGCAGTCCGTACAGGAGTCTCTTCTGTACTATTTTTCAGGGAACGAAAGGCTATGTCGGTCCTAAAGGTGATGAAGGAGAAGCTGGAGACCCTGGCAATGATGTGAGTAATCTGTATAAAGCCGAATCATCTTCCTCTGTGAACACGGTGCAGGAGCTTTGGGCTGGGTCTTTAACACTACCTTGCCTGTGGGTCAGAGCCCATCAGACTTCGTTAGTGTGCAAGCACCCTTTGTCACTGAGCAGTGTCTGATAGCAAGGGGAGCTCTCTCCAGGTGTTCATTTTGTATCCTACAGCTTATGGTTGGCAAACCTCCAGACCTGTTAGGTTGAGGTGGGTATCATCTCTGCAAGGTTGTGTATGCTTCCAGATAGCACCAATGGTTGCACGGGTGCTGCACCACTGTGCCGTGGAGGGAGATTTCCCAGTGTCCATTCCAACCCTCCCAAGTCCTAACTCGTTTGATTGGGTACAGCAACCTCAGATAACATTTTTGTGGTTAAGCAGGGCTCAGCAGACATCTGGAGGGGAAGGTGCTGCACCCTGACACACATAGATTTGTGGATTTTGGTTTTGTTTTCATTCCAGAACCCAACCCCTGGCCCCAGGGGCATCAAAGGAGCAAAGGGCCACAGGGGACCTGAAGGCCTCCCGGTAAGTAAGGACCCTGGCAGGGTTTGCACCGATGAGCACAGCGTGCCGGGCTGACGGAGCTCCCAACAGCAGGGCTCGCTGCAGATTTGCTGTGCTTGGCCCAGCCCACAGCAGAAGCACGGCAGTTTGAAAACCCGCTGCTGCAGCCTGGTCTCTGAAATCCATGTTCATCCCAAATCAGGGCAGAAAATACAGGCACTTGTGCTTTTTCGTGGGCAAAGCATTCTCATATGATCAGGTTTGGTAAGGGCAAACAGCCTTTCAAAGTGGCCATCCTGAGCCTGAAAGCATTTCAGTTGCTTGCGTTGCCTCATGTTGGCCTGGAGGCTACAGGAGAGGCATCTTCCAAGCAAATGGCATCCACCCATCCATCCCCTGGGTAACGTGGGGGCAATGCCAAGCCATGTGGCACACGGTGTGTGTGCTCGCTGCCGGCAGCAAGAGCTTGCCTTCCCACCTCGGTGGGCACGGCACGCATGGAAGGGGGTCTCCCCCCACCACCACCCCCCTGCAGCCCCAGGGCATTGTGCAAACCAGCAGATGTACCTGCTCAAAGCCCACTGCAGGGGCCACCAACTGGGAAGCCAAGAGACTTCTCCAGACTCGGCATTACTTAGCAAGGTATCAGCAGAGGATGCCACAGGTGGGATTGGCTGCTCTTGTAACTGCTCTCTCCACGTTTCTGTTTGACAGGGACCACCAGGACCTGTGGGGCCTCCAGGACCAGATGTGAGTGGGACAGGATCGGGGTGCTGCTTGCTTGCTTGCTTGGTCTGTGCTTCTCCTGGGAGGGTGTCACTGCTGGGGGAGCCTCATCTTCCTGGGCTGGGTGGTGGCTGCCCCCCCATTACTGTCCCACAGAGTCTCACTGGCCAGATTTCCTTCATGCCGGTCCATGACCAGCCAGTTCCCTCTGTAGTGTGCCCCACCTGCACGTCACTCATTTCCAGATCAGGACCTGCTTTGAGGGCACAAAGCAGCCGCAGGGGGTGGTGGGCAGCACCTGGGAGCCAGGGAGCTGCCCTCGCTGTTATTCGAACATTTCTTTACCTCTGTTTTCAGGAATGTGAAATCTTGGACATCATCATGAAGATGTGCTGTGAGTACCCCTGTAGCCCTCCTCCCGCCCGGCTCAGCTCCTTGCTGAGGGGAGGTAGCTGCCTTTTCTCTGGCCCCCGGCGAGCAGGGCCATCCCCAGGCAGCACGCAGAGGGATGCCATGGGCATCACTCCCCTTCCACGTGTGACAATTAAGTCAACGAGCTGGGGGAGACGTGGGAGGTCCACCCTGCAGCTAGGACAGCAACCCGAAAGAGGCAAATCTTTTGTGCGTTGCCGTCCCTTCTTTTGACCCAGGGACCTCCAGCTCAATCTCTAGAGTGGGTTGAGCAACTGTTTCACTCATGCATACTGCAGACTGGTTTGCTGTGGCTGTGGCTCTGTACATACACAATTACCCTTCAGGGAATTGTTCAGAGTTGTGCCAAATCTTTGTGTGGACCATTTTGCAATGTTTTTTTCTTAAATAGCGGGGCCTGATTTTCCCCCTTGGGAAAGGGAGGTCTGTTCTGGGGTGTGCTGCCATAGGGAGCAGCAGCACACGTGTGCGGCAAAGGGTTTCTGGCCCATGGCCAGTAATGAAGTGCTGGAAGGACGCAGGGTACTTAGGGAACTGAGTTCGAGCTCCATACTCTGGTGATTTACTTAATCTCTCCAGCATTAGCTTTTATTTTTATTTAAATAAGAATGCATCAGCCTGTGCAGAAACAGAGCTCTGCTGCATGCAGTGCTCTAGGTCAGGGAATCACAATCTGAAACAGGAGAGAGATCTGGATATTTCGAATGGGAGGGAAACCTCCATGAGCTTGAATTGTCCAGACCAGATGTTTTGGGGGTTGCAGAAACACAAACCTGCAGCCTGCATTAGTATGTGAAAAAGCCTTGTGTCAAGCGTTTTAACGTTCTCTCTTTCTCTCCTTTCTCCTCTAGCTTGCTGCGGTGAGTGTTACTTGGCAAAGTTGCTCTGCAAACATTTGCTAGCCCTTCTCCTTGCTTGCACCCCTCCCTTTGCCTGCTCCTTGCCTTCTGCTATGGAGACATGGTGAGATCCTCCCGGGAGGGAGGACCGAGCATGAGCCAGGCAGGGGAGGGCAGCGAGCTCTCCCTGAGGGTGCTGTGCAGATTCAGAGGCTGCTGTAGCTGGGTCCTATGACTGGAAAACTGTTGTCAAGGTGCGCTGTGCCAGCAAACTGCAGGAGGATTTTCTCCACCCTTTTTGCAGTTGAAAGGAACATCAGTTCAGGGTATGCTGTGGATCCAGCTCTGTCCTCCTCCTTCCAAACCCTGTGCTGGTCTGCAGAGAAATGTGCTGGATTTTTTCCTCTGATGCTGTCCCAATGGGTTGGGTTTGCAGTCCAAAAGCTTGGAGGAAGAGCCAAGGGCACATGATGTCCTTCTTCATGGGAAAGAGGGGAGCAAGCTGAGTCAGGCTCCTCCAGCCCACCAATGTCACCTCTGTCCTCCTGGGCCGGGTGAATGGAAGAAGTGAGAAGGCTTATGAGGAAATGGGTTTTGGAATAATTACCGGGTCTTTTAGGGGTAGTCACAGCTTGGAAATGCTATGTGTCTTATAAAGGGCGCTGAGCAAAATGCAAATGGAAAAATTAGTGAGCTGACTCTCAAGTCTCCCATGCAGCTATTTTGCCGCTTGATTTTACATCGTGCTTTGCGGGTAGATAGGGCACAGGCACCCACCTGGTCAGGACTAACAGCAGACATCAGCTGCTTGCTTTGGTGTGCCTCCCTGCAAAACGTGCTGCTCTGAGCGAGCTGCTGGGATAGAAAACACAAGCCTCTCCACTCCCGTGCCTTGCTGCAGAGTGCACCTGCGGTCCCGTCGACCTCCTCTTCGTGTTGGACAGCTCGGAGAGCATTGGCCTGCAGAACTTCCAGATTGCCAAGGACTTCATCATCAAAGTCATCGACCGCCTGAGCAAGGATGAGCGTGTGAAGGTGAGATTTCTACCAAGTGCCAGGATACACTTGTGTGCACTCATTTATTTTTCACTGCAAAACGGGGGGATGCCTCCACTCCAAAGAGCCTCCACAAGGCTGAGCTTCAAGTGTGTATCTGGGGTAGGTCTTGATTCCTCCCAGATTCATAAAGAGATGGAGACGAGACAGCAGTTTGTTGTCCCAAAATATAGATATTTTCACTCTTTCTGGCAAAGGGACTCTGCCTGCTGTGGCTGTGAACTCTTCCTCCATGTCCCAGAGCAGATGGCTCATAAAGCATCCGCCTGATCAATCAGTCTCTCAGTCTCTTCCTTGTCCTGATGAGCATTTCGGATGGCTGGAGTAGATAACACATGAGGTGTGTTGCAACTTCCCCTAGCTCCCTGATGGCCAGCCCCCCGGGCACCCTCGTCTGCCCCCAAGCTTGGCTTTAGGTTACCAGTTAAGCACAAAGGACCTTTGCAGCACAAAACAGTGATATTGTACCAACAGTGAGTCTTTCAGTCTGAAGAGGGACACAAACACTTACTCTCCTAACTCTTCCCTGGGAACCTGCTGTGCATGGGAAATCTCGTTTACCTCTGTGATTTGGAAGGGATGTTTGGGATCCAGTCTTTCCTTAAGGTATAACCAGATATATCGGTAGCATGTGGGCTGTAAAGCCACAACGACCTGCCATTGGACACTTGTGCGGGCATCCATGGGTCTCTTTGGCTGGCAAAGAGCCAGCAACAAGCAGAAAGGCTAAAGATGGGCAGCAAAAACACTGTGTTGGAAGAAAAACAGAAGTTTTGAAAAAAAGATCTGTTCCTAGCCACCCACCGTGGCCAATGGCTTGGGTTGAGACCACTGAGCTGGGAAACCTGGGTTTGGGTCTTGTTTCACTGAATTAGTCCCCACGTGCATCCACTCCTGTTGGAGCTCTTTCTGCCTGGAATAAGGCAGAGGAGAGGCAGCAGAGCCTGCTGTGAAGGCGTTCGGTACAAACAAGCTCAGGATTTCTGAGCTCTTCAGGACCCCCTGAGGTATCCAACCCTAACTGGCTTCTGTTTTTTCCAACAGTTTGAAGCTGGGGAGTCCCGTGTGGGCGTTGTACAGTACAGCCATGACAATACACAGGAGCTGGTGGCCATGGGGGATGCCAACATAGACAACATCGGGGCGCTCAAACAGTGAGTCTTGTGGGGTCTCAGCACATCATGCAGAGACCTGACCCAGGGACACCTACTCACCTCCCATCCTCCATCTCCAGGCCAGCAACTCCTGCAGCTGCAAGGATGCTAAATGTTCTTTAGTGGAAAGCAGCGGTTGGTGGCATTGTAGATGGTGCTGAGGCCAAGGAACTTGCCAGTTTTCCACCTAAAGCCCCACGCAGGGATGTTGCCCTGCCTTGCAAGCGTGTCAGAGAGAGGTGTTCCCAGGGGCTCCTTCAGAATTCACGGGGCAGGGCTTGCAGGCTCACTGGTGTCTGTGCTTGCAGGGCGGTCAAGAATCTGAAATGGATAGCTGGGGGCACCTACACTGGAGAAGCCCTGCAGTTCACCAAGGACAACCTGCTGCGGAGATTCACCTCTGACAAGCGCGTTGCCATCGTCATCACGGACGGACGTTCCGACACGCTGCGGGATCCTACCCCGCTCAACTCTCTGTGCGATGTCACCCCGGTAAGGACATTGGGGAGGCACCTTGCCTGCAGGGAGCTGCCACACAGCAGCTCTGCATCAGAGTAGTGCAGGCTCGCTGGAGGTCTCCATCTCTTTGCTACCCAAGGTTGGGGGCAGGGGGGACACGTGTCACTAGAAGCACCCTCACAAAGTGACAGGCATTCAAGTTTACGAATGCATTACATGATGAATGCATCCGGTGATGGACTCTAACTTCCCTGCAGGTGGTTTCCCTTGGGATAGGCGACATTTTCCGGAACCCTCCAAATCCAGATCACCTAAATGACATAGCTTGTTTAAGCAGACCGACCAGGCCAGGATTGTCTATTCAAAGGGACAACTATGCCGAGCTCCTGGATGATACCTTCCTACAGAACATCACCTCGTACGTCTGCCAAGGTGGGTGAAGAGAAGAGGGTGGGTCTGGAGAAGAGGAGGCTGAGGGGAGACCTCATCGCGCTCTACAACTACCTGAAAGGAGGTTGGAGCGAGGGGGCGTCGGTCTCTTCTCCCAAGTAGCAATAGGACGAGAGGAAACAGCCTCAAGTTCAGCCAAGGGAGGTTTAGGTTGGACATTAGGAAAAAATTCTTTACTGAAAGAGCGGTCAGGCCTTGGCACAGGCTGCCCAGGGCAGTGGTGGAGTCCCCATCCCTGGAGGGATTTAAAAGACGTGTAGATGAGGCGCTTGGGGACATGGTTTAGTGGGCATGGGGGGGTTGGGTTGACGGTTGGACTCAATGACCTTAGAGGTCTTTTCCAACCTTAATCATTCTATGATTCTATGATTCTATGATTCTATGAAAGGTTGTGGCTGGAGGCAATAAGGAAGGTAGTGAGGATTGCCTCAGCCAAAGGGTGAGGAATGCAGGCTGCCCTCCCTTGCCTTCCCCCAGTCATGCTCTTAAGTAGGCTCTGAGGGAAGAGAACAGCTTTCAAGGTTTAGTTAAATAAGAGACAAGGACATCTCATGTCTCAGAACACTTTGCAGCTGGACACAGGTCCTCTCCTGCTGCAGGACATCTCTGTCCACAGCATTTTTCAAGCACGCACCTCTGCGCTTTCTGGTGCACGTTGATAGCCTTTGCACAGCGCCTTGCACAATGTGGCTGAGGTGAGAGCTTGTCCCTTCTGTGGCTCTGTGGGAAGCTATGGGAGAAGTGGTTTTCCTGGGTGAGCTGGTGACGTTACTCTTTCTGATTTTCCTAACAGAGAAGAAATGTCCAGACTACACCTGCCCAAGTGAGTATTGACTCCTCGTGCCACAAGAAGGGGTGGTGGGTGCTGTGGTGGGGGAAGTGGGAGTTTGTGCTTGTGGGAATGCATAGCTTGGAGACCCCTCGCAACAGGGAGGCTCCTGGGCTGGAGAAGTGAGCAAGCCTTGTCAGACGCTCACAGGGTCTCTCACACCCACGCCAGCCCAAAGCACCTGGGGGAAAAGCCTAGACAGTTGCTTTTCTGGTACCTCAAACCTAGAGAGGAAGCTGTGCCAGATTTTAGCCCTCACAGGCTTTAGCAGAGGCAGGTAATGAGATCAATTGCTATGTCGTGGTGGGAGCATGAGGAAAAATCAGCACCGTGGCAGGGATATTTGAGAAAGGTGCTTGAAAAGTGAGTACAGGGAGGAATTTAGTGGGGTACACCTCCAAGTCAGAAGTGTATACAATCCTTAGACTCATCGTGGAAAGAAGCCAGCCTCAGGAGATGAAGTGGTTCCCCAGACATGCAAGGACAGCACTGGATTTAAGCAACAAGAGTCACTAGATTATCTAAGCAAGATATGTAACTAGGAATGCAGCCTGTTGTAAACCAAATAAAAGAAGGAACGGAAGGGTAAAAGGATAAGTGTAGGACAGCGCTGGGGTAGGGGAAACCAAACTAGCAAATACCCAGAGAGTGGGGATTTCCCAAGGCTGACAAGGCAGGAAGCCTGCGAGACAGCAGGTGACTTCACCAGCGTTCCATGGAAGAGGCAGGAGGAGAAATGCAGCGTAACAAGCCCTGGGCCTTTCCCCTTGCAGTCACCTTCGCTGGGCTGGCAGACATCACGCTGCTGGTGGACAGTTCCACCAGCGTGGGGAGCAAGAACTTCGAGACCACCAAGAAGTTCGTGAAGCGGCTGGCAGAGCGGTTCCTGGAGGCCGGCAAGCCTGCCGACGATTCCGTGCGTGTCTCAGTGGTCCAGTACAGCGGCAGGAACCAGCAGAAAGTGGAAGCTCAGTTCCAGTACAACTACACAGTCATTGCCAAAGCCATCGACAACATGGAATTCATTAACGATGCCACGGACGTCAACGCCGCTCTGCGGTACGTCACGGGGCTGTACCAGCGGTCCTCCCGTGCCGGGGCAAAGAAGAGGGTGCTGGTGTTTTCTGATGGCAACTCTCAAGGGATCACCGCGAGGGCCATTGAGGGGGCTGTGCAGGAAGCTCAGCAGGCTGGCATTGAGATCTACGTGCTGGCAGTGGGCAGCCAAGCCAACGAGCCCAACATCCGTGTCCTGGTCACAGGGAAGAGCGCAGATTACGATGTGGTCTACGGGGAACGCCACCTCTTCCGTGTGCCCGACTATACCTCTCTGCTGCGTGGCGTCTTCTACCAAACTGTCTCCAGGAAGATAGCTGTTGACTGAGCATCTGGGTGGGTTTCTGCCAAGGCCATGCCTGCTTCTGTCTCGCCTAAAAATGAAAACCAACAAAACAAAAAAAATTAACGGTATTCTTGACCAACCTAAGGAATTTGCATCTATGCAGATAGCCATAGTGCCACAACATGGCTGTGCATAGTCCCCTTCCTTCTCCCCCTGCTTCATCATCTGCATCTCTACTCTACTCTCAAACTTCCCTCCCCATCCATGACTCTCTCTCCCTCCCCACAGCAGGCAAACACAAGCACACCTAGCAATAAGCTGCCACAACACCAATAGCAACCTCATCCCACTGTTTTTTTTGCCAAGAAAGAATCAAGATGAGGAATTTTGTACCACTAAGGACTAGCCTGGTCTCATAAGGCTGATTATGCCCTTTCCAGATACAGGTTTATTTGTTCATTTGCTTCTTTCTTTCATACATCAGCTGAGCACTTGCCCAGCTCACAATGGTCCTAACCCAATGCTGTGCTTCAAGTGGAACGTTCAACACTTCAGCGAGTTTTGAGAGGGGATCGTTGTCATGGCTGGCAGGTTTTGTTCACATCTCCCATGCCCTGGGGGGGGGGAGGGCTGGACTGCATTACCCAAGCCAGGTGGAAGCATCTCTGGCCTCCAGTGCCATGGGATGGGCCACTGACTTCCCAGGGCTGGGGTGGGGGTGGGTGGCGGAGCATCCCTCAGCGCTGACACTCCCATTCAAGGCAGGGAGGCTGGGCACCGACCAAACGAAAGGTGGACAGTAGCCATTGGAGAGGGGGGAAACCCTAGAAGAAGCTACCTAACTGCACTCCTTCACTAACTGATCTCACGGTCCTACAGTGAAACCAGGAACCTCATGAATAACCTGATGACTTGTGTTATGGTCCAAGCTCCATTCTGGAAAAACTCTCTGAGCCCAGTTAGTGGGATTTTTCTTTTTTTTTTTTTTTTTTCCAAAAGTGCCAAGCTGTCTAATTCCCAGTGAGCTCTCTGGGGGTACAGTTTCTATAGGATCATCTAGGAGTTAGGCACCTGGGCCCAAGGGAAACCCACTAACTGTACTTTATATGGAATTAGGGCCTCATCCACAGCCCAGCAAAGTCAAGGGAAAAGCTGCCATTATCTGCCAGGGTCTTTGACTCACACCCTACAGATATACTGACAAAGGTGCTATCACTACGTGGGTGATGCGGGCCCTTGGTGTTTACACAGTTGTTTCCAGGACCACGCTGAAGGTGTGGTTTGGCTGGGTGAGATTTTGTTTCAGCGCTTCCATTGGTGCTCTTGCTACGAATTCATGCGCTTCTGAGAAAGCAACAGTGATTGCCAGGTATCGGCATCCCAAACTCTTATTTTGTATCCGAAATCCCATTGTACAAGTTAGTTTTATTTTATGCCTGTGTTTTACTAAAAGTGTCCACTTCGGAAATTTGTCAAATAAAGTGTTTTCCACAATCTCGTTGGAAGTTTGTCTGACTTGAATTTCAAGAGCTCTGAATGTTCAAAAAGTCACTCGGTAAAATAGAGGCTGCTGGGATCTGGGAGGACTCCAGCAGAACTTCTCGCATAAAACTGTAAGTGATAGAAGAAAAGAGATCTATTACTTTTGCATTGCAAATCTGGCTATTATAGAATGCCATGGATTTGAGAAGTACTGTGAATTCTCTTCATCTATTAAATGGTGCATAAAAATTTTATGAGAAGAGCACCGAGCTCTCAAAGGATGGGAAATGCTTACACAGCTTCTGTTTGCCTTCTGGTTGCAAAAAAAAAAACCCTCACAGGTAGGTACTGTTGTTTCCAGAAGACCAGGTGCAGAGGGATGGTGATCATCAGGTGAAGAGGTAAGCTGCGTTTGCTTTCTGCTTATGTTCAGCATCTCTCCTTAATACCTCATTTCCCGAGCACGTGGGGATGCTGCTCTGCAGACAGGGCTGGCGGTGGAGATATCAAACATCTCATCCAGTTTTACCAGGCTCAGTGCTCCCCAAACATTTCTTTGACATCCTAAGACAGCTCTAAAGGGTGCCTGTCTTTGGGGAAGCTCCCAGGTCATACCTGTACGTCCCAGGGGCTTGTTGCAACCTTTCACTGTGGATGCATACACAGTCATTTGTTCCCCAGACAGTAGACCACATTCATGTCCTATTTCTGTAATGGAGAGGCATTGCCTTGCTTCCCCCTTGTCTCACGTCCTCCTCTTAGTCATGCTCCCTCCTGGCCAAGCATCTCAGCTGAGATGCTTGTTGGGCTCCCTGGCTGTCCCGCAGTGCCGGGGACACCTCACTCACAGCTGGAAAGTCTGAGGAGCACCTCTGGGGAGGTTCTGCGGTTGGCTGCAGTTTGTATCGGATGTCCCACTCTCCTCTCCATGGAAAGTTAGGAAAAAATGCCTTCACGTCTGCCCTAATAAAGGCGGTTACTGTTACAGCTAAGGAAGTATTTCTCAATGGCCTGCTGCGGTCCTTGATGTGAATCATCCATGAAGGAAGGGAACATGATACGGACAAGCCCCTGGGTTACACACCTACTGCTAGGGCTGCCCGGCCAGCGGGATGCGGCCAGCGAGTGGGGGTGGGAAAAGGGGGCTGCCCCCCCTGCACAGCTCCTGCACCCTCCTGGGGGTACGACCCTCACACCCAAGCCAGGCCATGTCCAATGCAGGGATGCAAAAGACACCTGGAGAAAGGTCTCTCTGACTTTGGGCTGATTTACAGTTTTTTGCTGAAAAACCAGGTGGCAGGAGGGATTTTTCCTGATTCTGTGCGCTTTCCTCCTGCCTCACCACGCCCTTGTTTTTTGCCTTTACTGAAAGGGGAAGAAAATCCCAAACCAGCAAAAATTGTCGGTTTCCAAGCCTCAGTTCTGGAGTGTTTGTCAGTTTTACCCATGAGAAAAATCTAAACATTCCCTATAAATTCCAGTTTGCCCAAAAAACCCACAGTTTTAAACAGAGCCTGGCAAAGACCTGTCTCCCCCAGAAGACAGGGACCAGTGGGGATTTTCAGCAGTGCCCAACACCTTGTGTTTAGGCTTGTTGCCTTGTCTCTCCTCACGTTTGTGCATTGTCCTGGCAGGATCACAGGAGCCCTTGTTGGGTGTTCAGGCCAAAGTCACCCCTAATACTGGACCCCTTTTGTCTTCCATTTCTGGTTATATTTACTCCCCTTTTTCCAGTCTCCATTTTTATGCTTCCATTACAGGGAAGGTCAAAAATGCCTCTGCCTGCGGGCCTGCTTTGTTAAACTTCAGATGTTCTCCAGATGTTCAGCGAGGGGGTTTATGTAACAACGACAGAATTTGAGCCACATTTCTCTGTTTTCCTCTGACTAAATTCTCCTCATTTGAGGCAATGCTGATTCACAGCCCTTCATGGGGAGGTGATGGCTGGGGAAGGAGCGGATCACTGAGGCCACTTTACCAATGTGGTAGGACTCCTAGAACACGTACCCTACAAGCAATGCAAAAAACCAACAATGCAACAGGCTGGGACAGTACTGTGGGACTGCAATCCTAAAGGACAGAGAAAAAACTGATGTAAGAGAGGTAAACTGGTAAGTGAGAGATAAATATCCTGCCCAGTTAGCTCTTATAAATGAGAACATAAGACTGCTCGCACTTGGGAAGCCCCAAGAGGCTCAGCTACACCCACCCACTGGTACTGCTCACCTGTTGAACCCTACCCAGCGTTGTGGCTGCAGCTCTAGAGCAGGTCTGCAGATCAGTTGATTGCCCTGGTCATTGTTTCTCCATGGACATCAAGTATGGCATGAGGCCCTACCCGGCATCATATAGTGGTGTATCCGTACGACCCTGAGGTCCAAGACATTTCCCTGCACTGTGGTCCGTGCTTGCTCCCACCACCGATGGGAAGGTACGGTAGCATCATGAATGCTACCTCTGCACCCCTGGGCAGCCCCGTTCCCCAGAGGCACTGCCCTGGACAGCACAGGACTGCTGGAGACCACAGGGCTGTCACGGCAACTCTTCACGCTGCTTGCAGCCTTGTAGCCCAGCCAAATTGCTGTTGATGATGCTAGCGCTAGACCTCAAACTCTGTAGCAATAAATAGCTGCTCTAGGATGATTTTGAATTGCATTTTCAAAATTATTTAAGAGCCTCTTCTGTGCCTACGATTTTCCCAAGGAGCAGAGGTCCATTGTCTAACCTCTCCTAGCTGTAACAGCGGAATAACTGAATGTTCAAAAGCCTCTTGCTACCCTGGGGTTTGGGGTTTGTTTTAACTCTATTATTCCCAAATGTGTTTTAGTTTAAGCTTCACATTATTTGTCCAATTGTGTGGATTTCCCCCTTAAAAGAAATCATATTGCATAAGGAGAAGGAATCATGGTGTACGTAAGCTTGTGGGCAAACAGCAGAGGAAAGACTGTACCCATTAAGAAATACAGGGTTGATGCACAGAGAAGTAATTCTGAGCAAACTCAAGACCATGGAGGAAGACCATCCCCTCCACCCCAACATACACTGCCATCATCATACTTCTCCAGGTAAAGGATCTGAGAAGCTGATGGCTTCCCTTAACATTGCATAGGACGGGGGAGCATCACCAAAGCATGGTGCAGCTCTGGGACACATGTATATAACAATTTTAGGCTTTCTAATTCCTATCAATAATTAAGCCATTTAGATTATAGGTGTCTATATAATAACTGGACTAAATAAGTTGTTGTATGCTGGTTAAGACATTAATTAGACAAGCAATGAGTTTTTACATCTACATTAACAGTATCTTCTTTGGTTGCCTGTAGCTAAGCGCACACGCAACAAGCATGCTCTGCCAGGGTCTTTCCCTTCAAAATTTCTCCTCACTTTCTGTCAGGATATCGGGCTGGGTCCTCAGTGACTGCTTTCCATGCTTTTCTGCAAAAGCATATGTTGCATCACCCCAATTCCTGGGTTGCCCCCGGCAGGCTGCGGCAGAGCTCCTGGGGTCTGTGGCAGCAGAGAGCTCTGGAGGACGTATAGCAGGAGGGAAGCTGCAGCCAGGTGGCCCAGCAGTTGCCTCACTGAGAAGCTGAGAGGACTGTTGATATACTTCTGAACTGAGCAATCGATGCTGTTTAACTTCCTTTTTTTTTGTTTTTCTTGTTTCATTTAAATAGTTTCTTACACATGTGGTTATCCCTCTCAGATGTGGAAACTCCAGAGGTGCTCACAGGAGCACCCTGGGACAATGACTCAGCCTTTCCAGCGAGGACTGGGAATGTGTGGAGTGACTTATCCCCATGAAATATCTCTGCAGTCCTTCTGCCAGCCCACCATCTCTGCAGAGCAGCGCTCCCAGTCCATCCACTGCTGCAGACACCTGCGGGAAACACTTCTCAGCTTTGTCATCCCTGTGAAAATGTTAGCGTTTAACGTGCAAGACGCTGAACCAAACGAGAACACAGCTGGGGTATCTCTTCTTGATGGTAATATATTAAAAGGGAAACTAGAATGAAACAGCAGAAGCTGGAGTCAATGCAGACGCATCCTACCCCTTACACCATGCTTCTGGAGAAAATTTTTTGTTCTTTTTTCTTCACTTTTGGTTACGGCACTTTGTTCTGGGTGACTCTAAAGGTCTTGGGAGATAAACAGTTTCTTGAAATGAGATGAGTTTTCTAGTGGGAAAAAATCATGCAAGAAACTTTGGGAGACATCTATTTTTACAAAGTATTCTGATTTGACTGCACAAAGCATATGCTGTAGCAGTCCTGGTATAGCCACAGACTTAAGCCTCTGTCTAAAAACTTTGGGTTTTTTTTTCACAAACTGTTGGCCAAATAAAAGATGCTGCCTCATTGAACTTAGGTTTCTTTAGTCACTGAAGCACCGCGAAATAAGGCATGAAGAGGTCATTAAGCCCATTTTCTACCTTAAAGCTACATTTTGCCCCACAGACTGCATATTTGTTCCCCTGTCAGATGGGTGTTTGTCCAATCTTAAAGAGTTCTGAACACGGAGGCTTTACCACATCTGCAGACAGTCTGTTTTAGTGCAAATCGTTGCTGCTATTTACAGTGCTGCGAATAATGGAGCTGGTGCTACTCCTGGAGAACACATCCTAGCATCTGGTCTAATTATCTCTTGCTGCCATTAAGCTTGTTACTTCTTCTTGTCTCCGCTGTGACACAGGGGACATGTTCCTCCTTCCCTTAGAGTCATTTATTAGCTGAGGTCTCTTATTTGTGTTTTCTTTTTTCTCTTATGACCTGAACACCCGGTTCCTGTTCGCGGTGCCAGAAGCCTGTGGGAGCTCTCGAAGGTAAGGCTATGGCAGAAAGTCCAAAGGCCTGTTCCCAGCCATGGCACCTATGGAGAAGGTCCTCATAGCAGACACATTCATCACAGCAGCAATTTGGAAAATCTTCTCCAAACTAGTAAAGGTTCTGATGGCAGTGGGGGGGTCCCCTTACTCCTTGGTCCTGGGTCTGTTTGGGGTTCTTTTCATATGTTGTCAAACAGTCTGCATATGGCCAACTTTTCTTTTCCAGTTGGCCCATGCGTTAGTTACACAACGATTATTTAATTTTCAGACCTCTACCCATCATAAAGGTATTGTAGGGACAGGGCAAAATCTTTTCAGCCCCCGTGGAGCAGATTAATAACCCAAACTAGACTTCTGGCAAGAGAATCTTGAGACATTTTTTTTGGACAGTTGTCCTAGAGATGGGGAAGGGATTTAGGCACATATTGTCTGTATACAAACACCTTTGGAACAACCTTTGTGGAAGGCAAGCTCTGGTTTACATGTGGATCCGTAGAACATGCTCAGTTAGTCGTCTTCAGTAACAAGCTTATGCCAGCCAGCAGCAAATCATTTTTGAAGCTGAAATTTGAAATCTGACCTGTTATCCTGGAAAATATGGGCTTTGGAGAGCTCCTCAGTCACAGAGGCGAGGCCAGGAGATGCTTGACAAAAGGAAATAAATAGCATCCTTCCGCAGAATCAAACTGAGAAGGAGAGACAGCCTGCCAGACCTTGCAGTACCCACATCCCTCAGATGAGTGTAGCTGCTGCAGCAGCACACAGGGATGGTGGAGCCCAGAAGCCGAGGATCGAAAGCCATCAGTGGACTTTGTGCTTCCTGCATCTCTTAGTTTCGGAACAGCCAGCCTGATGTTTCAGCTTTGCAATGACCCGTGTCTCCCAATGCTCCCTCTCCCACCCGTTGGGGAAGGGTCTCCTGCTGGGGCTGCATCCCATGGGGGAAGGATCGCAGGCTGCTATGGCATGGAGCATCGCTGCCAATGGCCCCAAAAGCCTCTGCAAAGAGGACGAACACTGCATGAAATGGAACAAAATATACACATCTACTGCAGTTTTTACAGCAGCGTGTGAGAGCCCGCAAAGCCTCACAGTAATTTCAGGCACTTACCAGGACTTGTCCTTCCTAAGCACACCAGTTTATACTCTGACCCCTCAGGGAGATGTGAAATGAAATACGAAAGCAGACTTATGTGTTTCATAGACCGGCTGGGAAAGACATCGGCAGCTACCTACCTGGGCCTCATCCAACATCTCTGGTGGGAGGGCAAAGCCCCTCATCTTACCAAACCTTGTCTTTCAAGCTCCCTCCCTGGAAGAGCCTGTCCTTTCTCAGGATGATCTCAGGATCATCCCTGCTACCACTTCATTTTTTCCTTTCGTGAGGATGCTCCCTGTTGTCTGCCAGCCTGAAAATCACTAGAAGTAGGTAGTTTTGTTGTTAATTCCCCCTTGCCCTTTGCATGGGCTCTTTGATGTTCTTCCAGCTTTCCAGAAACAAGCTTTTCTTCTGTTAGGACTGGGGGATTAACTCCTACTGGCCTATTAAACCTCAGATGCTGTTTTAAGCCAGAAAGGGATTTCTGCAATGTCACAAATGCATCTCTCGCAGTCAGACTGAACCAAATCAGACATCAGATGCCTAGCCCCATATCGCATGACCTCGTAGCGCGTTCAAGGCATATCCAGAGCAGACACTGGCTAGCCCTGGCAGCAGGAGGTCCTTGCCTATGGAGGTCAGCCAGCAATTTCAAGATATTTCTTGCAATATATATTGCAGGCAAGCAAGGAGCCTGCAGCCCCCTTTGCCTGTGCTGCTGCTGCCCCGGTCCTGACCTGAGACAGCCGATGGGGAGAGGTGGTGGAAGGACAGACTGCAGACAGTGTGGGTCCGGAGCACCCCCATTTTGAAAGCAGGCTTTTCGGCACAGCAGAAACTTGGTGTAATGTGATCCTAAACATGATCCTAAGGTTGCCCTTAAAGTTTTTCTCTGTCTCTCTTTTCTTCTGTCCCAACAACCAAATCCCGTACTCCTCAACTAGCATTTTTCATGGTTTAAGAGAAAGCAAACGGCTTTGGAATAAGCGTGCAAGGTCAGCGCCTAGATTCCACAGTTTTTCACTGTTCCAAAAGCACGAAGGTGTATCTGTCAGTCCGTGGCTGGTGCTTCTCTCCTGGCTCAGTTCTAGAAAGCAGTTCAAGCCTTCATAAACATGGATATTAGCTCAAAGTTCTTGTATATACCTTCTGAAATCCCTGCAAATCCCTCTCTTGCCCTAAAAGAATCCAAACCCTCAGGAGCCACAAAACGTTTGCTCCTTCGTCCGAGTCATCCTTATTTCTACGTAAATGGGAAATTCAGCCCCGAGTGTTTCTGAGGGCTCTGGATTTCTGATAGTACCTCTGGTGATAAAATTATCCCTGCATATAAAATTATGTCTTGGTTAATGTGAGAGCTAAACACAGTTACATTCGGTAGTTTCCACGAGACCTGAAGTACTTGAGATTTTTCAAAGGCAGCTTGTAAAACCAGCGTGTTGCTTTTCTAGGGCAAGCCTGGCCCAGATAAAACTTGGGCCATGAGCAGCAGACTGCAATTTTTTCTGGCTCTGAGAGTCTAGCGTGGAAGCGCTGGGCACGTACTTAACAGGACGCAGCCGAGGGCGGCTGGATGAGTCCCATCTGGAGCTCCGCAGCTCCTTTGAAAAGTGTGTCAAAAGGGGTCTGGCGTGCGGGGGAAAGGAGAACATGTGGCAGATTACTGCTCTCGAAACCAGCCGTCCCGACAGCAGCCCGGGATGCGACCTGAACGCCTCCCCCAGGGCACAGCGGGATCCCGCCAAAAGTGTTATTTACTGCCTTGCAAAGCAAGGCGGGAGCAGACTAGCCTTGCATAAACTTCCCTCTGCAACATCCCTGGGTCTCACAGGTCCCATCCCATGGGAATACCCATGCTGGGTGTTGCAGGACCACGTGCTCCCCGTGGTGGAGGATGGGGGCTGCATGCAAAGATGGCAATATTGCTCTGGAGCCACATGTGCTTCGAGCTTGTGCGATCTGGCCAAGGGTCTCAGGGTCCCCGCGGTTTCTGGTTTCAGTTGATGACACATCATCTAGCCCATGCTGTCCCCTTTGCGATGCAAGCTGGCTGTCTTGCCGGCTCATTTGCAAGCGGGTGGGTGCTGGGAATTCAGTGCTATCAAACCCAAATTGAGTGGTTCCACTCTTCATAGTCACAAGGGGATTTGGGATTTCCTGCAAATTCATGGTCCCTTGGGTTCACATTGTTGTATGTTTTACGCAGGGCCTGGGAAGCCCCTCATGCATGTGGCAAGACATGACCAAGAAATACTCTGCTGGTAGATGCTGCACGACTGAATGGTGAGTCAACTGTGGCGTTCTTTACGCAGAATTCAGGCATGACCACATCCCAGGAGCTGTCTCATCCAGTTGACGACAGAGTGCTGTGTGGGCATTCTGATAGACTCAGTCTGGCTGTAGACAGGTACCCCTCAGGCATCACAGGCAGAAAGCGTGCTACCTGGGAAGCTTTTCTGTATCCTCCTTGGTGTAGGGAAAGGAATTCGCAAGAAAAGGTAATTTGGTGTGAGAAACTGTAACACAGCAGTGTCTGGCCTGCACAGCAAAGACAGATATGACCGTGTCATATCTGTATGGGGTCATGGAGGCATCGCACAATTCGAACGCTTCTGCTTTGAAATCAGAAGGTCAGTTTCCGACTGTCTTGTGCCTGGTCTACAGGTAATGCCAGAAGATACTTTAAACAAGGTGGTTAACGAAGATGTTTGTATAATATTTGTTGCTTGTGATGTCTGGTGGGTTATTAGGTAAAGACAAGAGCTAGAAAAATATTTTGGGAGTTATTTTGTTGGTGGGGTGTTGCAAAACAAAGAAATTAAGTGTTTGCCCAAGACCAAAACTGTAGGATATATGGGAACTGAACCTCTCTCCCTTGATTCCCATGTGCAAGAGATTCTGTGAAAACTATCCTGAGTGCACTGGGGACACAGGGTAAAGGCAGTGATGTGCAAAAAAGTCGAGCTGCCTTTCAGACACACTTCTGGCATAATGTTTTCTGCTTTCTCTCCCATGTGCATGGAGCATGGGCGCCTACTGAGACACCTATACTGGCTGAATCCTGTACTATCTAACCTGCCAGGTTAGATGTCTTCTTCTGTAAGCCTTTTTTGGCAGGTATTCATTGCCTATAGCTTGAGTTATCTTCAGTGAATACACCGTTGTCTAAGCTAATCATATAGGACCTCTTCATAGCAAGGACAAGAAGTAGCACATCTGGAGTAAAATTAACCTGAACCCTGTAAGACAAGTCAGAGGGTGACAAACTGGTCCATACAAGTCCCATTTCTCTCCTTCAGTTATAAAGGGGGTCATGTTTCAGAAGTGCACGGCTACTTAGGATCCCAAGAGCAGACACTACCCTTCAGCTCTTTTACAGTGTTATCATGTATTTTTGTGCAATTTTTCATAAGCCCAGATAGTTGAATCAAGCTTGCGATCACTGTGTCTCCAGTTTTTTTACACTCCATTGATTTTGATAGCCAAATAAGAAACGTGTTCACTGCGCAGCTGCGAAATTGGAACTGAAGTACTCAGTTGACCCACAAACACTGTTTTCTTATTGCACCTAAATGAGTGATAGCTTGTTAGCCACTGGAAAGGACATATGTGCTGCATTAGTAAAACCAGATATATTACTTTAGACATTTTTTCCAGGAAAGTTGCATCAAAAAGTCCCTTTTGTTATATTAAAACATTTTAAATATAGTCTTATATGTAAAAAAAAATCATTCAGTGAATAGCAGCCTGATATTTTTTACTGATTTTTTAGGAGAAATTTAGTAAGCAAGTGATTGTAATAGGATGTTGTAAGGAACTCACTGCTGAATTGAAAATAATTTTTCTGTTTGAATATTTTTGTTCATCTTCTTTCCCAACCTGGATATTTTTTACCAGAATTAGGTCTATGTCATGAAGTAGATACCAGTTCTGGCTTTAAAGTTGCCCAACGTGATGTGATGAGTTCTGTAACTGAACGTGAGCCAGTAACGGGCCCTTGCAGCCAAGAAAGCCAACAACATCTTGGGCTGCATTAGGAGGAATGCTGCTGGGCAGGTCAAGGGAAGTGATCCTTCCCCTCTGCTCAGCACTGGAGTGCTGTGTCCAGTGTTGGGCTCCCCAGGACAAGAGAGAGATGGACATACTGGAGAACGTCCAACAAAGGGCCATCAAGATGGTGAAGGGATTGGAGCATCTCTCATACAGGAAGACGCTGTGAGAGTTGGGACTGTTCAGACTGGAGAAGTCTCAGGAGACCTTATCCATGTGTATAAATACCTGATGGGAAGTAATGAAGAAGCGGTGCCCAGTGACAGGACAAGAGATAACGGGCACAAACTGAAACACATGAAATTCCACCTCAACACAAGGAAACACTTTTTTTACTGTGAGGGTGGTCAGACACTGGAACTCATTGCCCAGAGAGGTTGTGTGGTCCCCATCCGTTGAGATACTCAAAACCCAACTGGACGCTGTCCTGGGCAGCCTGCTCTGGCTGACCCTGCTCGAGCTGCGGGGTTGGACTGGATGATCTGCAAAGGTGCCTGCCAGCCTCAACCACTCACCCATGATCCTGCCGGTCCCCATTTCACCAGAGGCAACAGAAAGTCCTCTGCTTTGCCTCCCTGCAGGTTCCTGGGCTAATCACCGTTTCAGAGGAAAGCATTCTGCAACCCCAAGGCATTACATGAGGCAGAGGAGAATTAAAGAGGGATCTTCTCCCCTCTTTACTGCATCACCTAGGCTCGGAAGGGACTCAGGAGGTGGGGAGTAAGGCTTATAAACTCTGAAATGGTTCCTGACTTCTTATTTCAAGGTAATCCTGCTAGATTTGGGACCACCTCTGCTGCAGAGGACCCAGAGCCAGGCTTACTAGCTCCCTGTGTCTTTGTGTTTCTGGTCACCAAGTTCTAGCTGGGGACGGTGGAGGAGCGGCTGGGGGAGCTGCATGGTTTTTGTGTGAAAGAGCAGCAGCTTACAGAAAGTATAGTATCTCGTGCTGATTTTGCTGCTTAGTCATACTGCAGTAACTATAACTTGGCAGCTGGTCTTACCCCATTCCTTTGCTAATGTTTCCATTTATGGCTGGGATTTTTATTTCCCTTTGCCTCCAATCGCCACACAGATGGAAAGTCTCCAAAAGGGGAGGCCCTAGGTTTACATCGAGAGAAACCAGTTGTGTGTATTCGTACCTTGCATTTCAAGTATCTCTTACAGGAACACACCACCCAGGATGCTCAAGGGATTCATTAGGGATCATTTTGGCCAGAAGCGGGTGCTGCGCCTGGCTGGTGGCAGGAGCACAGATGTCATTGTGGTTGTCAATATTTTCCATGCCCAGGGCTCAGATACGCTGTGAAGGAGAAAGTTGCAGCCATTTGACCTGGTTGTCCCTGCTAGCAGCTGGGTGCTGTGCCTGGTCCTGCCAGGGGCACCAGGGAAGGGGCGGCTGTGTGAGCAGGCAGTGCTGGAGACCCTCGAGGCTGTGCCCATGCCACAGGCTGGGAAGCTACAGCTCCGGGAAGAGGAACCATGGCTCCTGAATGCTCCTTACAGAAAGTAACCCCTGGTTACAGAGAGACACAGCATGTGGGATCCCGGATTCCTCCATGTGTTACAGATGTGCAGCGTGCTCCAGCAAATGTATGGAAAAAAGCATTCCCGGCTTATGAGGAGCTTTAGGGCAGATAAAGCAGAATCATAGAATCATTAAGGTTGGAAAAGACCTCTAAGGTCATTGAGTCCAACTGTCAACCCAACCCCCCCATGCCCACTAAACCATGTCCCCAAGCGCCTCATCTACACGTCTTTTAAATCCCTCCAGGGATGGGGACTCCACCACTGCCCTGGGCAGCCTGTGCCAAGGCCTGACCACTCTTTCAGGAAAGAAATTTCTCCTAATGTCCAACCTAAACCTCCCCTGGCACAACTTGAGGCCGTTTCCTCTCGTCCTATCGCTGTTACTTGGGAGAAGAGACCGACCCCCCCTCGCTCCAACCTCCCTTCAGGCAGTTGCAGAGCGCGATGAGGTCTCCCCTCAGCCTCCTCTTCTCCAGGCTGAACACCCCCAGTTCCCTCAGCCGCTCCTCATCAGACTTGTGCTCCAGGCCCTTCCCCAGCTCCGTTGCCCTTCTCTGGACACGCTCCAGCCCCTCAATGTCCTTCTTGTCGTGAGGGGCCCAAAACTGAACCCAGGATTCGAGGTGCGGCCTCACCAGTGCCCAGTACAGGGGCACGATCCCCTCCCTGCTCCTGCTGGCCACACCAGTGCTGATACAGGCCAGGATGCCGTTGGCCTTCTTGGCCACCTGGGCACGCTGCCGGCTCGTGTTCAGCCGCTGTCGACCAGCCCCCCCAGGTCCTTCTCCTCTGGGCACTTTCCAGCCGCTCTGCCCCAAGCCTGGAGCGTTGCCTGGGGTTGTTGTGGCCCAAGTGCAGGACCCGGCACTTGGCCTTGTTGAACCTCATACATTGGCCTCGGCCCAGAGTTTTCCCCTGGAAAAGGGATGTGCCTGCTGCGAGCTTATTGCGGTGCCTGGGGCTGGAGCCTCTGAGGGAACGGCACTAGGATGCAGCGTTGATCCCGTCTCGCTCTCGCACCTTGTCTGGCTTGCCGGTTCCACGTCTCCTGCTCACATGGATAACATGGAGCAGTGGGCTGAGAACAATTGAGAAAAAAAAAAAACAAACATAAAACATTCTCCGCACCCAGAGCACTGGGTTGGAAAAATAACTGATCTTTCGTTTAAGGCCAAGTTTCTGCAAGGCACTGAAACCCATGGGTTTTGCTCTTGCTCCATGTAATTTTGTGGAAATTAAGTGCATGCCTCAGTGAAACCTGGACTGACTGGCCAGAGGCTCCCCTCCCGCCCCCAGCAAGGCAGAAAGGGTGCAAAGACTGGAGCACTGACCTGGCAGCTGCCTTTTCATCAGGTTATGGATAACCTCTCCATGTCCGAATTATTTCCTTTCAAACATTTGGCTCGATTTTGGGTATTCTGTAGAAACATGTGATTTCTGGAGAAACCTTTTGAAAACAGAGCATTGATTTTTCCAGCCAAAAAAGCCTAATCTTTGCCAGAGCTGATTCCTCTACAATCAAAGCGTTCAGCTCCTACGAACAGGGAGCTACCGTGGGAAGAACAAATGTGTTGTTATTGCCCAGCCCTGCTGATGAATTCCTGTCTACAGCTCTTAGCTTTCTGGTCTGTGTTATGACAAGGCTTCAAGAAAAGAAGATGGGAGCCATTTAAAACCATCATGTCATGGCGTAGCATCCCTCACCCCATGTCTCAGGATGCAGAGAGTATGTGCATTATCCCATTCCCAAGAGCTCGAGTCCTACCCAGTCCTTTCTTTGCCTGGGCAGGGAGAAGAATGGGAGAGAAGCGCGGGGTAAGGGAGACCCCATAGTGCTCTTCCCAGGTGGGAAGGCAATTAGGCAGACCTAGGATGGGTCCTGCTCCAAGTCCCTGCCGCGGTGGCCCGGACCTGGGACCATGGCCACATGCAGGATCCAGAGGCAGCAGCGCGGAAGCTGCAGCAAGACTGTGCTGAGTGCTGGACCCCGGGAAAACACATGCTGCTCTGCTGTGGGGGTGCCCGGGGCTCACCCCAGTTGGCCAGGGCTGCTTGGCAGGGCTGGAGAGTCCAACCCTAAGGGGTGTAATGAGCTGCTGGTTGGCTCCTGGGGGCTCCTGGTTGGTAGTCAGCACTGAAGCTGCCCCCAGAGCTGCTGCGGGAGCAGGTGGAGAGGGGGGAGTGACCCCCCCCAGAGGAGGACCCCAACACTTGGGACAGGGAAATGGAGAGATGCTCCTGCAGCGTCTATGGTGGTGCTGGGACACCAGAGCTGGTGGGATTCAGCTGACGGCTCATGAGAGCAGGCTGCTGGGCCTCACGGTGCCTTGTGCAGGGGAGAAAGTCTTTGGGAGGGACTAGTGAAGGGCTACGTGGAGCAGTGGATCCATCCTGCCGTTCCCGCAAAGGGGACACCCCTGTGGAAGGACAGGGCGTGGAGTCTGCAATAGGTGAATATTCACGTGGCTGCCATGTTCTGGGATGTCTGTTCTGCACAGGCAAGGGATGGAAGTTATTACAGAGTAAACCCTATATCCTGCTTCATAGGGGCAAGGAGATCATCGTGTATATGTGTTTAAACTCGTAATCTTCTTAATTTTGGTGTTTTGTAGGGTGAGGGTGGTTGTTTACTGAGTGTATGGACACAGTGTTATCACGTCCATCCGAATTGTTTGGGAGGAAAGGTAGAGTTTGTAGCACGTGCATGTTAAGGCTGTGATGATGTTAAAAAACTTTGTAATGAACGTATATTCAAATGACGGCTCTTCAATATGTGTTCCCCTGAAATGTGGATTTTGGGCTGCATGAAAGCAGCTCCCAGTTCTGGAAACATGTTTTCCCTGAAAGCAGGACTCTTAAGTCATCATGATGCTATTGAAACTGGGGCTGGTGCTGCTCATAGATATCAGCAGCTCAGAGATAGCAAACCCAGGCTGCAATCTTTACCGGCCTTTCTACTTCAGGTCCTCTCCGGTGTGCTCCCTAACGTCCAGCGCCAGCCCCTGCTCTCACCGCCGATGGGCAGGGAGCCCACACAGGTTTCTGTGGTGGCTGCAACATCTACAACCAAGGCTGCAGAGGGGCAAACGTAGACCTGGCACCTCCCACGCTCCCTTGCCTCTTCCCAAAGGTTTCAAGAGCAAAACCCCAGACGGGAGGCAAGCTTGCTGTTCGCTCGCAGAGACAAAACGTGACAGAGGCTTTGCCAAAACCAACTGCTGCCTGCTGTCTCCTGTTGCCAGACACTGCCAGCCCCCAGTCCTCCCCCAAGGAGACGTCTGTTCACCACCGGCCAAGCTGCGGTCTCTCGATGGGATCCATGTGTTCATGATGAGAGGCCTGGAGAACTTAATCGTCCCTGGTCTGGGGTTTTCTATTGAGTGCTCCTACAGCCTTCAATTATCTGGATTCCCCAGAAGGGATGTGGGAGGCTGATTCCCCCGCAGTTTCCAGCAGCTCCTGCAAGTCCTTCCTTCCCCGTTTCCCTTTCCCAGCACCCTTCACCCTTTCCCACTGTGCTTGTCCTTGTGCCTACCTGAGGGTGGGCTATGCTAGATCATATCTTGATCACAGACACACCTTTTATTTTTTCATGTCCGACAGAGATGTTCTAAGCAGACAGGACGTCGATTCTGCCTTTGCGAGGCAGCGAGGTGTGCAAGCATGAGCGGGCTGCTTTGAAGGATGCTCCCATTTCCCTGATCTCATATAATGTTCAGCTGTTAAGTCTTGAAGCTTCTCTTGTGAGCAGACTGGTGAGCCTGCCACAATTGCTACCACAATTTTAGGATAGACACAATTTACTTCATGACTTCATGGCAGGGCACATTTTTAATGTGGTTACACTAGTTATGCTGTTGTGTGAAGAGGCACTCGGGTAGGTAATGTCGACCATTTCAGGACCCTTTAGACTGCCAGGGATGCAGGGGAAATCTCAATGTAAAATGAAAATCTGGTTTCTGTGGCCAAGAAGATAGTTATAAAAGAAACAAATGATGCCTGATTTCTTGCTCATTTCTGCTTCTCTCTTTATGTTTTTATCTTTGTAGATGGAGGCTGTCAGAGTCTGGATGGATGAAGGACAGAAAGGAGGGCGAAGAACTGTATGTAAAACACAGTGAGTGCACGCCTGCACTTTCACCTCCCCACTGTTAATTTTGTTTATCACACACTGACGCTGGAAAATCTCAAGCCTCTTTGGACTGGAGATAAGTGTTCAAGTTCCACTCGCAGTCTTAAGGAAAAGCAGTATAAACATAAGATGTTATTTATTGTGCGCATGTGATCAAAATTATTTCATTTGATGTGGGAGGTTGGGCTCACATTAATGCTCAAATAAAGAGCACAGACGTTCAGTTACTCTGGTAAAAGGGTATGTCACATCCCTGGCAAAAATACTTTAACTTCCTTGTGACCCTGATCTCTTGGGCTGATTTAAGGTACCATCAAAAGAGAATCCAAGGAAGGATGGAATATTGCTCTCCTTCTGTACCTCTGTATTGCTAACTTGCTCTGCAGAGTATTTGCTTGTTTTGTCTCAGAGGAATACAAGTTAATAATGCAGCGTATATTTTGGTTTGGGGATGGGGTTTTTTTGATTTTACTTTGTAGGAAGACCTTTGAAACTGCTCAGATAAGAATCTTTTTCTTAGCACTGATTATGTATCTAATTATATTACATTTCTTACATGCGTAAAACTCCTTTTCAAATTTTTATGACTCTCGGTGCAAATACCATTTTCCTTGTCAGTAGTAGCAGGTTCGCCTGACGGTAGAGGGGATCTTTATTGCAATGTTGTATTTGGCCAGGAGGACACTTCATTATACATTTCTTGAGCGTCAATCTATAGCTACAAATGAAACAAGGGCCTCTAATGTTTTGTGTTAGAGCAAAAATTCGAGCATGTGCGTAAGGGAAGGGGAGGTGTTAAGCGTCGTGCCAAAAGCAGACAAGCAATGCTCTGCTGTACGTGACCCCCGCGGGGAGCTGGGCCGAAGTGCTGCGCAGGGTTCCCTGGATTCACATCAAATATGTGAAAAGCAGCAGCCATCGAGCAGTGAAAAAGCTCTGCAACCCAAGGAACAGCTGCTGGGTGGGTGCCCACTGCGCTCCCCGGGACAGGGATATCTGGAGAGCAGAGCAGCTCTCCGCAGCCTCTACCCTGGCAGAGGAAAGTAAGTCCCAGGAGAGCTCAGCACATAAAGTCAGTCCAAGGAGGGTTCAAGACATGCTGGGCTTTTGCTTCGTAATTTGGTGGCTGAGGTGGGTGCAGATTTCAGAGGTCTCTATCACTCCAGTTCAGAGGCACATCCATATGCCTGTGGCATACACCATTAGCAAGACTTGAATTATCTGCAAAATTCTGTTTCTGCAAGTTGTTTTGCAAGTTATTACGATTGCAAATTTTTGTAAAGTTTTTGCAAATTATTGTTTAACCTGTAACAAATTTGGCCCCATATTCAGGTTGCAAAAGGGGTCACGATGGAAATCCTTGCTCCAGGACTGCACTTGTCTTCCAGAGAGTTTGGGGGCAATGTTAGTGAGCAGCTAAATACAGTTCCTTACCACTGCAGAAACTCCAGAAGATATTACTGTTCAGCCTTACTCATTGGTGTCATTTACCTGTGCAGTCTTTTGCCGGTCAATCCACTGATTCATGCGAGCATCAGTCAGATCCTCTTCTAGATCCTTGTTGGCCTCCTTGCTGCCTGCATCCAAAAGGTCCTGTCATTTGGGGAGGGAAGGATTATATTTCCTTTTAACCTCTGCAAGATAAAAATTTAAAGCCTTCAAGAGAAGACTTTTCAGTGACTTTGTGCTCCTGGAAGGGAAGGCAAGCCTCTTTCAGGTGGTGTTGGTGGTACTGCTGCTGGTGTACCAGCACGGTGCTATGTTGGCAGACCTTACCTGCTGCCAAAAATGGGCTCATATTTGACTGCTGCACTACTGCACCCTCTGCCAAAGCATCCCAAGTGAGGACAGCCAAGCTCATTTCTCAGAGCCTCCCCACCTCCTGGGGGGTCATGAGGATTAGGGGTTTTCAAGAAACTTAATGCTTTCTCTTGGTGAGCATCTCTAGTTACAAGTTACAACCTTGAAGTCACAGATTTTCATTTAGGACCTGAATCACAGGTCCCTACAAGGGTTTTCTTCATGTTTCCTTTCTAATTCCTTTTTACTGGTCCTGTGGAAATGGGAATTACACATAATCTGTCTCAAGAATTCAGCTCCATACAAGGGTTGATGTTGGAAACATTTCTTTAAGACCCGAGGGCAGGAGAACAGTGTGCTTACAGAGAGAGACAAAGCTGGGATTAAAGACAAGATTAGCATTTCAAATAAATCAGCTCAATTGCTGAGCCCTAATGCGTCCTTGCCAGGCCACCAGACTCCTGAGGGAAGTCACTCAAACCGGGGCCAGCCACCTCCCAACCCAGCAGCCCACTCTGCTGTACCCCCACATTCAGAGGAAAAGCTTTTTTCTTTCCTATCTGATCCCTTTCAGCCCCCTCTTTTCCCAGGATAAAGGCACTAATTAATTCCTTTCCTTTCTATTTATACCCGTTAGTCATTGCAAAAGTGTCCCCCGACAGATTTATGGCTCAATATAATAAGTATGTCTTGAGGGAATATTATTCATACAGTTAGCTGAAATCTAACAGAGAAAGTCTATATTTTATTTGTAACCTTAGCCAGAGTAGTCATTTCATGGGGAGGCAGTACCTCCAGGCTCCAGCAGTGAAAAAAGCAAATGTTTAGATAGAAGTTCATCACCAAAAGAAGGAAACTGAAATCTCTTTCTTAGGTCTGTACACGGTGTTAAGGACCGTGGGTGGGGCGGGATGTGACTAAGTTCAAAAATGTACATTTTTTTTGAACCATCACTGGTAAAAGGCTGGGGAGGGGAATGAGGTTTCCTCTATAAACTATGTGGTTTTTTTCCCTTAATTTCATGGAAACACCACTGCAAGTTTTTCCTTCTCGTTTCTCTGGTGACAAGAAAATAAAACAAATGCAGCTGGGTCATTCTGCTCTTGCCGTATTTCACCGCGAAGCCCCAAAGACACAAACTGTGTGTTTTAACTCTTTCGCTACCCTGGGCTACGAAATTAAAGATCATTTAACTACTCCACAAACATAGGTCGGGATTATTCAGCATGTACTGTGGACCATGGAGGCCTCAGCTGCCTCTCTGAGGTCCTGCCTTGCCAGGGAGCGGGAATGCAATTGCTTCACTATACAAAGGCTATTCCCAATGAGTCAACAAGTTTTGGGACTCAACCGTCTTGACTGCCTGTGTGGAAAAAATGTGCTGCAAGAGATGAAAGCATCAAAAAGCAAGAGTTGTGAAACCTGTAAAAGGGGAAGTATTCTGGGAGAAAGGGTTTCAGACCATCCTTTCCCCACCCTCTCTGCCCTCTGTCCACCTATTTTTTGCTTGCTGGGTTCACGTATGATCTGGTGTTGCTGCTCCCCGGCACCTCTGGGAGCACCCTGGGCACCCTCACTTCCCCTGGTACTGAAATGCCTGAGCTGGCTCTTCCACCCACAGCACGGTGGCGAGGAGACCCAGAAATGGTCGGCTGGAAGCCCTGGGCTTTCTCCCTGTCGGGAGGGAGCAGCTCCAGCAGTGGTGACCTGTCAGGGCACTGTAGAAAAGCTGACTCTAGACACGAAGCCTGAACTGAGCAATTGAAGGTAAAATATTAACAAGTTCGTAAGTATGGCGTCGATTTCAAAAGGGCAAACTTCAGAAACCCGAAGAAATTGTGCAGCAAGAGCAGCTTGGCACAGGAGCCCCTGGAGCACCCCTGCCATTTCTTCAAGCCAGATCTTGGAAAGGGAGATCTTGAGCAGCGGGCAATAAAACTTGGAGCAAGGGTCTCTGCACTAATGAAGTCTAAACGAACGTTTCAGGCGGATTAGAATCATAGAATCATAGAATCATAGAATCACTAAGGTTGGAAAAGACCTCTAAGGTCATCGAATCCAACTGTCAACCCAACCCCCCCATGCCCACTAAACCATGTCCCCAAGCGCCTCATCTACACGTCTTTTAAATCCCTCCAGGGATGGGGACTCCACCACTGCCCTGGGCAGCCTGTGCCAAGGCCTGACCACTCTTTCAGTAAAGAAATTTCTCCTAATGTCCAACCTAAACCTCCCTTGGCGCAACTTGAGGCCATTTATTAGATTATTAGAAATGGTGGGGAAGCAGGCTCACGTCTGGCTGTGGGAGCAAAGCCTCGGGAAAGAGTAACCTGCAGCTGGGACAGAGAGCCAGGAGCACGCCATTCCCTTGGGCGGTCTCTCACGACAAAACCTCTGCTGTGCAGAGCGGAACCGAAAAGGAGGGCCCTTGGCCCACCAAGAGCATGTTTTTGTTGCTCCGCTGGTGGCATTAAGGGCGGCTCCTGTAAGCTCCTCTGGAGTCTGTGCAGCGTGGGACCGGCTGGAAGATGGGGGACCACCACCTCCATTTCTGGCCGCTGTATCTAAACAACGTAGATGGAGTCTCTGGGATGTCATCATCCTCTAAGGATCTTGATCTCTAGTGAAAAACCCAAGGTCACAGATACGGGCCTGCATCTGGCAAGGCTTCAATAATGCTGTAGGTTGGGAAATCCTTGGGGCTGTTTAAAACTCCAAACAGTACTTCCTTATGTGTTAGCAAACAACGATTTACAAGCACGCAAATGCTGTATATAAAAATGGGGTGCTAAGTAAATAAGAACTGCAATAGCATAGGGGACTTAAAAGTTAACTCCAGAATATTAAAATAGGAAAAAGTATGCAAAGCCTCAAATTGCACTTGGGTGTTCATGATGACTCTCTAAACATCCTGGAGCAGTTGGCTTAATGGCCTAAATCCCAGGAAATGCTACTAAAACATGGTATCAAATGAACATTTGCTTTTTTCTTCAGAAAGATTCCCCTTTGTGTCTCATTTTACCACAATTCAAGAATGTCAAACACAGTGGGGGCTGTTGCTCACGTACATAACCTGGGCTAATCTAGAAAAATAAATGGTTTTTTCTTCTTTTGTTTCTTTAATAGATGTCTTCTCCTGGGCACCAGTGAGGATGAGCAAGACCTGCCAGGAATGCCTCGGAGCCAACCGAGCCTGCACCCAGCGTCCGCGCAAAGGGTGGTGAGGATCAGAGGGTGGACCAGCACAGGGGATGTTGTAGTAGGATTCTGCTGCGGATCACCTGATGAAGAAGAGCAGGTGGATGAAGTTTTCTTTAGGCGCTTGGGGGAAACCTTACAGCCACAGGCCTGGGTACTTCTAAGTGGATTTAACCACATCGCTATCTGCTAGGAGAGCAGTGTGGCTGGGCATGGCCACCACAAGAGGTTTCTGGAATGGTTTGAAGGCAATTTCGCGATGGAGGTGATGAATGAACTGACTAGGGGAGATGCTCTTTTGGACCTGCTACTGAAACACTGAAAATGAGAAGGCTGGAGGCAGCCTTGTCTTCAGGGACTGCAAGACTGTGGCACTGAAAGTGCTGAGAGAAGTCAGCAAGGCAAACAGCAGAATTACAGCCCTGAACCTCAGTGGAGCAGGGGTTTGCCTGTTGGTGGGGAAGAATACACATGCATTGTATGAATTGAGTTAGGAAGCAAGAATTTCAGAAAATGGCAACTACAAAAGGGTGTAAAATCCATCTTTCCATTTGTCGTCAGTGAAAATGCTGAGATTATCAATGCATACTTACAAATATTTGAAAACCAGCATTCATTGTTTTCACTAAGCACTTTACAATCTTGGCCTCATTTTTGGTTCTCTTCACATATTTAGAAAACAAGACCCTTGGAGACTACTGTATAATCTCAGAATCACATGAAGGGTGGATGCAATTGCAGACAGATGCAAAAAAACTACAGTAGCTGTTTTCCAGAGAACCACAGCAGTCCCATAAAGCTGTTTCAGATGTATGTATGTGATTTAAAACTAGGAGATTGCATTTTATTGGCAGCTACAATTCAGATGTAAAAAAAAAGAGCAGCTACACAGTTTACGAAGTAACAACTAAACATACCATAAATCACATTTAAGTCTACAAGGGGATGTAAATGAAATAGTAGCCATCCGTGCCTGACTCCCTTACTTCAAACTCTATACAGAGTCATAGAGGACAGCAGAAAATCAAGCAGTTTTTTCCTTCTTTCTTTCTACTCTTCATCTCCCTCAATTTCCTCTCTCTCCACTTTAAATGTAATTGAATACTAAATATCTGTTCAGTATATAGTGTGTTCTGTGAGCAGCAATAATAGTATGTGGGTCAGATCACAGGGGATGAGCAACTAATCCATGTCCATGCACATTCTCTGCAAAATTCTTTCCATGAGATTTGCAGTTCCACTGAAAGGAGGAAAACAGAAAAGCAGTCGATTTGAGGATTAGGAAGAGGAGCCAAAGAGACATAGCGGATGAGGATCCCATGAGTGAAGGGGAATGATTACACACCTGGACAGACCTCCATACATATATAGCAGGCACTGTGTATAAAAGAGTAGCCCTGCGCACAGAAAGAAATGTCTTTGCCCATCTTGATTCCCCTTACAAAGAAGAAAGAAGATGCTAGATAAAATGTTGGGACTGTCTCAAAATTTCCTGCCCCAAATCCATTTTCCTCTAGAGCTTCCTATGTTCTCATCCCATTCACAAGAACAAAAAGTCAATTACAGAGAACTAGCTCAGGCCTTTAATGCCGCCAGTTATAAAAGAAGATTGTAAAAAAGCCCAACAAATCCAGAAAAAAGCAGCATCTTGTTTTGAGGTTATTTTGTCCGAAGTTCTATGTAAACAAGACATACTACCACTTCAGTGTGCCTGTATGTCAGACCACCCCGACGTAAGAAATGAACTCACCAGATGTGGCCATCTATGACAGAGGTGTGAAGATAATATACCTACAAATGTCATGAAAATGGATGCCTAGGTAGGTGGGAAAGACCAAGTTAGCCTTTTTTATTGAGGGAGAGGATGCAATAGGGGGCTGTCTTTTAAAATATACAAGAATCCTCATGGGGACAAGCCTTTCCTTTCTGTCAAGCTGCAGGAAAAAGTTTTAATTTGACATGAGAAAGTTCAAGAAGCACACAGAGAAAGTTAAAAGTCTGTAGGTCCTTTGGTCAAGAAACTGCACACAAAAGACAATGTTCACAAGTCTGCGAGGAGGAAGAGGGAGATAGGAAGTGTGGCCCTGTGCTCTCCTCCTTTCTACACTTTGGGCACTCATCAGCAATGTAGGAGACAGATGTGCTGTCCAGTTGTTTGTGATAAGGCATCTTGCTGGAAAAAACAGCTTCTGCGGGGGCAGATTCACCTAGAAATAGATATACTGAACGCAACATTGATTACTGATTAGAAGCAACATCGATGGGTACTCATGGACACAACGGAGCTTGGACACAGCAGCAAAGTAGGCAAAAGAAATGGCCTGGTATGTGGTGTGTTCGCTGGATTACTGGAAGGTGAATGTTTTGGTTAGACATCTCATGTACTGTCTGGTAAACCACTGTCATCAGAAGCTGGACCCCTCCTCTTCACTAAAGATGCTCCAGAAGAAAAGTGACCATCTCATTTAGAGCTGTAGGAGTGCCCCTGGAAAGGGATGGCCCCACAAAATCCTTCTTTGCTCTTCCAAGGAATCATTGAGAAATTTCTTGTTTCTCCAGTATGCTTATTCTCCAGTGTCCCCTTGCTCCAGAGTGAGTCCTGCTTCTGTCATGGGGCTTTGAGATGAACGGGGAAAGGGCACGTAAAATTCTAGCTTATGGCTATGGTTCCTATAGGTGCTGCTTGAGTATCGTAGAATCATAGTATCATTTTGATTGGAAAAGACCTTTAAGATCATCGAGTCCACCCATAAACCTAACACTGCCAAGTCCACCAGAGTACTCCTGCTGAAGATGCTGACACAGAAGATACTCCAGAAATGTGCCTTTTTGAGCACTAGCAGCTACACAGAACTGGGTTTGTTATTTTCACCTGGTAGTTCAGATGTTTTTGGCAAACACAAACAGCCTGAGCAACATGTTCCTGTAGACGTTAATAGTTCCTGCACCTTACTCTGATATTTCTTGAGACAAATCCTTTGCTTTTGTCACTACTTGTGAGTCAGTAGAGTGAAATAAGAGTTAAATTGGGGTTCTGAGTTGCAATTACCTTGTCTGGCAGCTGTGGCCTTGTTCTGGTTCCTTCGCACTGTGCATTTACCCAAAAGTTTGGAGACAGAAAGTCATAGCTCAAGGGATAACAGGCTGTGTTCCTGAAAGTCATTGCTGTTCTCCATATTTTGTTGGGACATTTGCCCCTATTTTTCATTTAGCAGAGCTAAAAATTGCCTGTGAAATTAAAAATAATAATTAAAAAAAAAACCAAACCCAACCCAACAACAACAACAACAAAAAAAACAAAACCCAGAAATGAATCAATAGAAAGAGGTAATACTCAGACTTGGATGACTCTGAGCAAGACTTGGATGTCTGCAAAGGCTAAGATGCAAGTTGCTCTTTTTTGAAATGTTCTTGTTTTATTTGTTCCACTCAGGACATGTTACTAGGATGGGAAGAGGAGGAGGACGAGGGGGGAGGAAAGAAAGAGGAACACTGTTTGATGGCGTAAATACGTAGGGCAGCAATGCCAACCACGAAAAGGGGCCTCTCATCGTGGGTAAATGAGACTTCTTCCAGCTTGTTTAACACAAAAATGCCTTCACTTCCAAAGATGACAACCGCGCCCCATCCCAGCATCTGCCCTGGGAGGGGAGCGGGTGGGAGGAGACCGCCCCGAGGTGTCGGTGGACCCACAGTGACTCTCCGTGGACGTCTGGGGCTACTACAAAGGAGGCTCTGCCTGATTTTGAAGGAGGAGGAACATAGAGGGCAGTTCCAGCCTGCGAGGGAATAGAGGGACTGGGCTGGAGACGCCTTTGCTGCTCCCGGCCGCTCCTCCCCACACCCCGAGCACCCGGAGCCTCCCAGCCGGGGATGCAGGAGCCTTCCTGATACGAGAGACTCCACAAAGGCTTTTCCCTCACATTTCGGAGGGTTTTTGGAGGAAATCTTGATGACCGCGTTTTCCAGGTAAGCCGAGTTTCCCTTCTCCTTGTATAGTGGTCGTGCGGCTATTTACTGATGGTTCTCCAGCTGGGAATAAACTAGCCAGCCCCTGAAATCCCAGCCTGTGCCCCTGCAGGCTGCGCAGCTATCGCCGCTGCTGACGGGCTCTCCAGCCAGCTGCTCATTTTAGGCGCATCGTGTTTAGACACTGCCCGCTATAAGACAATATATATTTTCCTGTTCTTTTCAGCTGTTGGATAGTTCAGGCGTTTTTCCAAGAGTTTTTTCCCAGGTGCAGGTAGTGTGAGCCACAGACTCTCATCTGCCAGGGCCAGAGGTCTAGAAAATCCCTCGGGGGGGGGGACCTGTTGAACCAAATTCTTCCCTTGGGGCAACTGAGTTGAGTTCACCAGCTACACCGAAGTGATGGCAGCAGTAGCAGCACCGGACTCCGCTGCTGCTGTGCATGATTCCTCTTCGATTTTCAGAATTTCAGAAGATATGGATTAGGCTAACCTGTGATTCGTATCTCCGAGTTATGCTGAGTTTCGCCAGCACAAGCCCCTCTATTTGGGGGGTAACAGCGTGTTCGGAAATGCCTGCGAGCTCGTTGCACTTCCCTCCTCGGGTTTTTTAGTGGCAGGGGTCTGCATGAGTGCTGCAAATGGAGGTTTCTGGCTGCCAGAGCCGAAGCTCCAGGGGCTGCAGCATCCCCCCAGGCGGCACGCACGGTCCAGCAGCCGGAGCACCCGGCGGGGATGCTGCCCGCAGCCTTCCTGCGGCCTGGGCTTTCTCTGGCTAAAGTCCCAGGACAGTTGCAGTAGGAGAGCTGGAGAAGAGCTGGACTCCCTGCAGATGTCGGAAAACCCTCCTCCTGGGTGGTGTGTCCTGGGACTCAAGCCACAGGGGATGTTTGAGTAGCGACTGCAACAAACGCTGAAATTCCCTCTGCGTGCAATGGGCAAACTGTGGGCTCGCAAACGAGGAAGAGGAAGTGCATTTATAAGAGCTTTTGTTCCAAATGGAACACATTTTTTTTTCCTGGTTTTATTTTATTTAGCAAACATTTGAGTGGAGTAAAATGCTGCCCGCACAAGTGGACGGCACCACAGGCACTGCCCGCTGGGCATGGCTGTGAAAAAAGTTGGGACTGGGTCCATGTCAGAGCAGCAGTACAGTTTCAAACTTTATTCTGCATATGACATAGCTAGCATAAGTCTCCTTTCTTGAGAATAATGCAATTTTTGTGGCCTTAAATAAGCTCCTTGCAGGCAGAAATAGCTTAGAGAGCGGACCACCTGAATTTTTGTAAATTTGGGAACAATTTGCTCAGCTATAGTAACTGTTGTGGTATTGAAGGAGAAATACATAGTGCACCAGGAGGCACTTCAGAAATATCAATGTCTGGGATAAGACAGACCATGGCTCTGCCTGGCCAGGCACATGAGATGACCTTTCTAGTGAGTTAAAATCTGATCTATCTGATAATCAGATGTGAGAGCGCAAATCAGCCAACTGTAATTTGCACATTTGAAAGAGTCATTGCAAGTCATTTTTTTGCCATAATATTACGTTTGGTTCAGTTGCTCAGGGTGGGAAGAGGTACCCACAGAGAACTCAGGTCCTCCTGCAAGACCACCATTTTTTCAGGGTTCTGTGTAGATAACTCCATATGCTTTTGCAATTATGTGGGTAACCCCCAGGTCACCTGGGATCTGAGTGTGGGAGCAGCAGAGAAGACCATGCATTTTTCTGCTGGGCACCTGAGGCATTAGGTAGGAGCATAGACCCTAATGCAGGGAGGATGGTGCAAAGCAGTGCCCTCAAAATCCGTTCAGAGGACCCAAAACCACTGCTCGAGATTCCCTGTTGTTTTTTTCTTTGTGTGCATCTCATGGGAAAAGAGCTGCATCACTCAACAGTACAAATACAGGAAATTTGAAGATAAATCTTCGTAAGGCCTTGCTTATGCAATATAATGGTCCCACTCTTGCAGAGAGAGAAAGGTCAAGGAAGAACAGGATGGGCAGACCCAAGTATTCAAACATAATGAGTCAGCTCCCAGTTTGCTCTTTCCATTAGTTTTCTGGACTGTCAGTGTTCAAAAATTGTCTTCAACATCCAGAAAATGCATTAGTCTGAAACATACCCTTTTGCTGATGAAATCTGAGGTTTCCATTTGAGCGTTTCACAGCAGGAGGTGGAGCTTTAAGGAAAATATCAAATGTTATGAGATTTGTGAGAGAATCGCAACAGCTGATAGTGCTCTGAGGATGACAAAACAGGCATCGTCGCTCACCCGAGCCTTGGAGACCCCTTAGGTGGGAAGAAGGGCCTCCCCACTGTGTGTCCATTCACTGTTCATGACCAGGTGGGATGCTGGTATAGCAAAAGGCTAAGGTAGCTCGAGGCACAGAGATCTGAGGGAGACAGAGTGAAATCGAGGAGTGCAGTGTGTGCAACAGGACCACAAAGAAGTGAAGTGTGTCTAGTGTTTTCTGCTGTCACTTTTCTGCCTCACTTTTCTGCCCGTGTAGAGGCAAAGGCCATGGTGCCTCGTTGATCCAGTCTAAAGCCCCGAGGGCTGCGGGCAGGGGCAGTCCCGTACCAGAGCTGGCCCTGGTTGCCCGTGCAGTTTAACTGCTCCTCGCAGCTCTGCCTGGAGAGCAGCTCTTCTGCACAGCTTGTCCACCCACGCACACATGGCAGGAGGGAGGGAGGGAGGTGGTTAAACTCAGGACGCGGTGATCTGTGAGTCAGACACTTGGCCAAAGCCTCCGGTACTCCCAGACTCTCCAAAAGCTGATGTCTCCAGCTTCCTCAGCCGTCACGAAAGACTGGCTCTAAAATGGTGCTGAAGGCACAAAGCTGTTGTCTCCTACAAAAGATCAGGATCTGCTTTGTGGAGGGCAAACAAGATGAGGGAAGCCTGTAATAAGGCTAGAGGGAGGAAGTCTTGATCTTAACTAAAATACCCCTTTAGCATTAAAGTAACTATTTTATCCTTACGATACCTCTTCTGTTCTCCGCAGCACAATGAAAATTGAGCCACACTTACCTATGCAGGGACTTCATGAGGTCTCTTTGCAAAAAGCTGTGCAGCCTCTCTGAGCTGGAGGGGGGAAAAAGGACCCATGAACTACTTGGTAGGGACATTTGAGTGCTGAGCTGGAGGCACGCGAGAGGCCCTTGATGTCAGAGGGCTTTGCTGAGCCATGTCTGTGAAGCTCCTCAAGTTGGTGTTCCCGAAGCTTTCGGATCTCTGTACATCTTGTCCCCTTCCCCCAGGGGATCTCCAAGGAGCACGAGGGTTTCTCCTTCCCCTATCTAAAATCCAGCCTGAGCACTGGCTCTCACAGGCTTGTTAGCTTATGCACAAGCCTTAGTAAGGAGGAAGGCTGTCACTGTTGGAAGGATATCAGCTGCACTGATAGGAACCAGCCTTTCCAGCATAAACCAGTTTGCAGAACCCTGTGATGCGCTGCAGCTTGCAGTGTAAACTGGAATGGGACATGTCCTACCAGGGAATAGCTGGTCACCACGTGGAGAGAGGTCTCTAGAGAGATGCAGGTGGAGCTGAGCTGTCTGTATTCTTCAGGTAATGCCATTTCTCATGCAACTAAGGCAGCAGCTCAGCTGCATTGCTAACTTGCCCTCGCCATGCACCGCCAACGCAACCGAATGCACTGTCAGTGTCCATTCAAGCCTTGCACTCTCCCAAGAGCTACCCAAAAAAGCCATTTACGGAAGAAGTTCTCCTTCTGGACTGGACTCAGGCCTTCTTTTCCTAACAGAGATCACACACGCCCCTTGTTGATCACCAAGCAGAAAAGCGTCTATGCTACTACTTGGTCTGTGTTTCATCAAGGGGTTAGTGCAATTGTCTTCTAGACATAAAGGCGAGCATCTCTTCTTCCTCCACATTCTTTGCTGTTGATAAGTGTCGCTTGGGTTTTGTCTGTGAATATCCTTTCAAAGCCTCAGTTCCTCGGAACACTGGCATATACATTCCCAAGAACTTTTCAGACTAGATCTCTAACTCTTCTGCTGCTTAAGTTATCATAACTCTACACTAAATATACTCCCATGTGCAGCTGGACCTCAGAGGCCCAGTGATGGGTTGAATGCTAAAGTTGTGCATTTCTTCAAGTGTTTGTTTATTCATCCCTTCAGTCCATGGGTTGTGCAGCCTACAAAGCAGCGCTGTTAAGCAAGGGATTTTGTACCTTTTCGGTATACGCAGGCATCACCACACCCACATGGTGAGTTGGAGATGGAAAGGACCTGCCAAGCAGGCGAAGAAAGGAGCATGGATGCTTACAACTGCGTGGATCGGAGGTGATGGCGTCAATGTGGTCATGGAGCAGACAGACACACACCTGGAGAGAAACCGTGAAATCAGGAGATCTGGACGCACTGTCAATAGCTCCACCACCTGATCCCTCCCTTCAGACTGACAGAGAAGCTAAAGCATTTTTAAATCATTTGCCCATACTCCAGCAAAGGAAATATTTTAATTGCTTAGCTTTCAGGTCAATAGAAGAATCTACATTAGTGGCCTAGTGATGCATCACGGGATGGAGAGGTCGTGTTTTTCACACGCAGGGTTTACAAGGAGCATTGGCTGGCTTTGTGTCTTCCCAGCAGAGCTAGGGGCTTGTATATCATGCTTAACATGTAACTTGTGTTTTCCCACAGGCATCTAAATATCCAGAGGAACTGCTGAGATGTTCCGAGAAGCCTTTTTTTCCACTCTCCTTTGTGTGGCTCTAGTTCCTCTCCATGCTCAGTTTGATGGGGATCCTGGAGATGTCAGTCCTACCTCCTGTACAGGTATTAACCAGACAATCTGAGTGTCTCTCTCCTTTGTAAGCAGCAATGTCACTGAAAGCAATGGCCATGCTCAGTTGTAGATCCTGCTCACAAGGAGTTGACAATGGCACGTTACACCCCTCCTGCCCCTTTGCACTCCCAGGCAGTGCCCCGAGGTAGCGATCTGCCTGTAGGGAACACCCTCCTCCACCAAAACTCCCATTTCTGAGTTTGCACTGGGGTGCAGAGAGGCGGAGATGGAAGAGCTGGGGTCTGCCAGTGGTGGCTTCTCCCAGCTGATGCCGTAGTAAATACCAGTCAGTCTCCAGAGCTCAGCTCTGTATCTGATGTCAAAGAACAGTCCATTTTGAGTTTGATGATTTCAGCTCTTTTCAGTTGCAATGTGGAGGGGGTGATTTACGTGTCCAGCCTGACTTTTACAAAAAATGGCAAGATTTTCAAGATTGATTCAATAGTGAGCAGATGTTAGGATTTTCAAGTCCTGGGCACTGGAGAGTCATCTGACCTGAACACAGACGTTACTGCTAGAGCTAAGTGGGACTTGTGCTTTTTCCAGTATCACGCTTGGGTACGACTTTTTTGAAAACGTTTATAAATCAGAGAGCAACCAGAAGCCTGGCAGGCAGCCTGGTGCATTCATTTAGCACAGGAGAGCAAAAGCCATACCCTTTGCTCTTCTTCGTTCAAACCCGGCACTTAGACCTCAGTTTCCTCATTTCCTCCAACCCAGGTGGAAATAATTCCTGATTAGTAAGAGCTGCAACACCCTTGCAGCAAGCTGAGTCTCGAGCCTCGTGCTGTGGTTTGCTTCTCTTCACAACTTTACGTTCTGTCCTCTACGTGCTGTCTGTATACGCTTCTCGGTCCAGGTTTCTGGGGGACAGTGAAGGGGGTGCAGCGGTGCATGAAGTGCTCTGACGTGGTCTGAATAATTGTCTCCATGCAGAAAAGAGGAACTGCCCCATCAACGTGTACTTCATCATTGACACCTCGGAGAGTGTTGCTCTGCAGACTGTGCCTATCCAGAGCCTTGTGGATCAAATAAAGCGGTTCATCCCTGTGTTCATTGATAAACTGGAGAATGAGCTCTACCAGAACCAAGTCTACATCACTTGGCAGTTTGGTGGACTTCATTACTCAGATGTAGTGGAAATTTACAGCCCTTTAACGAGCAGCAAAGACATATACCTCCCCAGGCTGTCCGCTATTAACTACCTTGGCCGGGGCACCTTCACGGACTGCGCTATCTCCAACATGACGGAGCAGATCCAGACCCAGATGGCCTCGGGCGTGAACTTTGCGGTAGTCATCACCGATGGCCATGTCACGGGCAGCCCCTGCGGGGGGATGAAGATGCAGGCTGAGAGGGCGCGAGACATGGGGATCAAGCTCTTTGCAGTGGCCCCCAGTGAGAATGTCTACGAGCACGGACTGCGAGAGATTGCCAACCTGCCACACGAGCTCTACCGCAACAACTACGCCATCACGCAGAAAGACACCCTGGACATCGATGTGAACACCATTGAGAGGATAATCCAAGCTATGGTACGGAGTGTCACCTGAGGTGCAGGGACTATAACGGGGGGGACAAGAGAAGCAGCGTGTGGATGGGGGGGATGCTTCCTGAGCGGCCCCGCAGTGGGTTTTGGCAGGGATCTAGAGAGCACCTCTAGCAGGGAAAAGCCTCCGTTTTGGTTTTCTTCCCTTTCTATGTCCTTTCAGCACTTATGGGCCAACTGGAGTCTCGAGCATCTCTGATTTCTCTGGTTAGGTGCTTAACCAGGACTCCTTGGTTTGCACCTCTGTTCCCTGGCATGTCTGGGCAGACTGCCGCCCTAGTCCTGGCTCTTGCCCAAGGCCAGACCCATACCACAGCCTGCTCCCCATCCAGGGGCGTGTGGAACAGTGTGCAGCACCAAGACATGTGCTCACCATCAGCGTGGTCTTTGAGGCCCCACCTGTGAGACACTGTTAATCAGGGACTCTGCTGAGAACGTCTTCAAAGCCATGGGACCTTTGTCACCTCCTCTCCTTTACCGTCACACACACCTCCAAGAGTGCGATGCTGGTTTTCTCTTGGGGCTGACCACCTTAACTGATTCTGTTCATCCTCTTTTCTCCTTTGCAGAAACACGAAGCTTACGGAGAGGTGAGTGAGCAGCATCTTTATGCCATTGCCGCACGACACAGATTTAAGTTGCTTCACTTAGAGAAGACCAGCTCGTATCCCAAAGTACCAGGCCAGATTTTGCAGCGAGCTGCATGGGATGGGTCTCTGCCCACCTGTGGATCGGTGCAGAGCCTGGGGATCCATCCCCTTGCCCAGTGGTTAAAATGACATACTGGACTCTTCACTTTCTGCCTCCCCCTCACCTGCAACGAATTCAGGTCTATTGAACAGACTCATTTTATCACTTTGGAGGCACGTTTTGTAGATTCTCTGCACGCTGAAGCTCCTGCCCTGCTGGTATCATGGACAGGGTTTGGCATACACAGGGAGGAGTGCGCAGAGCGATGCTGCAAAGGGCATGCACATCCCCTGATGGGCCCAGAAGAGCAAGCCTACACCACCTCGCCTGACACTTAGCAGTTCTGTTCTTTCAGTTTGGGCCCAGAGCCAAGCCATAATGAATGTGCTTGTGGCAACTTTCTGCTTTTAATTTACGGGCAGCATTTTTCTGCATGATCGTTGCTGCCTCAACTCTGACCCAGCTGGAGCCAATAGTAGTTTTTAGCACTGCGGTCACGGGGAGAGGTGCGTGGTGCAGAGCTGAGCTTCGGGTGCGTGCTGGCTCAGCACGTGAAGCAGCCGGCACGCTGCAGCGCAGGAGTTACACCTTCTCTTTCATTTGTATTTCAGTGCTACAAGATGAGCTGCCTGGAGATTGCAGGTCCACCCGGTCCCAAGGGATACCGAGGGCAGAAGGTAAGTCGCCCCAACCTGTGGGAAGAGAATAATGCCCGTGCCTGCTACAGACACTGCAGGACGCCCTAGATCTCACCTGAGCTGCAGCAGTCTTCACAGGCATAGCACCCAGGTGGGAAATAATTCCCCAGCATCTGACTTGGCCCTGGGAGACTGCTGTGCTGCAGTGGATGGAGCACACAGCCAGCACCAGTGTCTCCCCATGTCCGTGCCGCGGCTGACGCACTGACAGCAGTGCAGAGAGGCATCCGTGCATTGGCCGTGCCAGCCACAGTCAGCACCTGAGGACAACATGGACAACAGGAGTGAGGCAGCAGTTGTCTCCAATTCTCCCACCCTCAAGAGCAGAGCTCTCACGTGTGCAGGGCGTCCCACTCTCCTGCCCCCAGCTCTGTCTGCTCCCTCCCCATACACTCTTTCCCTGACTTCCCCGGAATAAAGCAGGTCCTGCTCCGCCAGCACGCTGCCTCAAGCTCTGTAGGAGCAGCTACAGTGAGCCTTGATGCTCCCAGAAATCGCCATTTTCTCACAGTCATCACCAAGCCCTGACTTATGTTGGGTTTTTTCTTTCCTTAGGGTGCAAAGGGGAACATGGGTGAACCAGGCTCCCCCGGGCTGAAGGGACGACAGGTGAGTTGTGGAAAGTCCCCCCCCGCCGCAGCCAGCAGTGCTGCCCCACTCTTAGCTGGGACCCCATCTCTGCCACGCTCGAGCTAACTCTGTGTCTTCTTCCCTTAAGGGTGACCCAGGTATTGAAGGTCCGATCGGATACCCTGGCCCCAAGGTAAGAATCCCATAGCCGGTGACTGAGCTCTTTGCATTCATTGATTTTTGGTAAAGCAAGGGGAGCGCTGCTTCTCCCTCTCCACCTGCCTGTTTCCCACCCAAGACCCCCCCGGCATGCTGCTGCCTCCACTCCTGCTGATCCCCAGGCACTAACACAGCATTTTTCTTCTTTTCTTTTTGTCTAGGGTGTGCCAGGGCTGAAAGGAGAGAAGGTGAGAAAGAAGAGACCAAAAGGCTGTCTGGGCACTTGGCAGGGGATGCACACCTTCCTGCTGCAAAGAGGGAGAGTTTAGCTGTAATGGGGAGAATAACAACCCTATTAAGATGTAATTGCGGACATGAGGAGGGATTTCCAGGGGCATCCCAAAGCCGGTCTCCTTCAGGCGTTGCTCATGATCTTGTGAAGTGTTGATGTTTTTGCTGACCTAAATGGTTGGGAGGGATGTAGGCAGACTGGTTGACTCCTGTCCTCTTCCTCCCCCAGGGCGAGATTGGATCCGATGGACGGAGGGTAAGAAGGGACATTTTCTAACTTGCATGTTGTTCCAGCTACCAACCTTTGAGTGTGTGTTAACAGATCGCTGATCCCTCTTCTTTTCCCCCTCGATCCCAGGGTGCCGCAGGTTTGGCAGGCAGGAACGGCACCGATGGACAGAAGGTAACAGCACTGGGAGCACCCTGTAACGTTGCTCGTGATGTTTCATTTCTTTACCCTCCCTTGTCCCCACAGGTTGTTTTGTTTATCCCATCCCACACGCTAGCTTTTTGTTCTGACTGAGCTTTCTATGAACTTATTTTCACATTATTCTGCATGTCATCTGTAGAAATATTTGAGCTAGCTGGAGATTAATTAATTCAGGTCACAGAAGCGCTATCCCTTCGTCAGCAAGCTCTCTGCAGGAACTAGATGTGTAACACCGCCAGTCCTGCTGCAGGAGGTGATACGGCCAGACCATCTGGGTGTAGACATCTCATCTTGAGTGTTAGTGACCCCTGCAGGACATACACACACAAAGTTTGGCAGAAATTTGGTTTCCAAGGCAGTTCGTCACAGAATCTGAAATTTCATCTCTAAGCTACTGCTTGTTCTTAATATTAAATCCAGGTTCAAGTACCTTGTAACAAAGTCCCTGAAATCCTCTGTCCCCTCTATGGTGAGCATAGAGGACCACGACCTCCCTTAGATCTGCATGCCATGCAGATGTGTTGTCCGAAAAGCGGATTCGTGCCCGGCGTGCAAGTAGCCAATTCCACACGCTCAGGAGAGATGTTGTTTTATTCAGGCCTGGGTGCTCGGTGGACTTGCCACAAATCAAGCACACCTGGTTTAATCACGCTACTGTTTATATTCACATTTCTCATACATATTCTAAGGTTCTCTTTTACATATTCATTAGATTTCCAAGAACTAATTATAATATTACATCATCCTTCACGCATGCTCACTAAAGCCCTTAGGGTCTTCTTGAGGGTCTCGGCTGGTCTCTGGTGGTCGACAGGGGAGTGAACTCTTCATGAACTTATTTCCTCCCTTCCTTATAGGGTCGCAATTTGTCCCTGAGCCACGCTTGGACCACGTTTGTTTATAGTTAAAATTAATTATCATTAAATCTAACAATACCTCTAAAACACACAGTTTATAATTAATTACTACTCCACACAATTACAAACACACACCTGTTAGTTACCTAACTTCTAAGCAACAAGTTTTCATTGTTTAGAAGTACAGAAGCGAACAGTATGGAATAGTAGATACTGTACATAATACATCAGATGTACCGCAGCAGGATAGCCTAATCAGATTATTTCAGCTGGCTTTGTCCTCTGGCCAGCACACATTGGTTTTGCTCTGCACTTGCTTGTATACCCAGCCAAGTACACCCGTGAGATAATACCCGTTCTTCTTCCCACTCCTCAAATGCCTGCTGAAGCTCTAAAACACTGAAGTCCTTCAGTCCCCACTCTCTAGCCGGGGCAAGCTGCCTAAGTGCTGCCGGCAAAGCCATTACGGGGCGCAGAGCAAGGCGGTCGCTGCTCTCACAGCGTCCGTCAGGCAGCGTGGTTACTGCAGACCTGAGCTGCCCTGACACGAGATGCACAACGGAGGACCAGCACAACTGTGGACGTGAGTGACTGCCAAATCCAGCCTCAAGGGATGTGTCCATCACCCAGGGCACGTGTGCGGGATAAGCATGCTTGAATTCTCACCAACTCCCGTGCTACCCGTCGGGGCTTTTAGACTATTTTCTCCTCCTCCGTTTGTCTCTGCACACCGCACTCCTGCTTAAGGAATACACGTGCTATTTATCCTCTAGCTGATGACAGGTATGGTCAGCAGATGATGTTAAAAATTAGTAACTGTTAACAAGAAAAGCCATATTTTCCCTTCAGACACCTACAGCTTCTCACTTTTTTTCTTTTGAATGCTCTCTCTCCAGGGCAAGCTGGGGAGAATTGGACCACCAGGCTGCAAGGGAGACCCCGGTGACAAGGTAGGAACACTTTAGTCTTTCATTCAGCACATGAGCTGTGTAGCTGCTGAATGAGTTGCGCATGTAGAAAAGATGGCCAATGAGAGGTTACTGGCCCATTTTCCTACCAATTGCATGATCTGATCCCAGGCCTGGGATCGCCAGAATGGGGACCGCAGCCTGATTTTTTGTGCCTCCTTTCCATATGCAAGTAAGCTGGGATCACCCAGTGTCCCCCCCTCCCCACTGAGAGGAGGAGCTGCTCCTTTCATCAACACTAGCAACAAGGAAAAACTATTTTAGTCTCTAGAGCAACTTTCTAAGCCAGTTGATTTATTCTGCAGGGAAAGTGCGTATTGTTGCCACGGCAAAATGTGTGGTTCTTTGTCCTTTCCCTCCCTAGGGCCCCGATGGCTACCCAGGAGATGCAGGAAACCAAGGTGAAAGAGGAGATGAAGGCATAAAGGTACAAGTGCTCTGAACAGTGAGCAGAGAGTATGGGCAGAGGCCACCCGTGGGGACGGCTAAACACCATTGCCTGTATTTACTCTTAAATCCTTCACTACTTATGGAGCCCATAGGCTCTGGGGTCTGGATCCCATCACCAGACACAGAAGCAGAGGGAAGAGCCTTGCTAACCCTGCTCCTTGGGCTCCTCATCGTGCACGTCAGTGTTGCGCAACAACATGCTCGTGATGACGCAGGCAATGACCATTGCTCTCCGGCTGTTTCAGGGAGATCCTGGCCGGCCTGGTCGCAGCGGACCCCCGGGACCTCCAGGAGAAAAAGGAAGCCCGGTAGGTTCATGCAGGATTCAGATGTCTGCAGTGTCTTACTAGGGTCTGCTCCACGTGCCATGGAGCCGGAGCCGTATCAGCTGCTGGTCACAGGGCAGGTGCAGTATAAAAATGGCTGCTTGCCAACGCATCCCGGTGCTTCTGCAAGTCAGCCCAGCAGCACGGAGACAGCACGAGCCCCTCGGTGGTCAAGGGAGCTCTCCCGCCATGAGTGTCTCCACCAGTAGAGTGGGAAACATTCATGTGGGCAAGAGGAAAGGGGGCTGCACCACATCCCTGCAGCTGCCCAGAGCGAAATGAGAAAGGGTCTTGAGCATTTGTTCAGAGCAGAGAAAAGCAGGCAGAATAGACTTAGGAGGATTTACCTTTCTTAGCCGATCCATTGCACTACATCTTTCCTCCTCTTCCCATCTTCTCCTGGGTAGAAAGGCCCCGTTTGGCCATGGTTTCCCCTGCCAGTCTCATGACTTCCTCACTGTTTGTGGCAGTGCCAGTGTTTGCAGGCTGTTTTTACTCATGTGAGCAAACTTTAACGATTAATTGCTCAGAGATCTAATGCAGGCTTTACCCACTATACGTGACCTTATAGCCAAAGTGGCTGCTATGCTGATGGCAGGTTACTTCAGAGATAGTGGAGGAGGCTGAAATAGCCCTCTGGCTTTAGGCAGGGCTGGACAGATGCTGTAAGGAAGAGTTTTACAAGCCTTTGCACTGGTTGATGAAGGAAAAGTGACACAGCATCCCTCTGCTCCAAGGCCGGACCCTGTGCACATAGCTTTGATGTGTTAGGCATGGTAGGTGTGTGGAAGCATAAGTTGTGTTCTCAGACACACATCTGCTCAAGAGTGGACTGCTTGACACAGGACAAGGGGGGGCAGGTGTGCACCTTGACCTCTCTTCTGACAAATTGTATTTCTTTTTCTTCTCCAAGGGACTTCCAGGCAACCCTGGAGCTCAAGGGCCTGCTGGAAGTAAGGGAAGAAGAGGTGAAACGGGAGCTCCTGGACCCAAAGGAGAGCCTGTAAGTGTCTGAATAGCTCTCTGGACGGTGGGCACACCATGGGATCCTGATGCAGTTTCATGGATGAGCTCTGAGAAACTGCCCCATTTAGCCTGCCTGCCCTGCCTTCTGCATCCCAAAAGATGTGCAGATGCTGATCTCCTTGTTTCCCCCGTCTTCACAGAGCAGCACTTCCATAATCCTAAGCCTGATGTTATCCCTTTGACCTTAGAGAAGCATCCTGTATTCCCACATAACTACAAATGCCTCTGTGGATGCCCAGGGACCCTTTGGCTGTACTCTAGCAAGTTCTCCAAACCTCTGCCTTCTCACAGGAGCTCACAGAGTTGAGATCTGCTGGCTGTTAGGGCAGAGCTCTCTGAAAAGGCCGGTGTCAAATCGCAGCCATGTCACAACATCGATGGTGCCGTGGAGACGCAAGCTAATATGATGGGGCACTGCTAAATTTGGGGAGTGGGTTGGAGATTATGTTCCCTGGCACAATAGAGCAGCATGGCTCCACCAGCTCCGAGGCCAGAGCCCAGCCGGCTTGTGTCCTGTGCGAGATCTGGTGGGAGAAGCGACGCGGTATCAGCTGGAAGTAAAGCCGAGTCTTTAACCCTGAGGGAATGAACCACGAGTGTTTGTGGTCACTGCGGTGACCACCCTCCTGAAAGAATAGTCTGTCTGTGGCTTCCCAAAAGCCAAAGGCAAGATCCCCCAAGCAGAGCCAGCACAGGCATCCCTGCTCCCCCGCTGCCAGGCACATGCTTGCCCAGGGGGCAAGGGGACGTCTCTTGGGCCAGGAGGGAGAAGGCAGGGCAGACAGGCGTCACTGCTCAGGCAGCGTCCATCTTCGCATGCCACTGTTGTGACTTTCGGTGTCTGCCAAGGGTCGACGCGGAGATCCAGGGACGAAAGGCGGCAAAGGCACTCCTGGGGCCAAAGGAGAAAGGGTGAGTAAAGCAACTGCCCAGACCATTGCAAACGAGCCCCAGACGCACAGGACTGGTGTGTGTGATGCGCTACTGCCCAGTCATGAAGTGTCCCACACCAGAGCTGGGAATTGCAGATCCCAGTGGGCTCTGCATGTGTGCTCTGCTCCTGTTGTGCCCGCTGCCTGCCCTGGTGGCAGCAGGTACAGCCTCCTCTTCCAGGGCTTGATCCAGAGAGGGGATGAAGGGCAGCAAAGCTCAAGGCTAAGAGACATGTTCAGAGGGCATGCTGCCCTGAGACTGTGTTTCAAGCTAAGAAACACCAGATTTGAGAATGACATCATGCCTCCTTGCTCCAAGGAGCACTGCCATGCACACAAACAGCATTGGAGACATCCCTGACCAGGAATATCTTTACCCTCCTCACAGGGAGACCCTGGTCCAGAGGGTCCTCGTGGCCTGCCCGGTGAGGTTGGAAGCAAAGGAGCAAGGGTAAGCACAAAGCAGGGGTTGGTGACAGCCAGGAGGGAGGGAGAGTGCTGCTGCCATCCGGGGCAGCTCACCTGGCTCTCTCCTCATGCACACCTGACTGTACCTGCCTCTGTACATTCTTGAGTCTTGCTTTGCTTTGCAGGGAGATCAAGGACTGCCAGGACCCCGAGGCCCTTCAGGTGCTGTAGGAGAGCCAGGCAAGATAGTAAGTCATCCTGGGGCATCTGTGTGACCATGTCCTCCCTCTGTGGTGAGAGCTTGTCCTACTGACATAAGCTGGCTGCACTGTCCCTCCCAAGGGGACCCTGCCTGGCCTTTTCTCAGGGAGACTAAAACCTAGCCCAGAGGCCCCATCTAGCCCCCGGGGCAAGGAGAAATCGCAAGACTCAGGAGTCCCTGCTTCTCCATCACTCCTGGTCCCAGGTGTTCCCATGACAATATGGAAGGGACCGTCAGAGCGGGTCACGGGGTGGGGGAAGATGGGGCTCCCCAGGCGCCCATTTGTCCTGGTCTGTGGCTAGTCCAGCACCCTGCTGTGGCAGTAGTGCCGCAACTTCCATGTGGCTCTGCGGGACGCAGGAACCCAAGTGCTGAATCAGTCGCTGTCACAGTAACCTCATCGAGAGGGGAGATGGTCCTGCAGCATCGTCTCAAGAGCTGGTTTCTCCAGCACAGTCCCCTGCGTGGCCAGGGAGCTGCAGGGAACATCCTCACCCGCTCCCTCCACTCTTCCCAACACTATCCTGCAGGGTTCACGTGGGGACCCTGGTGACTTGGGCCCAAGAGGTGACGCTGGACCACCAGGACCAAAGGTAAAGTCCGTGAATGCAACTCCGCATTTGAAAGGGTATTTTTGTGGTTTGTTTGGGGTTTTTTTTGTTTTGTTTTTTTTTAAAAAGACAGTTCCCACTGCAGAAACTTGTGTGCCTTGGAGACTGAATGGCTCAAACCTAAGCCTGCCTATGGGGCAGAGATGTAGGTCTTGCTCTGGCCAAGGCAGCTCTGATGACATCCCTCACCCTGCACAGATTCAGGGACGTCCCTGGTGTGTGACATCCCCCTGACCCTGAGAAACCTCGCTCCGTACAGCCATTCCCAATGTTTCAGGGGCAGCTGCAGAAGTCACAGCTCCTGGTGGTGTCTCACCCCGAAAGGGGGATGAAAGCGGCTCTGGCTGTCACTGGCATCGCCAGGTCAAAAAAGCCGGGTTTGGTTTCTGACAGGTCATTTTTTTCTACCGAAGGGTGACAGAGGCAGACCTGGCTTTAGCTTCCCTGGACCCAGAGGATCACAGGTAAGTATGCCTCATCCAGCGCAGACATAGGCACCGTGAGGAAGCCTGTTCTCATGGAGGTTGCTGCTGGGGCTGAGCAGCCTGGGAGAAGAGGGAAGGAGGAAGAAAAATTATCAGGGTCAAAAAAAAGTGAAGCCCACAAAGGGGGCGAGGGGGTTGAACATGGGGACCGAACCTAGCCGTGGCTCCATCAGCCTCGTGGCAGAGGTGCTGGGCATCCCAGCCTCGAGGGCGGTGGTGGGGACATGGCTGCGCCCACCACTCCAACCGTCAGCCTGAAGTTACCCCTGCAGACTTCGGATGTATGCACGCACGGTGCGGGGCCAGTACCGGTTGGGTGCTGACCTCTCCCTCCTCTCCCTTCACAGGGTGACAAGGGTGAGAAGGGGCAGCCGGGACCCAAGGTAAGTGTGTTTGTCTCCATCGCCTGTTTTTTGTACTGACTGAAATGCCAAGTAGCTGTCACCCGACCCTCCGGCTGTGTGGCCGAGGAGCCTGTCTGGACAGCAGCTGCCCTGGCTATTCCCTGCAGCTGCAGGGCCTGGGTGTATCTCCCAAGCCCACCTCCTTTTGAAACCATCTGGAATACGCTTTGCAAAATTTCTTTATTCTTAGTTAATGCCTATGTAAACACCACTTATTTGCTCTGCACTGAGCGGCTGGTTTAGAGGGTGCTCTCCCGGGCCAGGCAGGCACGTGTTTTTGATGGGCTCATAGCAGTAGTGCCTCTGCCTGAGCACATCCAGATGTGCTCCGTGCCGGATCTGTTTCTCCTTCCTTCGAGCAGGGAGGAAGAGGTGAGCTTGGACCAAAAGGATTGCAAGGGACCAAAGGAGAGAAGGGGGAACCGGTAAGCAGACTTCCCTTACTGCCCGCAGGGTCAGCGTCCCCCTCCCACACCTCTGCCCGCTCTCCTGCCTGCCCCGTGTCCCCAGGCTCAGCTGGTGACAGCGTTTAGCAGGGCTGTGCCTGACAAGGGGGTCAGGAGGAGCCCCAAACACCAGCGGCTGCATTGCCAGTCTTTGCAGGGAAATATTTGATCCTTCTTTGCTTCTTCCCCAGGGCGATCCTGGCCCAGGAGGTGAGCCTGGACCCCGCGGTCCAACTGGTGAAGCAGGCCCCGAGGTACAGTACCACGCCATCGTGTCTGAGCAGATGCTGCAGCTCCCTCCTCTCCTCCCCACTTCTCCTTGATGCTCTAAAGCCCAGTGGGTCTCCCTGCAGCAGGGCTTGCTGGAGGGGACACCAGCCGCCAGACATGTCTGCTGGCTCCCAGTGAGGCTTTCCTACCCTTCCCGTAGCAGACCTCTGCAAAAAGCCACGTTTTTGATGCCTTTGACATCTAGTTCCCAAAAAGGGAACTCATGGGAAAACTGTGCCTGAAATCCCCGTGCTTTTCTTACAGGGGACCCCCGGTCCACCAGGAGATCCTGGCCTGACTGTAAGTAGTGCTGCTCTGCAGCCCCCGGTGCTCTTAGAATCATAGAATCACTAAGGTTGGAAAAGACCTCTAAGATCATCAAGTCCAACTGTCACCCCACCCCCCCCACGCCCACTAAACCATGTCCCCAAGCGCCTCATCTACACGTCTTTTAAATCCCTCCAGGGATGGGGTCTCCACCACTGCCCTGGGCAGCCTGTGCCAAGGCCTGACCACTCTTTCAGGAAAGAATTTTTTCCTAATGTCCAATTTTTGCCTAATGCTCTTGTCCTGGGGCAGCCGTGGCTTTGCTGTGCACAGGGCATCAGGTCCTGTTGCTGCCCGGCAGAGGTGGCCTGTGGCTTCCCACAGGAGCCAAGGAAAGAGGGGAGGGGGCCGCTGGGCGGGAAGGGAAAGGGGAGCCTTTCCCTTAGAGGGGACTGATGCTGTGTCAGGGGAGGGAGGCACTCACCCTGCACTCCTTTGCTGACAGGACTGCGACGTGATGACCTACGTGCGAGAGACGTGCGGATGCTGCGGTGAGCAGACCATCGCCTCTCCCCAGGGCAGGGGAACCACCACTCGAGGGATGGGGAAAGGGGGTCACCAGAGTCTGCCTCCTTCTCCAGGAGCTCCCTTGAGGGAGCTCTGCCCCATGAGCTGCCCTTTGCAGTGAGCCACCAGCACGGTGGGCTTTTTGCCGCTGTTGGTGTGCTAACTGCCTCCATCTTGCCATAGAAGGTGTCTTCTGCCCTGGTGGCTCTTGTTCCCACCATCATTGACCTTTGTGTTTTCTTCCTTCTGTCCCTCTCCCCAGACTGTGAGAAGCGCTGCGGTGCCCTGGACATCATGTTCGTTATAGACAGTTCGGAGAGTATTGGCTACACCAACTTCACCCTGGAGAAAAATTTTGTTGTCAACGTGGTCAGCCGGCTGGGCTCTATTGCCAAGGACCCCAAGTCGCAGACAGGTCTGGACTGTGTGGGGATAGAGTGGGGCACGGGGAAAAGAAAAGAGTCTTGGATCCCCCCCAGCTTCCACATTTGTAGCTGATGGCTGCAATCCATCTGTCCAGCATTTTCGCAACAGTTTCTGCTCTTCCCTCTTCCCTTCCCAGCTTCGTAGGCCAATCGGGCAGCTATTTACCGATATGAAAGTTTGCTGCCTTTCTCCACTTTTCACTGAGGATGCAAAGCCAAGTAACATGATGCTTCATTGGCAGGTGCCCGTGTTGGGGTGGTGCAGTACAGTCACGAGGGGACCTTCGAAGCCATCAAGCTTGATGATGAGCGCATTGATTCACTGTCGAGCTTCAAGGAAGCAGTGAAGCGCCTGGAGTGGATCGCTGGAGGCACCTGGACACCGTCTGCCCTTCAGTTTGCCTACAACAAGCTCATCAAGGAAAGCAGGCGAGAGAAAGCCCAAGTCTTTGCTGTGGTGATCACGGATGGGCGCTATGACCCCCGGGATGATGACAAGAACCTAGGGGCTCTTTGCGGTAGAGATGTGGTTGTCAACACCATTGGCATTGGAGACATGTTTGATCAGCCAGAACAGAGCGAGACCCTGGTCTCCATCGCCTGCAATGAACCCCAGCGAGTCCAGAAGATGAGGCTCTTCTCAGACCTGGTGGCAGAGGAATTCATTGACAAGATGGAGGACGTGCTTTGCCCAGGTCTGTACCTGTCCTTCCACCGTTCTTACTGGAACTGGAATTTTCACCCCCAGGGTTTGGGGTGGGGGGCATATATGGTGCGTTGCAACGATTGCAGTGGCACTGTGTCCCAGCAGGTTGGCCAGCAGCTCATAAGCTGGGTCATTCGATGGTGGGGGCTGACCTTTATGTAGCCCTGAATAAACAATCCTTCCTCAGATAGGGGCCAGCCTTTTGGGGCAGTCCTTTGGAGTCCCTTCCCCTCGTAAGAGCCCTCACCTTGCCACCCTGACTGTGCATGCTGTGAAGGGGGATGGCAGCACATCACTCAGCTTTCTTTGTTTCTTTTCCTTCCAGATCCACAGATCGTCTGCCCTGAGCTGCCCTGTCAGACAGGTAAACATTACAAGTAGCTTCATGCCATCTGCACAAAGTGGTAGGTCCGGGGGATAGTGCACAAGGAGGGGAGGGTGGGGGTGCACAACCCTGTTCGTTCCCTTCGAATGGCAGGAGTTTGGGAAACAGTGGTACTTTACACGAGGAGAGGCTCCAGGGATTCATCTCCTGCTCTTTTCCTGTCTCTCTCAGTTCTCTGCACAAGTAGGTATGAGTGCACCTCGTTAGTGCACCAGCATGGCTCAGCCCTGATATTTCTCCCTGTCCCCATTCCTGGGAGCCACCAGGTTTTGACCTCCAAACTCGGCAATTAATTTCGCACTTGTTCCGTGTCTCTATTATACACCAAGTCAAAACCCTCTTGCTAAACTCTCCCACCCACGCGACCTTTGAAATGCAGAGCCCGACCTGCAGCGCTGGGCAGGATGCTCCTTGGGAGTGACAAGGGCAGAGCAGAGGGTAGGGACATTTGGAAAATGACATCGTAGCAGACCCAAAGCTTTGGCTTCTCTAACGCTGGCTGTATTTAATTAACAATTAACTCAGGGTGTTGGATTAAAGGAAAAAGGCTATAAGGACCCTCTGGTATAAAGGAGATGGCTGCTGCTCACTGCAGATAGCTTTACTTGATCACATTTTGCTTGTTAAGGGGCAGATCTGCAACCTGAATTCCTAGAGATCCTGTCTGTCTGAGTCTCTGTGCCTGTTTAAATACAATAGATGCACTATTTGCTGATATACACAAAGCTTATAGGGGACAAAGTTTTGCCAGTTCTTGCAATTTTTATCTCTATTCTTGCCGTGAATGTTTTTGTGGAAGTCCCCAGCTTCTACTCAGGATTATACAGAATCTCAAATATCATTTTCAAAGAAGTCCCTTCGTTTCCATACATTTCCATACATTTCCGAAGGAAAACTGGTCCCAGGATGCTCAGAAATCTGAAGACAGAAAAGCTATAATTATTCCCGTCTAAAATCTCTCACTAGTATTTTGAGTGTTTGCACCTGGCCACGCAAAGAGCACAATGTCCAACCGCGATGCTGAGCTATCCACACAGGCTCCTCTGCAGCGTCCTCTGAGGAGCTTTGTCCTGCGGATCTGTGCACAAGGAGGCAACTTCCCCAAGCCACACTGGTGACTGCTCGGGTGTCTTCAAAGGTTCTGGTCTTTGCAGCCTCCCCGTTTCTGAAGAACACTGCAGGAGGGAGACTGAGTCAAGCAGTGGTGCACTCACGTTCTCCTAGTCTTGGGCCATCAAAGCCCTCCAAAGCAAGGCGAAGTTGGCGGTTCTTTCCCTGTAGTGCGCTTGGGTGTTTCTGTTCCTGATGCAAGGTGAGAACAGTTCGCTGGTACCTGACAGTCCTGGGGACCAGAACAGAAATGGCTTGAGGAGGCATCTGAGAGGGTTCCCTCTTGGGCTAATCCCTCAAGCCATGCCATAGGCAGGCCAGGTCAAGTGCAGGCTCTACACCTGCACCCCAGAGGACATGGGAGGTGGAGGGACATGGCTGGGTAGGTGTGGGCCTCCTGTGAAAGCGCCAGTACATCCATCTCAGGACGGGCAACAGTCATCCTGGTGTGCAAGGATCTGTGCCAGGCCCAGTAGATCAAGTGTTAAGTGATACCAAGGGATTCAGGGGCCTTTGGGCAAAGCACCTTCCACCCGCCGCACTGGATGGTCCATAATGCGTTGCTGTCGTCATTTAGAAGGATTTGCAATGATCGCATTTGCCTAGTGGCAAGGGAACATGTTGGATGGGATGTGACATAAGGCATGTGACAGAGCCTGGGTCTTCTCTGCTCAGTGCTCAGCTTTCTCCGAGAACATCTCAAGAGTTGGTGCTAATTCCCATGCAAACCCTTTGGATGGAGATGGTGCCCTTCGCAGGGTGTGTGAGTGAGCTTTGTGCACATCCAATGCGTGTGTCCAGTCGTAGACAGGCCAGACAGGTTCAGGTCAGGGGTGCAGCTACACCCAGCCCTGTTCTTGGCTCCATGGCTGTCAGAGTTGCAGTCCTGGCACTCTAAGGAGCAAATCAATTGCTCATGTCAGGTACTCCAGCTCCAGCCTGGGTATTGTCAGCAGAGCACAGAGAGGGACAGGTATTACGTACACCCCGGCTTCCTCCCTGCTGCTGTGCAGAGCCACTTTGGGTTCACATCTGCAGCTGAAGGCGTGCTGCCTCAGTGCTTTGCCTAGGGAAATCCAGGTTTTCCTGTTTGCAGGGCAGAGCCTTGTCTCCCTGTTACCACCCATCGATTACTGTGGTGCTAACAGGATGCTGGAGCGTTAAACGGGTTAAATGCTGAGCAAATCTGAACTGACCACTTGCTTCAATAGAAACCGCATGACGCTCTATGACGCTCTTTCTAACCCACGCAAAAGGCTTCGCTTTCAGCTTTGGGATGTTATTTGAATTTACGTTCAGCACAGCCAGGTGGAGACGGAGGTTCTCAGGGTCCTGACTAGCCCGGACACCGCACAGGAGCATTGCACACCACAGAGCAATGACTCTAGCCAGAGTGCCAGGCAAGGAATTCACATGGTGCTGTCCCTTAGATGTCCTTCTGGCTGTACAGCATCATTTGTACAGTTTGCACGTAGCAGAGTTCAAAGCTACGTGATGGCTGAATCCCATACACAGAAAGAAGCTGGACCCCGTGGCCCTCTTCCTGAGCGCTGCTCTTCCTCCACCGTGCCTATGCTGGACGAGTGGGAAGGAACTGGGCAGTTAAGGTTTCATGTCATTTTCTGAGGTCTCTTGGTTGATGTGTGATTGATTTTTGGTGCGAACCCCATGGTTCCTCAGATGTAAAAGTGGCAGAAAGATTTAAAATCTGGCTTTGGTCTTTATTTCTCTGTCCCTCGTTAGCTCTGTTCTCTGGTGCAGTGCACGTAGGAAAGCCGGGTAGCATTCAGAGACACAGCCATTGCTAGCAAGCCCTGAAAATATTCTTTTGACGCTCACTTGCAGATGACAGGAACCCTGGGAACGTAAACCCACTTATTTTCCGCCCCATGGAAGAGGGAGTCAACATAGATTTCCCCAGCACCATACATTCGATCGCCCAGTTCCTAAACTCCACGCGGGAAACCCAGGACCCCAGCATGTACACCCAGCTGGTGGCCACTTTGGCCTTTACCGCCGAAAAAGCCAAGTTTGCCACTGGAAATGAGCGGCAAGAGTGGATGGACTTGTTCATTGACACCTTCAAAATGGTGCACAGCGAGATTGTGGGGGACCCAGAAACCGTGCTAGGGCTTTGCTGACGTGTCCGTTAGATTGGATAAAACAGGTGGAGGCAGAGGTTGAATGGAGGTGGTAATCGTCTTTCCTCGAGTGCCTGTTTGGCAGAGGGGACAGGTACATTGGTAGATGCTTTTAGTTTAGGAGAAACACAGGCAGTGAAATGGCTTGGTTGCGCTCAGCCAGGGATGTGACACAAGGGCCAGTCCTCTCCGGCTTGGCTGGCTGATGAGCATGGCGGCTTTCTCCATGATGTCAAGGCATGCTCTGGTTTTGCCCACTGCTTTTCTGCAGAGGAGCTGCGTTGCCTGGGTCTCTGAGCCAGCCGTGCTGCTCCCCTCCAGCCCTCCCGCGCTCCGACCCTGCTCCAGCACATTAGCGTGTCCCAGCCCTCCGCCACGCACGAGCACCAGGCTCCACCAAGGAGACAGCTGACACGCATGTGGCTGAGGGCCAGAGCGAGCCCCTCGTTTGCAGAGAGCCTAACGATGCGCTTTTCCCACCCCTTCCTACGTATGTGTTTGCTGACCGCTTCTGAAGCATCTTCTGCATCCTCTCGCTGGGTTACCGTGAGGGCTTTCTTCCAGTCCTGCAAACCCTTTGTGTGGCAAGACTGGCAAAGCAAGGTGCATCGCCTCTCGCCACAGTGAGCGTCTCTGTACGACCATTCAATGGGCAACTGGGGATAGTGAGGGGAAAGAGCAAAGAGTGTGAGAGAGGGGGCAACCCTGGCTTTCCATCGAAAGCACCAAAACCTGGGGAGTGCTTCTCTCAGAAGCTGTATGAGCTCCCTCTGCCTTCTTCTCTGCTTGTACATTTGTGTTTCTTCTGTCTTAATTAGCAACGTGTACCTGTTCATATCCAAGAGGTAGAAGTTGTGTAGGACCAGGCAGTCCAAAGCAAAAATCCATGACTGCGCAGTCAAACCTCTGTGATACGTTACACGAGCTATCTAAAAGCAAGTATTTAAGCTTGGAGTATAACCCATTCAATCCATACCCAGTGCTAGTTTGGTTCAGAGAGACCACAGACCCACCACTTGTGCTGTGGATACGTGCGTTTAGACAAGGAGTGATATTTCCATGAGCTCAGCTGCCCCTGGTTTTCACAAAAAGTCAGGCAGGTGACTGCCATTCCTGCCTCCAGAATAACTACTACCTAACTACTACCTGTAAGGAGAGAAAACAGCATTTTGTGTGCAGACACAAGAGTAGAAGTGTTTACTGCCAGCAAGTGAATTTTGCAGCCTCTCTAACTGACATGGTATTATTGCAATAAAGTATACTGAGCAAATGTCACATTTAATGGGCAGAAGGGAGATGTGTGGTCTTCAAAAATGCGGTTGGACTGTAATGTTTCCAGGTGTGCAAAGTGGACCCAATTGCCAAGCTCAGGCACGGGAATTGGAACCAGGAATTTGCCCACTTGGAACTTCTTGCAGTGTTTTCAACATTTGGGGCTTGCCAGTCTAGGCTAGAAGCTGTCCGGCGACAGGCACGCAGGGGAGGTGTTTGTGTCACTCAGCACATGAGCAGGTCAGATGCGCTGCACAAAACTAGTCTTTCTCCCAAGGTTTCAGCACATTGTCCTCCCAGTGTATAGGGACAGGGAGCTCAGAGAACTCCGCTGTTGGCATATAATGGAGGGAAAACTGTTCAGAGAGATTTAAATGGTGTGCTCAGAGTTTTAGGTGAAGGCAAAAGGATGAGGATCTGCCTGTGTCTGAGTCCATATGCTAGGACCTGGTCATAAGGTGCATATTCCAGATAGTCTGTACAAAGCCAAGCTCCCTACTCTGTTCTGGTTTTTACCCCAGAAGTAAACTTAGCCTGCTGGGATGCAAGTAAGAAGATTGAACTCAGAGTAGTTAAGCTGCTCCAGCCATGGTGCTAGAGGAAAAGCCCTAAAGAAACACTGATCTGAAGAGAACATCTCAGGGCTGGGACGTCTTGCTGAACAAAACAAGGATTCAGCAAGACTTCAGCAAAGGGGGTTTAGACCTCATCACACAGTGGCTGTTTATTTCATTTCCTTTGGAAATATTTCCTAGCAAAGCAGTGCAACGTTGGAAACAAAAGAGAGAGAACGTCTCTTTGCCTGAGCAGTATTTGCGTTGGCCCTTGTTAGACAGAAGCAAGTGGGTGTAGTGGTGTTTTGCTAACATAATCCTGGCTAATCCCTCTGATAAAACCAGATAGATTTCATCACAGCAGTGGTTCCTTCAGTGAAGCTCTTGGGCAAAGGAAGGACACAGATCAGGGGTGGGGGAAAGGACAGTCCACACCTCCCCAAAGACACGGGAGGGGTTGTCAAAGGGGGAAGCCCCAGAAAGGGCTGGGGGGTCAGTCCCCATCTCACTGTCACTTTCATCTCCACTGTCAACAGTGTGAGACAATAGAGGAAATACAAGCTACCCAGGTTTTAGAAGAAGCAGGAACATGATGTGAATGGCTGGGGATACTCTGCACACGCACGGAACGAGAGAGGTTGCTAATGGCAGGAAAATCGATGGTATTTCTGCTTTTTGTGCTGTCTCTGTGAGATGTCCTCAGCTGTGTCCTAGCACACGGTATGCAGTACGGTGAGCTGCAGGCATTCATGCCTTGCTGTAAGCTGCATGAGAAGGACTGGTGTTCCAATTAAAAGCATGATGTGAAGATTTTAGTTGGCGGGTGGTGCCTCCGAGAGCTTATCACCCAGTTCAGGAGGAGAATCTCGTTCCTTGCTGCAGAAAAGGGCGCTTGGGTCCTCAGCCTCCCAAAAACGGCAACAACCTGCAACTTGACATGACACTGAACAGGACAAACTCGAGGTTTTGCTGCGCTGCCTCGCATCTGTCACATTCCCATGGAATAACTCATATGTAAAGGCAAAGGCATCTTATCACACTCCTCGAAGGCAGCCCTTTCCAGCTGTGAGGGCTGAGCAGCAAGCAGAGCGTCTCTGGGGAGTGCTCCTGCAGTAGAGGCTCCCGGAGAGCCAGACGTGCGTCACCCTCTCGCTGAAGCTCCGTGGAGTGATGCTGCTCTCAGCCACGGTCTGCTTCACTGGGATCTCTTAAGGCTTGCTTCGGGACATGTGGGAGGCAGGTGGATCTTGCTTGTTGTCTCGAGAAACACGACTACACGTAGACAAGCATCGGGGGGGACAGACTGGTGACACTTCTCCGACATGATATGTAGCCCTCACTCCCACCCGCTTGCTTCCACCTGCTTTTGTAGACCCCTACACAGATTTTGGACTGTGTGTTTGCGAGGGGCATGCTTGCCTTCCTTTCCCCCTCCACAACTGCACAGAGCAGGTGAGGACCAGGAGCACAGGCGCTGCCAAGGCGAAGTATCCTTGTGGCAGCAGCGCCCGCGTACCGGGAACTGCAGCATCAATGTACCTTTAGACAACATTTCTCAAGGAAGGTTGGGCAGAGGTGAGTACACACCTTTATTGCTTTAAAGGAATGGACTATCGCAGTTGAATCTCAAAATGAGATATTCAAAAAGCTCATGGGGAAAAAAGCATCCCTTGGAGATTGGTTTCTACTGCAGTCGGAACTGGCATTGTAGAAGCCTATTCGCAGTAAGACAGTGTACAGTAAGCAACTATTCAAGGCATGCCATTGTTATATGTTATACATCGTAGATATGTTTTACAGCATGGGCTAAGGACAAATGCCGGTCTACAAGGTCAGGGAACATGATACAGAAAGAACCATGGATTTTTGCAATGTCCCACGAGTTAGGTTAAACCACCAGTACCAGCAGAAATTCCTGCATCAGGTTTGACTGTTTTATCATGGATGAAAGTGGTGCCAAATAGTCTGCGAGCTCAATGATATGCACCATCAGAGCTTCTGCTACACTCTCTTACGCTGTTGGATTCATGTTGGACGCTGTCTCTGTAGTCTCAAGAGTGCATGTGTCTATTTTGCTTAAAATGTAACTTCGCTGTTTGCCGAATGTTGACTACACACATAGTACTAATGTACTAAACAGTGATCCATTTGCTGCTCAGCTCATACAAGGAATTATGCCGGTTCAGCACCCTGCCATGCTGAATCCAGTTGTAACAGCATTCAGCACTGAGGAAGCACTTTGTCAAGTTGGATTTGCTCATAGTACGGAAAGTCAACCTAAAGTGATACTCCTATCCCAAAAGTTACCCCTTGTTGCCAGAAATGGATGCTTAAGCTGGGGCTGCTCCAGAATCTCCTATTCCTTGCCAGTCATGCAACACAACATGACATCGGCTCCAGGACTTCGCCCTTCGAGAGTCCGTCTTAGAGCCACAGAACTGCTTGACAGTGATATGGCCATTGCCCTGCTGCCAACGCAGGGGGTGGCCAGCCGCAGCGTGTACATCACAGATCAATACTGCTTTTGCAATCATATCCTGACTAGTGCTTTCAGCAGAGAAGGAAACTTGAAGAAGAAAATTCAACAGTGTAGTAATGGAAGTATTTCTCAGAGCAGTGCACACAGAGGAACACCAAATGCAACACACATAACTACTGCAAAGGAAATAATGGTCCCTAACTAACAGCTGTCTCCAAAGATTGCTATTTTCTTCTCCCTTTTTTCCTGAGTTCATTCACTGTATATGCCCACGTGCCCACTTTGTGGACAGGTGCTGTTCTGGGTGACTGAAGAACAATGTCCCACTGTGTTTCACTCAAATATTGGTCTGTTATATATTACAAAAGCTGCTTTACTACATACAGGTGTGTCAACAAGGATAGTCTTGTTTTCCAACCATATGACCCAACCTTTATAAGCTCTTCAGGAATTAGTGATTGCTGATTAAACTAATCTGGGTAAAAGGTATGAAAACAGCTTTCGTCCTACAAATCTGTGTGTGAAGAGTAACTCTGAAAGTAAACCACTCTCTAGAAGTAACCGAGAGGTTTGCAGACACGGCCTGCCATTATGGATATTCCTGTTACAGATAAGAGCTGGGCACTGATGTAAGAAGGTGGGTGTAATTCTGGGACTGAAATGCACAGACCTGTCTAATCTCATGGATGCTTGTGGAGGTCTGTCATAGGCCCCAGAATTACCATTCATTAAGACCTAGTGCCCAGGAGCTGAGGGAATTGGAAGCAAAGCTCCTACATTACAAGCTGCAAAGACAGGCTTTGGCAGCAGAGTGGGGCTGGTCCTTTGGACAAAGATGCACGGAGGCGACTGCAGCCCAAACTGCCCGAGACAAGCCCCAGCCTTATCCCGTAGGCTTTCTTATGCTCCCAACTCTTGTCGTCTTCTTTCTCCTGCAGAGCTTGCCGTGGCCCAGTGCACACAGCGCCCCGTTGATGTCGTCTTCTTGCTCGACGGCTCTGAAAGGATCGGGGAGCAGAATTTCCACAGGGCCCACCACTTTGTGGAGGAAGTGGCCCGACAGCTCACGCTGGCCACGAGCGACAGCGACAACATGAATGCCCGGATTGCACTGCTGCAGTACGGCAGTGAGAGGGACCAGAATGTGGTCTTCCCACTGACCTACAATCTGACGGAAATCTCCAATGCCCTGGCGCAGATCAAGTACCTGGACTCATCCTCCAACATCGGGTCAGCCATCATACATGCCATCAACAACATTGTGCTCAGCCCGGGAGACGGGCAGCGACTCGCCCGGCGCAATGCTGAGCTCTCCTTCATCTTCATCACTGACGGCATCACAGGAAGCAAGAACCTAGAGGAGGCCATCAACTCCATGAAGAAGCAAGATGTCATGCCCACAGTAGTGGCTCTCGGGAGTGATGTAGACATGGACGTCCTGCTGAAGCTTGGCCTTGGGGACCGGGCAGCCATCTTCCGGGAGAAGGACTATGACAGCCTCTCCCAGCCCAGTTTCTTTGACAGGTTCATTAGGTGGGTATGTTAAATGAGGAGAGTGCTCATGTCCTCCTCTCACCAGTATACACACCCCTGGTATTACCTGTTTCATTTTCTTCCCTCTGTATGGTTGCTAGCAACTCTGAGCTGGCCCAGAACAGCTGCCCTCTGGGTCCTCCTTTCTAGCCAAAATCCAGAGCTCTTTTTTGGTTTTCGTGATGAGAAGTTGTGTATCTTACATTTATGGTGCTAATTAAAACCAAGATCAAAGCAGGATACAGAGCCATACAACATACTTCTGTAAAGCTTTATACACACTAAGCCATGCCTTGTGTACGTACTGTAATCCTAAAAGGGCTTGTCAGAGAAGCGAGAAACCTTTCCAGTGTAGTAGGACAAATGATCATCTCTAGTTTTGAAAAACCCTCAATATCCCTCAGCATCCTGTGAGGAGCTTTATGGATGTGACATCGCCCATTCGTCAACAAACCCTTTTCCAGATTATCTCATCTTTTTTGTTCTCTCAGTACTTCTGCCCTAAGAGAACCAAGTGAGTTTATGACACACCACATGCTGCTTGAAATGGTCAGTGACTTGCTTTCCTTTTGCATGGCCCTTGGTGGCTTGCTCCTCTTTCCCGGGAGCAACGGGATAGTTGCTTTTTTTTGCTGCCTTCTACAGTTGTCTGCAGATGCTCCTTTTGGGGTTCTATCTATCCTGAATTTCACAGATCATCTTTAAGATCTTCATTTTCCTGTGGGCCATACCTCCCTTGCTTCCTTCTGCCATTCCGACCTTCATCAGAACCTGTTCATTTATTACGGCACCAAAATCCTGGCTGAGAGGGGCAGCATGCCTCCCAGCATCTCACAAAATACTGGGCAGCCACCGGAGCTGCCTCCTTGTCATCCCACTGTGCTCAAAGCAACCACGGTGCCTTCTTCCCACCGGTATCTGCTGAGCAATGCCCAAATTTGAACTTGAATTGTGCTGTCTGCAAAAACAAACAAATAAACTCTTTTCACCCTATCCTGAAAAAGCCTTGCTATTCTGCAGTTTGTCTCTTTTTTTTCATTATTTTTAATGAGCAGCTGATTCTCCTGGTGCTAAGCTGGTAAGTCCAGATAAGTTTGTATTCTGCCTCTCCTCGCAAATGCTGGAGCACAAGGACAGGGGTCCCTGCAGCACAGGGGTCACGGGGCACTGCTGAGAACCTGAAGGACCTCAGGATGCTGATGGGGCCCCTCCAGCTCTCCCCACTGTCTCCAGCAGTCCCCTTGTAGAACTCTTCCTCTGCCCCCTGGCTCCACACCCCCCAGTGCCCATCAAACTGTGGTCTCTCAGCACAACAAAGACCATGTCTTCATTCCTCACCTGCTCCATGTTCCTCACCTGTTCATGGGTGGGAAGAGCAGGGGTCCTCAGGTGCCCCTCTTTGAGGGGGGCTGTGCCTTTCCCCACCATGAAGGTGGCATTGCACCTGAGTTGGACTTTCCCCACGCTTTCTTCTGCCCCTCTTGCATCCAACACTCGTGTATCTCAAGCCAGGACAGCGGGGCAGAGGAACCCTCCAAGGACGGGGGCATTTCTGTAAGGTAGCATCCGTGGGGATGGAGGTGGGATGGGGAGGAGAGGCTGGGCAGGGCTTGGGTTGTCCATAGGGGCCCCCAGGCACAGCGGAGCAGGCAGCGGAGGTGCAGGGAAGGGCACGGCGGTGGGGAGCCGTGGCCATGCGTGCTGCAGTGTCACTGCCGCGTTTTCCCTCCTTTGGAAAGGAGAGCTATAGGGGAGCTTTGAGGGCCACAGGACAAAACACAACTGCATCCAGAGAGGAGACGCAGGAGTGAAATCCCACTGCCCCAGCACGACGCATGCCCAGCCAGCAGCGCAACAAGGATGAAAAAGGCTGCGCTGGCAGTAAATCTGGGTGAGATGCGCTGCGCCACCTCTTTTGGAGATTCCCTCTGCCACGGGGAGCTGCTCGTGTTCATGCCACTGGGTCCAGCAACAAGTCACACCAGCTGGTAGTGCAAAGCCTTCTTGATAACGGGGCTGGGAAGGGTCCTCTTGAGCCATGACAATGGGCAAAACAAAAATAAAACAGTAGCAAAAGCAGCCCTGTGTTAAAATTGTTGTGGTGAAAGCATTGCCAGCCTTTTCACCTTTCCTAGCGAGCGTGCCACAGTCCCATGGCCATGGCTCAAGCTTCACAAAGAGAGCTCACTATTTTTTCCTATTAATTATTACCCTGGCGTGGAGGATGGCAACCTGTACAGCTCAGCAAGGGGAAAGTTACGGTATTCCCCGGCCAGCCCCTCTGCTACAGCTGGGAAAGCTCACGCAAAATGTAGGGACTTCTACGGGCGGTGGAATCCACGTTAGCAGCCGGCATCATTGCCCATGAAAAAACACGCGGACACCAGCAGACTGCAAACCAGCACGTGATGCTCCCCGCGCTGCTACCTGCAGCCTCGGGGATGACTTTCAGCGGGCTCTCCCGACAGAGGACGGAGCTGCTGCCCATCGTCTCACAGCAATTCCAGGTCAAAGAACTTACAAGCTAAAAACAAGAAAATCGCTCAGCAGGCAAAACGCCACTCTAAGAGAAAGGGGAAAGGAGCGGAGCAACATGCAGGTGGTTCCCCTGGGGCGTTTGCCTTCGTGTTTTGTTGCTTCACTGCGGTGCGGGTGGGAGATGTCCTCTTCAGTCAGAGTCAGAACTGCTGCTTGAGCTGCTGGAGTGCTGGGGGAGATAAAACAACTTTACGGTAGCACGGAAACAACCCTCTTTCACACCATTTCTGATAGGTGTTAGCGATTCTGTGGTGGGTGCCCGTTGCCGGTGCCCAGCTGGGTCCAGGTTGAGCCCGCAGCAGTGGTGGCTGCAGACCCACCTCTCCCCAGGTGTCTTTGCATGCCAGCAAAAGGGGTGCCCTCGGGTTTGCACGGTGGCTGGATTGGAAGCCGGTAATTAGTTAATGTCAAGGCCCCAGGGGCCATGCGGAGGGTGAGCCTGCGTGGGAGCCAGCACAGCACCACGGCCTCGGACATCAAACCCCAGCTGGGATACCTTGACTTGAAGATAAAATGGCTACTAATAACATCACCGCACTGTTTATTGCAATGCTGTTATAAACCACGTTTTAGAGTTTGGAGCCATTATTTTTCTGCTTGGAGAATATATTTACAGGCATATCGTGGGAGGGATGGTTTTTTTATTATTATTTTACCAGGCTCTTCAGGCCAAATAAGCAAATTCCAGAAGGGTGCTGCTCTCTGCCAGCAAGGGCAAACATCAAGGCAGATCACTTTCAGAGCCCTTACACAGTGAGAGGAGCTGATGGTTTGCTTTGTTTGGGAAATCCTCCTACCTCCGATGGTGCAACTGGGGTTTTGTTTAGCAGTCCCTCACTCAGAGGTACTCTGGATGGTGCCCATCCCTGGAACGGCATTTTCTGCAGCATCTACTCCCGGCACAGAAAAAGGCTTTTCCTTTTTTTTTTTTTTTTTTGTTTTGGCTGGTTGGTAGGTTTTTGTTTTTTAAGAGGGAACTGAACTGCTCCTCTGCTGAGGGACACTGAGTGAATGTCCCTTGCAGAGGCACGACTCGCTCTTGGGTGAGCAGGACAAAGTCCTGGGATTTAATACACTGCGCGGTGCACCCGGAGCTGTGTCACTGTTTCAAATGGTTTCAAGGAATTTCATGGATCACATTTCAAAAGACTCGCTTGAAATGACTCATGCTTGCCTGTCTATTAACCAAACGGGAGTCTCCACATCTAAAAGAAGCCACTGAGGTGTTGGCTCCGGCCGCCACAGGGTGGAAGAGGGGAGCCCCAGCTGCCCAGGCTGGATGCCGTGGCATGCATGAGGGGGTCCGAAGGATCACAGCAGAGATTCGGAAGGGTCCGCTGCCGTCTCACGTGGTAGTTGCCTCCGTGGTGCTTGGAGTGCTTCGAGTGCTTCTTCTTGTGCTTCTTATGGTGCTTCTGATGACAATCAGGGGGGTACGGTGGGCACCCCGGCATTCCTGGTGGTCCCGGATGGGGGTGCCCATGAGGATGATGCCCCAGCGGGGGGTGCCCATGGGGGTGCTGCCCTGGTGGGTAGGGGCCAGGCGGAGGGGGGCCAGAGGGATAGCCAGTGGGGGGTGCCGGGGGATAGGCTCCGGGGGCACCAGGGGCCACTGGAGGGTAGCCAGGGTAGGGACCTGCTGGAGTGCCGGGACCAGGGTATCCCGGAGGGGCAGGCGGGCAAATCTGCAGTTGTGGTGGTGGCACCCCTCCGGGCACGCCTAGGAAAAAGAGGGGGGCTGTTAGCAAGCAGAGATGGGCTCTCCCCAGATAGGCAATGCAGGGAATTGATGCGCCCGTGCACCCAAAGAACCCCTCCCAGTCTAACCCCTCCTCACAAGTGATGCCCCACTCCCCCTTGGTACGCAGGTAATCCCCCCGGGTGCCCGTGGCAATTGCACTGAGCCCCTCTCCGAGCCCCAATGGCTGTGTGGTACCCGCAGCCCTGCCCGGCCCTGCGGCCCCTCACCTGGGTTGGGGTTCCACATCCTCTGCGGCCCCCGAGCTGCAAGGGAAGGACAAGGCACCGTCAGTGCTCCCTCGCGGCACCTCCTGTCATGGGGATGTCACTGCCCTGCCGGGACCCGGCTCCTCTGCCCCGCCTGTCTGCCCTGGGCAGAGACCGCGCTCACTTCCCCAGGAGTGCTGTGCCCCCGCAGACCCCAACAGCCGCCCTGTCCCTTCCAGAGACAGCGCCGACCGCGAGAGTGGCTGTCCCCACCTCTGTGCACCCCCAAAGCCTGGGCATGTGGTTTCCATTGTTGATGGAAATTATAAGCCAACTCCAGCCCAGCTCACGTCCTTGTGGACCACGAGGGGCTGGGGACACCATGTCTTGGTGCAGCGCCAGCCACGGGGACGGTGCACCCTGGCCCACGGGCGCCCGTGCTCCCTCTGCCCCGTGCTCCCCAGGCACTGCTGCCTCGGGGAGCCGCTTTCGCCCACCAAACCTGCAGAAAAGCTCCCAGCAGAGGCAATGCTGGCAGCACCCTCTGAAAGCACCGCCGCCAGCAGCACCCGGATCGCCGTTCTCCCGATCAGCACGGTTCTCCCAGGGTGGCAGGCACCCGCTAAATACCAGGGCCTGGCCCGGGCGAGGAGGGGTGCGGCGGGCAGGGGTGACACCGCTGAGTGGTGGAACCGGCCGCACGGCTCCCTGTGCCACAGCTGTCACCATGGGCACACGGGAAATGTCAACACGCCGCTCCCAGCCTGCACAAAGGTCCCACAGGGCTGATAAAAACAGGGGACAGAGGGTGGTGGTTTCACCTCCCGGCGTCAGGGGATGGGGTGAGTCAGGCGTCCCCACCACGAACCCTGGCTGGGTGCTCCCAGCACGGGTAGTGTCCCGTGGGGGGCTGCTATGGTGGGCTCACCCTCCCGCGGGCACTGCCGTGGGACAGTGGGGCTCAGGGTCCAGCTAACGATTCCCTGTGACGCTGCTCAGGGTGCTGCCACGGTGTGCGGGCGGAGGAGGTGGTATTTGCTGTCAGACCCGGTCAACAGAGACAGAAGGCAGGGCTGGATGCCCCAATGCTCAGGTCTTCCTCTCGGGGAGTCTGTTAGGAGGATGCAGAGCTCCTCCCGTCCCATCCCCATCTCCCTGCTAACACCCCCGATGCTGCCCCGCGTTTGGCAGCGCTCCCTTCCCCGGCCAGCGAGCAATGCAATGGGCTGGTCTCGTCATGCACCGTGAAAAAGACACCTCACAGAAAGGGACTGCACCAGGTCTTGCCCCAGCCCTGCGGGCAGAGGGGTGTCTCAGGGGGTTTTCTGGGCACAGAACCACACAGGGGTGTGCAGGGTCAGGAGGTGCCCATGCACGGTGATCTCCTCCTGGGCAGTGCCACGGGGTTCCTGCCGTCCCCTCCACTGGGAGTCCTGTGGCCCCAGGCACTGCCAGCCCAGCCGGCTCTTTCTGCCCCAGGGATGGGGGGATGGAGACTGGGGTCCAAACCCCAGACAGCAAAAATCACCCTTGGCCAGGGAAAGGCCAGCAGGGGACATGACGCTGGGATCTGCCTGAGCGGAGCAGCTCTCCCAAGGCGGATACCAAAGGAGNGCCGCCACAGGGTGGAAGAGGGGAGCCCCAGCTGCCCAGGCTGGATGCCGTGGCATGCATGAGGGGGTCCGAAGGATCACAGCAGAGATTCGGAAGGGTCCGCTGCCGTCTCACGCTTACCTTGCCTCCGTGGTGCTTGGAGTGCTTCGAGTGCTTCTTCTTGTGCTTCTTATGGTGCTTCTGATGACAATCAGGGGGGTACGGTGGGCACCCCGGCATTCCTGGTGGTCCCGGATGGGGGTGCCCATGAGGATGATGCCCCAGCGGGGGGTGCCCATGGGGGTGCTGCCCTGGTGGGTAGGGGCCAGGCGGAGGGGGGCCAGAGGGATAGCCAGTGGGGGGTGCCGGGGGATAGGCTCCGGGGGCACCAGGGGCCACTGGAGGGTAGCCAGGGTAGGGACCTGCTGGAGTGCCGGGACCAGGGTATCCCGGAGGGGCAGGCGGGCAAATCTGCAGTTGTGGTGGTGGCACCCCTCCGGGCACGCCTAGGAAAAAGAGGGGGGCTGTTAGCAAGCAGAGATGGGCTCTCCCCAGATAGGCAATGCAGGGAATTGATGCGCCCGTGCACCCAAAGAACCCCTCCCAGTCTAACCCCTCCTCACAAGTGATGCCCCACTCCCCCTTGGTACGCAGGTAATCCCCCCGGGTGCCCGTGGCAATTGCACTGAGCCCCTCTCCGAGCCCCAATGGCTGTGTGGTACCCGCAGCCCTGCCTGGCCCTGCGGCCCCTCACCTGGGTTGGGGTTCCACATCCTCTGCGGCCCCCGAGCTGCAAGGGAAGGACAAGGCACCGTCAGTGCTCCCTCGCGGCACCTCCTGTCATGGGGATGTCACTGCCCTGCCGGGACCCGGCTCCTCTGCCCCGCCTGTCTGCCCTGGGCAGAGACCGCGCTCACTTCCCCAGGAGTGCTGTGCCCCCGCAGACCCCAACAGCCGCCCCGTCCCTTCGGGTGACAGCGCCGACCGCGAGAGTGGCTGTCCCCACCTCTGTGCACCCCCAAAGCCTGGGCATGTGGTTTCCATTGTTGATGGAAATTATAAGCCAACTCCAGCCCAGCTCACGTCCTTGTGGACCACGAGGGGCTGGGGACACCATGTCTTGGTGCAGCGCCAGCCACGGGGACGGTGCACCCTGGCCCACGGGCGCCCGTGCTCCCTCTGCCCCGTGCTCCCCAGGCACTGCTGCCTCGGGGAGCCGCTTTCGCCCACCAAACCTGCAGAAAAGCTCCCAGCAGAGGCAATGCTGGCAGCACCCTCTGAAAGCACCGCCGCCAGCAGCACCCGGATCGCCGTTCTCCCGATCAGCACGGTTCTCCCAGGGTGGCAGGCACCCGCTAAATACCAGGGCCTGGCCCGGGCGAGGAGGGGTGCGGCGGGCAGGGGTGACACCGCTGAGTGGTGGAACCGGCCGCACGGCTCCCTGTGCCACAGCTGTCACCATGGGCACACGGGAAATGTCAACACGCCGCTCCCAGCCTGCACAAAGGTCCCACAGGGCTGATAAAAACAGGGGACAGAGGGTGGTGGTTTCACCTCCCGGCGTCAGGGGATGGGGTGAGTCAGGCGTCCCCACCACGAACCCTGGCTGGGTGCTCCCAGCACGGGTAGTGTCCCGTGGGGGGCTGCTATGGTGGGCTCACCCTCCCGCGGGCACTGCCGTGGGACAGTGGGGCTCAGGGTCCAGCTAACGATTCCCTGTGACGCTGCTCAGGGTGCTGCCACGGTGTGCGGGCGGAGGAGGTGGTATTTGCTGTCAGACCCGGTCAACAGAGACAGAAGGCAGGGCTGGATGCCCCAATGCTCAGGTCTTCCTCTCGGGGAGTCTGTTAGGAGGATGCAGAGCTCCTCCCGTCCCATCCCCATCTCCCTGCTAACACCCCCGATGCTGCCCCGCGTTTGGCAGCGCTCCCTTCCCCGGCCAGCGAGCAATGCAATGGGCTGGTCTCGTCATGCACCGTGAAAAAGACACCTCACAGAAAGGGACTGCACCAGGTCTTGCCCCAGCCCTGCGGGCAGAGGGGTGTCTCAGGGGGTTTTCTGGGCACAGAACCACACAGGGGTGTGCAGGGTCAGGAGGTGCCCATGCACGGTGATCTCCTCCTGGGCAGTGCCACGGGGTTCCTGCCGTCCCCTCCACTGGGAGTCCTGTGGCCCCAGGCACTGCCAGCCCAGCCGGCTCTTTCTGCCCCAGGGATGGGGGGATGGAGACTGGGGTCCAAACCCCAGACAGCAAAAATCACCCTTGGCCAGGGAAAGGCCAGCAGGGGACATGACGCTGGGATCTGCCTGAGCGGAGCAGCTCTCCCAAGGCGGATACCAAAGGAGGCCAGGCAGGGATGAGCATGTTTCCCAGCTGTATTTGCCACTGCAGAGCACCCGCCTGTGCCCAAGCCCCTTTCAGGCCGCCCGCTTCTCCAGCAGCGCCATCACGAGCGCCGAGCCTTGCTTCGCCTCCTCCAGCAGCCCGGAGACCTTCTGCAACATCTGCGTGGGGAGGGAGAAGGTGCATCGTTTGCCACCTGACAGGACAGAAAAGCCGCCCACCACCCACCCCATGCATCCCACCGGTGGCAAAGGGACGGGGTGCCCAGGCATGAGGGATCCCAGGGGCTTCGTCTCCATCTCTGTCCCACCTCACCCCCGCCACCAAGGCCGGGGCACACACACCGCCCCTGCTTACCGCAACCTTGAACTTCTCATCCGTTATGTCTTTGAGGTTGATCATGACGTTGAAGTAAGCTCCGAACACAGCCGCTTCCAGCATTTTGGCTCCCACCTAGGAAAAGAGGCTTGCGAGAAGCTCTCCTGCTGACCCAGAGCACTACCACAGGGTCCTGCAGCAGGGCAGACCCTTACACTGCAGGACTCCCACCCTCCGTGACCCAGCGGCACGCAACACCTTCCAACCCAGGATTTTCGGGACGCGGCTCCGGCAGTGGGAACCATTCATGGCCCTGCCACACTGGTGGGAAAACTCAGGCAAGGGCTGGTGGAGGTCAGCTCTCCTACAAGGGTTGCAAGCTGCCAAAAAGTTAGTGGGCGGAAACCACTGGCCAGTTTGGGAAGCACAGCTGGAGGGATGCATCCTGGAGGTCAGGACACGATGGGACACCTTGCAGGGAAAAGCGGTGAGCCTGGCAGCCTCCAAAGCCCCAGCCGTGGCATCAGATGACCCCGGGGCCGTACCTGGATGTCGGATTTGCAGGCCAGGTTGCAGTGGCACGCCAGCTCCTTCAGCGCAGGCCAGAGCCCGCTCACTTTCTCTGCCAGGGCGCAGGGCACCCTCACGGCTGTCTTCAGCCCCTGTTGCATGGCAGCCGTGCGTCTGGGAGGGGGGGACAGCCCTGGTGTGAGCGCTGGGTGGCCGTGCTCCCCCGGCCTGCAAGTCCCCACCAGCCCAGCTCACCTCTCCCGCTCTTCAGGGGTGCTTTTTGGCAGCTTCATAGCTTCCTGCAGGCAAAGAAAAGCAGATTTGCTCCAAGACCCTGCATGCCTTGCATCAGGGGCCAGGGCAGACCCGATAGCTCCCATGCTCTTGCAAACCTCCTTTAGGTGACAATGTCCCTTCCCCTGGCCCTGGCTTGGGCCAAGGTCATAGCCCTGCTCCTAAGGACACCGGGGCACAGCGATGCCAGCCCCCCTCCCAGCTGGAAAGCCCCACACTTCCCTGCGGGACGTCCGCCACCGGTGGGACCTCACCATGTAGCTGCTGAAGGCACGGGAGTCGGCGTCCACCATTGCCACCAGCTCATCCATGGCCTGGTGGAAGGGGGGGATCAGCTTCCTCATGATGGGGTCCAGCTCCTCAAACTGCCGCTTCCCATAGCTCATCAGCCCCACCATGCAGCCCAGCGCCGCTCCCTGCGAGGGCACAGGGGTAAATCCTCCAGCAGCACACAGCACCCACCGCTACCGCTGTGCCCACTCCCCTCAGGGGCTTGGCACACCCAGAGGACCCCCCAGGCAGGCAGGGACCCCGTCATGGTGTAGGGTACGTACCAGGGCAGCTGCGGCTGCGGACACGGAGCCTCCTCCCGGCGCTGCCGACCTCCCGCCGACTGCTCGCACGAAGGCACCCAGTGGCTTGGCCACCAGCCCCCCATCCACCTCTCCTGCCTGCACCAGGTACCTGCGGCACAGCAGCCCCATGGGCCAGAGCCCCCCCCGGTGCAGGGACACCCACCATCACCACCCGGTCCCTTCTCACCCAGCGCTGCCCTCTCCACAGGTTTTCATCCACCTCATGGNGGCCCCAGGCACTGCCAGCCCAGCCGGCTCTTTCTGCCCCAGGGATGGGGGGATGGAGACTGGGGTCCAAACCCCAGACAGCAAAAATCACCCTTGGCCAGGGAAAGGCCAGCAGGGGACATGACGCTGGGATCTGCCTGAGCGGAGCAGCTCTCCCAAGGCGGATACCAAAGGAGGCCAGGCAGGGATGAGCATGTTTCCCAGCTGTATTTGCCACTGCAGAGCACCCGCCTGTGCCCAAGCCCCTTTCAGGCCGCCCGCTTCTCCAGCAGCGCCATCACGAGCGCCGAGCCTTGCTTCGCCTCCTCCAGCAGCCCGGAGACCTTCTGCAACATCTGCGTGGGGAGGGAGAAGGTGCATCGTTTGCCACCTGACAGGACAGAAAAGCCGCCCACCACCCACCCCATGCATCCCACCGGTGGCAAAGGGACGGGGTGCCCAGGCATGAGGGATCCCAGGGGCTTCGTCTCCATCTCTGTCCCACCTCACCCCCGCCACCAAGGCCGGGGCACACACACCGCCCCTGCTTACCGCAACCTTGAACTTCTCATCCGTTATGTCTTTGAGGTTGATCATGACGTTGAAGTAAGCTCCGAACACAGCCGCTTCCAGCATTTTGGCTCCCACCTAGGAAAAGAGGCTTGCGAGAAGCTCTCCTGCTGACCCAGAGCACTACCACAGGGTCCTGCAGCAGGGCAGACTGCAGGACTCCCACCCTCCGTGACCCAGCGGCACGCAACACCTTCCAACCCAGGATTTTCGGGACGCGGCTCCAGCAGTGGGAACCATTCATGGCCCTGCCACACTGGTGGGAAAACTCAGGCAAGGGCTGGTGGAGGTCAGCTCTCCTACAAGGGTTGCAAGCTGCCAAAAAGTTAGTGGGCGGAAACCACTGGCCAGTTTGGGAAGCACAGCTGGAGGGATGCATCCTGGAGGTCAGGACACGATGGGACACCTTGCAGGGAAAAGCGGTGAGCCTGGCAGCCTCCAAAGCCCCAGCCGTGGCATCAGATGACCCCGGGGCCGTACCTGGATGTCGGATTTGCAGGCCAGGTTGCAGTGGCACGCCAGCTCCTTCAGCGCAGGCCAGAGCCCGCTCACTTTCTCTGCCAGGGCGCAGGGCACCCTCACGGCTGTCTTCAGCCCCTGTTGCATGGCAGCCGTGCGTCTGGGAGGGGGGGACAGCCCTGGTGTGAGCGCTGGGTGGCCGTGCTCCCCCGGCCTGCAAGTCCCCACCAGCCCAGCTCACCTCTCCCGCTCTTCAGGGGTGCTTTTTGGCAGCTTCATAGCTTCCTGCAGGCAAAGAAAAGCAGATTTGCTCCAAGACCCTGCATGCCTTGCATCAGGGGCCAGGGCAGACCCGATAGCTCCCATGCTCTTGCAAACCTCCTTTAGGTGACAATGTCCCTTCCCCTGGCCCTGGCTTGGGCCAAGGTCATAGCCCTGCTCCTAAGGACACCGGGGCACAGCGATGCCAGCCCCCCTCCCAGCTGGAAAGCCCCACACTTCCCTGCGGGACGTCCGCCACCGGTGGGACCTCACCATGTAGCTGCTGAAGGCACGGGAGTCGGCGTCCACCATTGCCACCAGCTCATCCATGGCCTGGTGGAAGGGGGGGATCAGCTTCCTCATGATGGGGTCCAGCTCCTCAAACTGCCGCTTCCCATAGCTCATCAGCCCCACCATGCAGCCCAGCGCCGCTCCCTGCGAGGGCACAGGGGTAAATCCTCCAGCAGCACACAGCACCCACCGCTACCGCTGTGCCCACTCCCCTCAGGGGCTTGGCACACCCAGAGGACCCCCCAGGCAGGCAGGGACCCCGTCATGGTGTAGGGTACGTACCAGGGCAGCTGCGGCTGCGGACACGGAGCCTCCTCCCGGCGCTGCCGACCTCCCGCCGACTGCTCGCACGAAGGCACCCAGTGGCTTGGCCACCAGCCCCCCATCCACCTCTCCTGCCTGCACCAGGTACCTGCGGCACAGCAGCCCCATGGGCCAGAGCCCCCCCCGGTGCAGGGACACCCACCATCACCACCCGGTCCCTTCTCACCCAGCGCTGCCCTCTCCAACAGGTTTTCATCCACCTCATGGCTCTGCGGGGGGCTGAGAAGGGGGCTAGCCCAAAAAACCCAGCAGGAGGATCGGGGAGAGGACAAGGAGCCCCATGGGGACAGACAGACAAGCTGGGGATCTCATGTCCTGGTGGTGTGGGGGGTTGCTCTGCATTAGACAGGGTGGGCTCGTGCAAATGGTGTTTGGTGGGACAGAAACAGGCCTGCAGCCATATCCCCGGGGGGGACAACAAGGTCTTAAAGTGCATGTCCTGATTTCACCTTGGCACGGGCGGATTTCCCTTCCTTTCCCCCCGCAGACACACGTTTTACGCTGGGTGCTGCAGGACAGTGTCTCTCCCTGGAGGGCAGTGTGTGAGCTGNGGTGGCAAAGGGACGGGGTGCCCAGGCATGAGGGATCCCAGGGGCTTCGTCTCCATCTCTGTCCCACCTCACCCCCGCCACCAAGGCCGGGGCACACACACCGCCCCTGCTTACCGCAACCTTGAACTTCTCATCCGTTATGTCTTTGAGGTTGATCATGACGTTGAAGTAAGCTCCGAACACAGCCGCTTCCAGCATTTTGGCTCCCACCTAGGAAAAGAGGCTTGCGAGAAGCTCTCCTGCTGACCCAGAGCACTACCACAGGGTCCTGCAGCAGGGCAGAC
>VZTQ01012574.1:206202-217280 GCA_013400755.1 Pelecanoides urinatrix | reverse complement strand
CCCGTGTTTATTAAAGCAAAAAGCGTGGGCGTATCTATCCCTAACCCCTGGCTGACTTGCGCTTCCGCAACAGAAACCTGGCAATAGCTAACATCCGTGTAAATATGTTGCTGCATTGGTAGGTCCAGGTGACTTCCACAAATTGAAGGCGCATGGACACAGAAGGCAGCAAAGGCCACTAGAGGTCACACAAACTATTTAAAAGAATATAAACCAAGTCATTTATACTCCATTTGGGAGCCTTTTTCCCTTCCACCTGCTCCCCTTGCTTGGCAGTCTCAGGTCACCTCCCTTCCTGATACAAGGCTGTAGTCAGGTATGTTTAGCTTGTTTTCTTCCTGAGCCTGATTTTCAGCTCTGGTTTAGTTATGTGGAGATGATATCACTTTATGGAGAAAATTCCACTGCGATCCCAGGCCATGGAAATGTCAAATGCTAGTAAAAAATATAATCTCATGCTAGCTGAGAAATGTTTTTCTTGCGTTCCAAATACGGACTCAGTGAGTGAGCAAGACAGAGTATGGGAAAGCGAGAGCAAGCAGCAATAACGACAGTATTCATCTTCCCCAAACCAATTCAGCAATCAGCTTTACAATTTCCAAGATCCATTTCACTGGGTTTCATAACAGGAGCTGAGATGAAAGGGGAATGAGAGTCTTTAATGATGAGACTGCCCCACCCAAAGCTTTATCATTACTTTTTCTCTACTCTAATATCCAGTCTCCTGACTTATAAATTTGCAGCTTATTTTCTCGTTACTTTCCCTTCATTAGATTTGCTTTATTGTTTGTCACATGCACATGCGGACAGAGAAATAAGGTTTTAAATCCAAACACTCTTAAAGTTAGGTTGTTTTTCTGTTTATTATGGTCTCCCCTCCTCCCTTCTCTTATTTGTCTATTTTGCCTAGAAAGGCTATCTATGGATTTTTATTTGATTCAATATGTCAAAATGTTTCTTTCAAACAGGGCACAGGAACATATGTGTGGAAGAAAGAAGACAGAGCTCTGCAGACTTGCCAAGAGCTGCAGTGTTCAATTCGTGCATTCAGTCTATAAAATAGCTAAACATTCTACTTGGAAACAAACAAACAAACAGGATTATTTTCATCCTCTGCTTTGTTTTGCTGGAGTTATCATTTGTAAAGAACGTCCCTAATAATTAGTTCTCCAGAAATTGATTCAAGATGCTTTTGATTCCTATTCCTTCCTAAATACTTTTAGGCAAGTTACACAGCTATCCCCATGTCTGGTATGCTAACTGTGGCATTTCCCTATCTCAGTCCAATGATGACAATGACTCAATGTGATGGTACTGATGGCGAGGGTCATGTAGAGAGTGGTGAATGAGATAATGGTTTTACTGTTGTATGAAGACAACTGTTTTGAAATATTGAAAGTTATTCATTAGGACAAGCCATTTTTATTTCCTCTGTTTTCAAAGAACAGGGAGAAAGAGAGAGAGAGAATACCTACAAAAAACAGAGGGCAGTTACTGTACAACACCTGGTAACCAGAAGGGATGTCCCCAGAACGGACATGAAGTCACTTTTATGGTCTGAATTAACACTGGAACCTGAGCTTCCTGTTGTCCTTAACCAAGGCAAAAGTTCTAAATACCAGGCCCCTTAAATTAGTCCCTTTCTAGCTTCTCTGCATTGGATTTTGTAAAGGCATAGAATAACTTGGATATAAAATAATCTGTGTCATATCTCTTAATATACTTTGTGCTCACCAGTGACCACAGCAGAATATTTCCTTTGCTGAAGCCTCCAGTAAGAAAGTTAATGATCCATTAAAACATCTCTGCTTTAATGTGTGCTCTGTCTTGCACTACAGAAATTCCCAGAGGAGGGAGGAAGAAGCATAGGATTTAGTTTTATGCAGCGAGGAACAACGGGACACGGATTAATTTCCTTTCCCCCTATAACAAGGGTCTTTTGGATATCATAACAACAAGGAATTTGCAATGAAAATCTGAAGAATGAGCTGATTGCATATGGCAGGTTACCAGATGGTTTTTACTTAAATACTTAATTAAGGAAAAAGGAGCTATATGAGTTATGAGTTGCAGATTTGTAGTTTCCTTCATAACCAAAATAAACAGTATATGAGAAGATATAGCTGGATGAAACTTCTTCTTTAACATAAATCACTTAACACATGAGTTCGCTAGGTACATAGGACCCAGTTTCCTGTACTTCACAGAATGCACTTTGCGTGCAGATGCAAGTTAGACAATTCCTGTTCCCTCTCTTNCTCTCTCTCTTTCTTCTGCAAACCCACCTTTTATGCCCAATCTAGAAATTATATTTTGTATCGTTTTTCAGAAACAAAAGAAAAGAAGGAGTTAAAAAGTCAGGAAATAATTTTGGAAACCTAGTTTACTTAGAGTAATTATTTTGTTGATCTGTTGTGGCTTGTAGAAGAGTGTGTTTTAATAGGTTTTAATAGGTTACCAGGAAAGAAGAAATTAACTCTTTTGGAACCGGGCATTGGCACAATGATTGTTTCTGACTTTTCACCGTTTAGGCTGAGCAGGGCAATGACTTTTCAAAAATCCCTGCTGATTCTGAATCTCGCTTGGTTTTGTGCAGGTGCTTGAGCGTTATGATAGGGAGGCTGGGGGAAGTGACCCTGCACAATCTGTAATATCAGGCAGCATTGTGTGAAACAGGCTAAATGTCATTTCTGTAGAGGCAAAGTGATGAGGGGATGAATGTTATTTGCTTGAGGGATGGCTGCAGGTGATTTCATTAATCTTTCATCTTATGGACACCAGTTTCAAAGGCAGACAAAAGTGACTCAGAATGTACAAATGGCATAAAGGCTAGTCTCCGGCCACACAGGGTACAACCAAGCATGGTACAGAGTTTGCTTAAATGTCACATTGAGTTGTTATCCCTATCTCTGAAGAGCTTTGCAACTCTACTGGAACCTGGAAATAAGGTTCACATAATTACAAAGCAAGATGCTCACATTTAAGTCAAGGTGAGAAATATTATTAGGATGCTCCATTAGGATGTATTACTAGGATTCCTACATTACAGGAGAATGTGTACAGATGCATTGCCACCTGAGACACACTGCAACCAAAAGTCCAGTAACAGCATGATGCAAACCTTTATGCATTAGTGGCAGTGTTTTGCATATGGCACACAGAATAACTCCAGGAATTGTCATATTAGTCTCTTATATTCCTGCTCTTGTGCTAGTGATGAGAGCTTTAATTTTACTCTTATTCAGACCCTCTGTTTCTTTTGAAACCTGAAAATAAGCTTGTGTTTGAGCTTAATATCTTCCCCCCGGCCCTCCCCACCCTGTAGCATTAAGGAGTTACTGGCTCATGGCACCTTTGAAGGTAGAATAACCCATTAGAGAAGTCTGCTTTGGCGCAACTGAAAGTTCACCTCACTGAAATCCTGATTTTATGAAAAGCAGTGAAAGTTTCACAAAGAATCCCATGTCCAGTAAACAGCTCTCTCTCTTAAGAATCTACTTTAAAGGATCCCCAAGGTTTCTAGTAGGATTTTAGCTGACCTTCACCTAAAGAACATCTCTTCAAAACAGCACATCTCCAGGGTAGGACTTAAGCCAAGTTTCACTGTGTACCTAACTGTGTAAACAGCCCAAGTCACCATCACTACATATACAACTCAGAGTGGACTATGTAAATCCACTGCAAGTTCATAATTTAAAAAAGAAAAAAAAAAATCAGATGTGGATGAAGCAGAGACTTTAAGGGAACAGTAGATCCTCTTCTTCACCCCTATTCACCTTAGTCCTCTCCAAGGAAAGGGGTAGATTTGTCACAGCATATGTCAGGGCAGACTTTTCTGTGCTCTCCTGTTCTGGACACCTTGGGAGGCTCCTCTGAGTGCTTGGTGTGACACAGTTACTCTGCCCACACTTGCCTAAAGCTGAACATGTCCAGAAATAAAAATGTGTTTTCTCTATGTATTTCAGCATGTCTCAAATTTTCTTCTGAATTTACACCTGGTACCTGAAAAATAAAAACAATCTTTAAGATTTAGTCTCCAAATGTCTTAATCCCATTTTAACCTTTAGGATTGTTTTACTGAATAATGATTTTTTGTTACAAATTTTCCAGTTGATAAATAGGACAAAGATTTTAAAGATTTGAACTGAAGTTGCCAGAGGAGATCTAACATATTCAGTGAGAATTACATTTTCTCTGTGTCACTATCACCTGGACATTAAAAAACAGTGCTAGGTAATTATTTTCTTTATAACCTTAACTTTACTTCAAGGAAAGATTCTTAGAATCTTTTACTTTCCTCACAGTACCTCCCAAAAAAGTATGTTAGCTGGAAGTTTTTCACCCACAGCAGGAACTCAGCTTCCACATTCATACAGGTGCAATATGTCTATATATGCACAACACTACTAAAGAATAGTCTGCTATTTACATTGTCAAGGGACCAGTCCTGCAGATTTGTTCTGGTAGGTGAACAGGACAGAAAACACTTTTAAACCCCTTTTTTTTTTTTTTTTTTTTTTTTACTTTCCCTATTTCTCCAAGCACAATATTTGCCTGCAGCCAGATAGTATCTGTTCTTTGTGTGTGCATGCAGCTCGGGAGGAGGACACAAGGAATCTTTTTACTCTTTTAAAGCTTGTATAAGTCCAGATGGAATGGCTGTTCTCTGTAGGGAAAAAAAAGTTTCTACATCTAAGATCTTTGAACCTCAAAGTGGTCAGAGCAAAAAAATATTGGGATTATGACCTGTGTGAAATCACCCAGAAATATCTGATTTACCTACAAATAATCCCCCTGCAAGTTCTAGGAAGCAGCCAGGCTCTTGTAAATAACTGCAGAACTATGTTTAGCTCATCTTTAGTAATTGGTTAGATATCAGGTTGACCGTGTCCCTTTACATATGTGTCCCCATTCAGCACAACCACATTCTATGTACTTTTAAGGACCTGTGTCATTTCTACACCCAGATAGGGATTGCATATTTATGAACTACTTTATTAACCATTGGCTTGCACCTCTAATACAATAGAAGCTATACCCAGTAAGACTGTCAAAACATTTCCTCAGAGCTATCTTGGCAAGCCTTAGTTACAGTGGGGCTTGAGAGACCAGACTCTGCACTCTTCTCTAAAGCATAATTCTATTCATCTGTATGATAGGTAGGTAATACTTTATTATAAGCCCAATGAGTCTGTGAGATTTAATCATTGTTTTTAAAATATTCAGACAGTACTGGCTTAAAGGAAGGGTGTAAAATGACACTGGCTGCTACTATGAGTTGTATCTCCCTGCTGATGCATATACCAAATCCCGCTAACATAAAATCTAGCGCACAGTGAAGCAAGGACTTCCTCCAATGTATTATTATTTATTACATTATTTACTCAAGCAAAAAATATATACAACATATGAGTGGGCAATGTTAACGCGCCCAGCATTTTTTGTTTCAAAGTATTTTAAATTACTTTATGAAAAACACATTGATTGATTTTACCTTGGATGGAACTAAATGTCCTAAGTTTCTAAGGTTTTATTTATATTAAAGAAATTTACATCAACAAAACTTTGTTAATGTGAATATTCTAGTTCAAATGCCTTCTGCAGAGTTTTTTATAAAAGCAGAGATGAGCACTTTTATGAGAACACATGGTTGAAAATCTGATAAAAACAGGATCATTAACTTTTTTTGTCCCTCTGAAGAGCATCAAATAGTAGAAATTTGCAGTGGGTAGTTAAGTTACACTAGTACAGAATTCATTAGCAAAAACAGAGCTTTTGTAACTACATTACAAGCCTTTTTAACATGTATAGAGGGTGCAGGTCTGTCTCCTGTGTATATACATTGGCTTGAGTCACGTTGTATGTGCAGATGTTTTGGATATTATTATCTGTACCTTTTTCAACTGGTTGGCTGTCAGGTGGGAAAAGGAATGTGTGAATAAACAAACAGGACTCAGCTGCTAACACATATACATACAGAAATCAGTCCCATCCCTCCTTCCCCAAAGAACAATATGTAGCATTGTTTATAAGTTTGATAAAATAGACACACTTCTTGTACAACTAAAAAATTGAAATGTTATTATGCCTTAAAATCACTTCAACACTTAAGCATCATTAGGTAATATATCTTTTTTTGAGAGAGAGAGACGCAGAAGATGGAACTTGGTCAGAATCCTAATCTTCCACTCTCTTTGTAGAGTAGTTCACTCACAGGGGTGCCACAGCAGGTCCATTAATGTCAGCTACTTTTGTAGCACAATGCTTTTCACACTGGGAGGAAGACTGTTGGCATTTGGCCCTTTGCCATCAGTCATAATACTTGAGAGTCATCAAGACATGGAGACTTTATAGGCTGAATGTCCCTGCAAACTTTTCAGGTAGCAGCAGCTACAGGTGTATATATATCTAAATATACAGATATATATAAAAATATACATAGGATTGTGCCTGGTGCTTGTTCAGTGCCTTATGATTTTCAAACACTGATCATTGTTTTCCTGCAAAGCTATAGAGTGAAAATTAGGTGAATGAAATGTGGTAGGGAAAAGAATCTACAGATAATTGAATAAATTCACAGAAACTCTCTCTCTCCTTCTTCCCCCATCTTTTTGTCATATGCACGTGCAGACACATACAGTCTTTTTTTCGATTGTATCCACTGAATTATAAAATACATGCCATATGTTCTGAAAGCAAACTTTTTTTCTCTCTGTCTTTCATGTGGTAAAAAGGACCACTAAAAAAATGAATTAAGTACTTTGTAGATATTTATAAAAAAATTCTGCATGGCAATAATAATGGCTTAGCATAGTACTCTACCTGTCAGAATGATGTCAGTGTGCTTTGTGTGTTATATAGAGACATCATATTTTTACTGAGAAGGTGTTTTTTTGCAGCGTCACTGGATTTTACAGCCAAGTGGATGACCTGCAGAGAAGCTTGCATGCCCAATTAACCCCTTTTAGCTCTATGCAATTACTGTTCACATTCATTACACTTTTGATGAAGAACAAGCATTAACAATGACACCATGAGCCAGTACAAAATTAAAACTTTAGCAACAGTAGTGCAACAGCTGTCAGTACATAAGAAAATACTAAGAATAAGATATTGAGTCATCGTACCACCCAGCACAGAATTTTTACAAAATGGAAGAGGTTATGCACAACTGCGCTGACTGTTTGGGCAAGTGAAGAGGGGATGCAAGGAAATTGAGTTTCAGTCTGTAGCTCAGACACAGGCTAGATTGCTTGCTATCATAAATTCAGCNTTTTTTTTTTTTTTTTTTTTACTTTCCCTATTTCTCCAAGCACAATATTTGCCTGCAGCCAGATAGTATCTGTTCTTTGTGTGTGCATGCAGCTCGGGAGGAGGACACAAGGAATCTTTTTACTCTTTTAAAGCTTGTATAAGTCCAGATGGAATGGCTGTTCTCTGTAGGGAAAAAAAAGTTTCTACATCTAAGATCTTTGAACCTCAAAGTGGTCAGAGCAAAAAAATATTGGGATTATGACCTGTGTGAAATCACCCAGAAATATCTGATTTACCTACAAATAATCCCCCTGCAAGTTCTAGGAAGCAGCCAGGCTCTTGTAAATAACTGCAGAACTATGTTTAGCTCATCTTTAGTAATTGGTTAGATATCAGGTTGACCGTGTCCCTTTACATATGTGTCCCCATTCAGCACAACCACATTCTATGTACTTTTAAGGACCTGTGTCATTTCTACACCCAGATAGGGATTGCATATTTATGAACTACTTTATTAACCATTGGCTTGCACCTCTAATACAATAGAAGCTATACCCAGTAAGACTGTCAAAACATTTCCTCAGAGCTATCTTGGCAAGCCTTAGTTACAGTGGGGCTTGAGAGACCAGACTCTGCACTCTTCTCTAAAGCATAATTCTATTCATCTGTATGATAGGTAGGTAATACTTTATTATAAGCCCAATGAGTCTGTGAGATTTAATCATTGTTTTTAAAATATTCAGACAGTACTGGCTTAAAGGAAGGGTGTAAAATGACACTGGCTGCTACTATGAGTTGTATCTCCCTGCTGATGCGTATACCAAATCCCGCTAACATAAAATCTAGCGCACAGTGAAGCAAGGACTTCCTCCAATGTATTATTATTTATTACATTATTTACTCAAGCAAAAAATATATACAACATATGAGTGGGCAATGTTAACGCGCCCAGCATTTTTTGTCTCAAAGTATTTTAAATTACTTTATGAAAAACACATTGATTGATTTTACCTTGGATGGAACTAAATGTCCTAAGTTTCTAAGGTTTTATTTATATTAAAGAAATTTACATCAACAAAACTTTGTTAATGTGAATATTCTAGTTCAAATGCCTTCTGCAGAGTTTTTTATAAAAGCAGAGATGAGCACTTTTATGAGAACACATGGTTGAAAATCTGATAAAAACAGGATCATTAACTTTTTTTGTCCCTCTGAAGAGCATCAAATAGTAGAAATTTGCAGTGGGTAGTTAAGTTACACTAGTACAGAATTCATTAGCAAAAACAGAGCTTTTGTAACTACATTACAAGCCTTTTTAACATGTATAGAGGGTGCAGGTCTGTCTCCTGTGTATATACATTGGCTTGAGTCACGTTGTATGTGCAGATGTTTTGGATATTATTATCTGTACCTTTTTCAACTGGTTGGCTGTCAGGTGGGAAAAGGAATGTGTGAATAAACAAACAGGACTCAGCTGCTAACACATATACATACAGAAATCAGTCCCATCCCTCCTTCCCCAAAGAACAATATGTAGCATTGTTTATAAGTTTGATAAAATAGACACACTTCTTGTACAACTAAAAAATTGAAATGTTATTATGCCTTAAAATCACTTCAACACTTAAGCATCATTAGGTAATATATCTTTTTTTGAGAGAGAGAGACGCAGAAGATGGAACTTGGTCAGAATCCTAATCTTCCACTCTCTTTGTAGAGTAGTTCACTCACAGGGGTGCCACAGCAGGTCCATTAATGTCAGCTACTTTTGTAGCACAATGCTTTTCACACTGGGAGGAAGACTGTTGGCATTTGGCCCTTTGCCATCAGTCATAATACTTGAGAGTCATCAAGACATGGAGACTTTATAGGCTGAATGTCCCTGCAAACTTTTCAGGTAGCAGCAGCTACAGGTGTATATATATCTAAATATACAGATATATATAAAAATATACATAGGATTGTGCCTGGTGCTTGTTCAGTGCCTTATGATTTTCAAACACTGATCATTGTTTTCCTGCAAAGCTATAGAGTGAAAATTAGGTGAATGAAATGTGGTAGGGAAAAGAATCTACAGATAATTGAATAAATTCACAGAAACTCTCTCTCTCTCCTTCTTCCCCCATCTTTTTGTCATATGCACGTGCAGACACATACAGTCTTTTTTTCGATTGTATCCACTGAATTATAAAATACATGCCATATGTTCTGAAAGCAAACTTTTTTTCTCTCTGTCTTTCATGTGGTAAAAAGGACCACTAAAAAAATGAATTAAGTACTTTGTAGATATTTATAAAAAAATTCTGCATGGCAATAATAATGGCTTAGCATAGTACTCTACCTGTCAGAATGATGTCAGTGTGCTTTGTGTGTTATATAGAGACATCATATTTTTACTGAGAAGGTGTTTTTTTGCAGCGTCACTGGATTTTACAGCCAAGTGGATGACCTGCAGAGAAGCTTGCATGCCCAATTAACCCCTTTTAGCTCTATGCAATTACTGTTCACATTCATTACACTTTTGATGAAGAACAAGCATTAACAATGACACCATGAGCCAGTACAAAATTAAAACTTTAGCAACAGTAGTGCAACAGCTGTCAGTACATAAGAAAATACTAAGAATAAGATATTGAGTCATCGTACCACCCAGCACAGAATTTTTACAAAATGGAAGAGGTTATGCACAACTGCGCTGACTGTTTGGGCAAGTGAAGAGGGGATGCAAGGAAATTGAGTTTCAGTCTGTAGCTCAGACACAGGCTAGATTGCTTGCTATCATAAATTCAGCTATATTAGATCTAATTGCTATGTTATATTCATGCACCACTAGGCAAGTAGTGCATTGTCCCTGTCAGAATCCAGAACAGAAAATGCCCCTAGGACATGGGTTCTCGGTCACTCTCTGTGTGTGATGAGTTGAGCTGCTGAGAATGAAATATATTAAGAAAGCATCCTAACAAATCCATGTCTTGTTTATCCTTTCCAGCACAGTTCTTAGTTTCTGAGGGGAATCTAACCAAAATCCAACGTTTATCTGAAAGCAAGATGAACTCTCACATAAGACAATGTTAGAAATATGTTGTTTGCTTTGAAACAAGAGTGCAGCAAAAGAATAGCAAGAAAATAAAAAATTAACTGTTGTTTTCTGATTTCCAACAGTAAAAAAAGATAGATGACCTAAGGATGGGAGTCCAAAAGCCGTCTACCTCAAGAATCCAGGCTAGCAAGTCTTGAATTTAAACGTGTTGGACTGAAATCTTGGGTGCGACACACATGGATATTAAATAACAAGGCAGAAATTGGCTAACTGAAGGACATCTGCACTGTGGCCAGTATGTTCAGTGTACGTCATGCTGGCAGGTCAGGTCAAGGAAAGCCGCAGTTGGCACTTTCACTGTGCTGTCAGGAAATGATGCTGCAGGAAAATCTGCAGGAAATCTGCAGGAAATCTCTTCCACACAAAAGTTATACAGATTATTATGAAATTTTAGAAAGACTTGCAGGAACAAAAGCCATTAAGGGTATGTTGCTCCACAGAAGTAGCAGAACACTTTTGGTACTTGTCTTTCTAACAAATCAGCTCACTAAACCAACTTGCCCTGTAACTGCATGATCATCAGACCTGACACAAAGGTAAACTGCAATAGTATATGCTTAGGAACATGGGCAAGGAGGGAGTGTGATTTTTTTTTTTTTTTTTTCTGCAAGTCCCTAGGGGGGTATCAAACTGAATAAAATTAACATCTTAGAAACAAACAGAAAAACAACAAGCAAGAAGTCCTAGCATAGCAGTCTACAAACAATACTCTGCAAAGCTGAAA
>VZTQ01012574.1:66075-197197 GCA_013400755.1 Pelecanoides urinatrix | reverse complement strand
TTTTCTCCATAAGGAAGTAAGCTGTCTTCTATTTTCTATGGCTTCAGCTTCCACTGGGAATGAAAATAAGAGGGTTTTGCTGCAGAGGGAATGGCTGGAATCCATTGAAAACTTGGCATAAAAGTAAGGAAAAACAAATTTAATATGGGGCAAGGCCAAGGCCAGAACTGCAGGTAAGAGGTCTAGTGAAAGGACTTTCAGGGAGACAATACAAATCCTTGAACCTGGGCTATGTGCAACCTGCCCAGGTCTGGGCTGTAATCAAACAGAAATACCATCATTTGTCTGCAATTAACTCTGAGGGCCTTTTCAAACTCTAAGTTTGAAAGCGATTCACTGGATGTGTCCTTTCGACATAGTTTCAAGCGTGTCCTATCAGAGCAAATCTAAGAATCCTTAAATATTTACCTCCATAATACATTTTCTTCAAGAGAAATGAACACCCATCCTACACATGATACTTAACATGACTCATTCTGTTTTTAATTTTTCATTGTGAAACAGCTATAACTGCTCTACAGTTAAGAATGGTCACAGGTTTGGTTTTCTGCCAACCATCTTTCAGTCAATCCCTTTTGCCTCCCACTGCAAAACCAATCTCTCTGATATTTAGCATGCCTCATCACAGCTTCTCAGAATACTAAAAGAAAAACCAAGCAAGGCATTTTTAATTGATTGCATTTCATAAAATGCACCTTTTTTTAACTGTATTTAAAACAGAATAATCCTAAATTTTCCTCCTTATTCTAACTCCAAAAATTATTTTCCTTTTAAACCCTAGATTTGTGTTGTTGGAATTGATTAATGTCTTTGGACAGGATAGTGTAGGAGTTAGAAAGACAAAAAGTGTTTTTTCATACATACAGTGCAACAGCTGAAAAAAAACCCCAAACAGCCCTCCACTTAATGGACCTGATTTTCGTTCACACAGTTCTGGCAGCATAAAAAATCTTAGAGTGGGCATAAATTTAATTTAAATACACTTTAGGGTTCCTTTCTGCTGCCAGAATATGTAAAGGGGCCTTTATGTTAATAAGGATCAGGCCCAATGTATTTTGGGATTATGTTTCTTTGGAAATCTTTGCTATACCTAAACTCCATATTTTGACTTCTGGGACTACTCACAGATTAAGTGTATGAGATTCTTACTCTGAATCAACAATGAATTAAATCAACAATATACATCCAACAGCTTATTTCCATTACAGAATAAAAGAAAGGGAGAAAAATTGGGCGGGTAGACCTGAAATTTTCAAGACAGTGGGCAAATGAGGAGATTCATTTTAACAAAGAGTTTGATTGGAATTAATTAACAATTCTGAATTCCTTCTTAATAGACAAGTTAGGTACTTATGACGTTTCTGTTATTTCCTGTACTATTACCATATTAATGTTTTCTAGTGACACTTTCATGATGACAAGTGGGAAAAAAGAGAAATGGAAAGAACGGAAAAGTTTCCCAAAACTCATAATTCTTTCTGGGAATAAAAAAAAAAGCTTCATAATAACCCTGGAAAAATTGATTATTTTGATGAAACATTGAAGGATACAGCAGCTACAATGACTAAAATTTATGAAGTAACTTTTTTCTATCACCTCATAATTCGAATTGTGAGGTAGCCACATTAAGTTCTGAAGGTCTTTCCTCTGCCACAGGGGACAAAGAATCTGCTGTATCTTTCAGATAAAATGCATTATTCTTGCATTTTATTATATTTAGTTTTAACAACACCTGAAAGTATCACAAATTATTTTCTCTATGGGCTTAATAATCTACATGTTGATTTTCATTAATGCTGACCTTTAAAGAGTACAATTAATTACATTTTTATAAAGTTTTCTTTTCCAGGCATGTCTCAGTAATAAAATGAATGAGTATGTTTCTTATGCAATAGCAATACTAAACTACTCAGTTAGAGTTTTAATATCACAATTGTTAAATGAACCGCGTTTAAAAGGCTGGTATAAGAACATACTAACTCTTTGCAAGGAACAATTTTGTCAGAAATTTGGAATAATTATGATTTAAGAAAAATGTATTCTTATATTAAAAAAAAAGAAAAAAAAAAAAGGAAGAAATGTAACTCAAAATACCTGACAGTGTTAAGGTCTTAATATGTTGAAGAACTTGTTAGTAACTGGGTAGCTAGGAGCACGTAATGAAACTGGGAATTTTTCTTTTCTAAACCCACACTTATGAGTCTTGACCATGGTTTTCAATGTCAGTGATGCCTGCAGGGATTCCAAGAAGGTAATTCAAATGGCCTATCTGCAATGAATCGTGCAGTCTCATCAGGGAGTGAATTCACAAAGGCCCCAGATACCTGTGTTCTTATAACAGGCTTATCTAACTGCAAACTATTCAGTCAAACATCCAAGAATGAAGCACCTGCAACAGGATCCTAAATGCTGGATGATGGAAGTCAGCTTTGCTTGCAGTGCAAAGGGAGACACATCTGTCACCAAGTCACAGTGTGACCTGTCCTCCCCATCTGCCCTCTCCCCTTATACATACAAAGTGGGAAAAGCCTAAGATAGCAAAAAAAAAAAGTTAAAAATGAGGGACAACTGCATCTAATCTAAGAGCAAAAGAAATTTCTGTTTTCATAAGATCCAGAACCCAAATTCTGCCTTCAGAATAGGCATTGACACCTGTCCCTTTAAGAGGTCTGATCATGGACTGCAGTATAAAAATGGAGCCGTCAGAGGAGAGGACTGGTATTATCATCATCCACTGCATGGCCTGGTGATTAAACCATTTGCGCAAGAACGACAGACCTAAGTTCTTTATCTTTAGCTCTAGGGTTAGAGTTTGGGTTAGAGGTAAGGTTACAGTTGAGAGCAATAGAAAGCCTAGAGCTCCAGCTGGATCAGAGCTGGAAAGGAAATGACAAAGGAAGGGGTTGGCTGCAAAGTGGAATGTCCTTTGGGAGCTCCTTTCATGCCCTTTTCACTCCAGCTGGAACTGTTGGCTTTCTCTCTCACAACCCAAGCCCTAATCATAAATCTAAACCGAACTGAAGGCCGAGCCAACATTTGCCCAGACAAAAAGGTTAGATTTGGATTAAGAGGGGGGAAAGATGTAAGTCCCATAGATAGGGTGCGGCTGAGAAGAGGTTGCCAAAGTAAAGTGAGGACTGCTATGGGAACCCCCTCAAAACCAGTCTTTGCAACAGGAGCTACAGCCTGTCTTTCCTATGCCAAAACCTCTGCATGGAGTCTCAAATCTATATTTTCCTCTTAGAAAAGTATTTTAATGGTTAGACTTATCTGTTTGGAAGCTGTTAAGCCATTGCAGAAAAAGCTTGATTCATGTTTTGAAAGAGAGTATAAGGTGCATGCCAACTCTGTAACCTCTCAGTAGGCCTTATTAGTGTAGGCTTAGCAACACACTCACATGGTTTCCGGACTGATGCTGGTTTATGCCAGTTGGCTTAGTGCTCACAAAGTGGACACATGATGGCATTCACTGATCTTTCTATACCTACCTTCCACATTGCCTCATAAAGCAGAAGTCAGCTCCAACATTTCATAAAAATATAAAAACAATCTCACTTTATCACACAATTAATGCAAAGTAGCTTTGAGGGCAGGTCTGCTATAATGGAAGTAGTTTTCACCCTGATTGATGCTCTTCAGGAACCTGATGGACATGAAGAATGAAATGGAAGACTATAAAAAGCTGAAGATATACAGAACTCAAAAATTTGCAGAATACTCTTCAGACAACGTAAAACAGAGAAGAGTACTTTCTACCATCCAGGGCAATATAATTATTGATATCAAACAGATTTATCTGTGGTGGCTAAAACTTGTACCACACTCAGATCTCTTATGGAGATTATCACCTTCTTGACTGAAGATAATATGTCTGGTTTTGTACCTCCTACGGTTTTGTATCTCCTACAATTTTGTACCTCCTATGGTTGAAGAAAAAAACAGACCGTTTACCCTAATGGGCCAGTCTTAAACTATGGCCACTTACTCATTTGTACAGGGTAAGACAGGATAAATATCAGGTAGAAGTGCAGAGAAAGGACAGATGCAAAACTCATTATGTCAACTCATACTTAGTCTTTCTTGTTTGCTAGTGTAAACTTTTCTGTCCTGATCTATTTTTTGTATACTTTATATATATACACACACACATATAGTATAGTCTTTTTTTCTGGAAAGTGTGTGAGCTAAAGAAGAACAGGGCTTCACCATGGTTTGCTGTCTACTTTCTCCCGAAATCTTATGTCTGTGAACTATTCTGGTGCAGAGTAGTGGAAGAATTTTCAAAGTGGAATTGAGCTTCTCTCTTTAAGGACTAACTTTATGAATAGACAAATAACTGATTTCTGCTTGACGATATCTCTGGATCATCCAAAATTGTAAATTAGGAGTTTTCACATTATTTTCACACGCAGACAAAATGCCAAAGGTAACCATTTGTTACATGTAGACTTCTTTAAGTGAATATGTGTATGGTACTTGTAGCACACTGAAGTAAGTGAAAAAATATTTTGATCAACCTACCTTACAGTACCTGCAGGACATTGAGGATTGGGATGCCTTGGCCACTCCAATGTCCTGTGTATATTTGTTTTCCTATGATAACTTTTTTAATATGTTAGTTGAAGATACAGGATTGCTATTACTTTTTTCCTCTATCTTTCAGGCATTGCTGAATGCTGAAATAATTTCTGTCGGATAGGGTAAGAAAGGACCAAGTTGCCTATGTATGTAGCAGAGATAGATAAGATCCTCTGACAATTTCAGGAATATGTGTATCCTGAAAAAGATCCCTGACTACATTTCTTCATAAAGCCTCATTTCTGAACAGGCACTACAGGCAGTGGTGTGGATCTGTACTTCTTTCTGCCCAAGCTTAACAGATTTATTAATTATTTATTAATACATAATTAATGCTTGGCAAAATGCTGCGAGTGAAGTAATCATTACTACACCTGTTTCAAACTGAGGCATGTAATGTTTAAAGGTCTAGTCAAAGTGAAATTCAGTGGCAGACCTGGGAGCAAAATCCAGTGCCCTGGATGTAAGCCCTTTGCTCTAACTGTAGATAACATTTCTGCAGTAACTTATATTGACTCTGTATATATCTCTGTTATATCCACTCCGTATTGACATGGAAGGAAATGAAAACAAAAATATTTTTACTGAAAACAGGCCAAAAGGTGATTGTACATCTATTTCAAGAGACTAAACTTTGTTATATCTGTCCAGAACAGAGCCAAGTGACTATGAAGCCTCCCAGTGTTGTACTTGAAGTGATAAAAGAAGGAATGCAATTAACTTGTCAGAGATCAGAGAAACCCAAGGTTGTTTCCCTTTGCTGGTACAGAGGCAAAGGAAAAGAGAGAATGCTCTTTTCATCTCTTCAGTTCTTAAGTAAATGCTCCATTCTGAGGAGCAAATTATATCCATTTTGTATTGAAAATGTAACCACTAGAGGGTATCTCTGTTCAAAGTCACTACACATAATTTCCAGGGCTTTGAGCAATGCTAAATGATACAGACAAATCTTGCATTCAGACACACTAGGTTAGATGAAAAGGGAGAATATTAAAGTGTCATTGCCTCAACTGGTTATCCTCTGCATATATTCTTCTGTAGATTCTTGGCTGTCTTGCCAAAATGAAATTGTCCCTGTTAGAACAAAAGAAATGATTTTACTATAAAAATACATTGTAATATATTGATATATATTGATTCTTGTCTGCTGTATTATTTAACATCACAATGAAGGATTGATACAATTTACTGCATTTCTAAATTAACCCTTTATATATCCACAATTATAAACTGCCAAGGCATGTTAGTATTGCCTTGAAGTTAAAGCCTTTTAAATGGTCAGAGTTATTACCAAGGTCAAATAAATATGCAAGCAGAATTCATTTGTCAGATGCTTTCTGTTTCTTGTGTGCACTTTGGAATTCTGATTTTGAGCACTTGTTTGGATTCATGTGCAGCAAACTAGGGAGAAGCTGTAAATGGTGGAAAAATACTGCTTTCATGATAATTTTAAACATATCCCCCATCTAATAAACAGAATGTGGGCATAATATCCATGTTCTCTGTGATTTGAACTATGACTTTTTATAGAAAACAATGAACTTATAAACTGCTTATCTCTATCTCCATTTCCTCAGCTAAAAAAATGATTGTAATGTTATTTAACTAGTTTACAGGATGATATTATACTGTGACAGCTAATATACTTTCAGTTCCTTGAAGATACTGTCTACAACAACACATATGGTCAAAGTTCATCTGTGTTTAGAAAGCCATACAGCACCCTAGGTTCTCACATCAAGGTAGATGGTCATTTCCTGACCATTGTTCTGACCATCTCAAATAACACAAAAACTATTTGTAGATGAATAAACTGGACATAGGTTGTAATACAGGTATAGATCAAGGCTTAAACTCAATCAAACAAGGATTCTTAGATGGTTGGGTTGTAAAATGGGAACTTAAGTCGCTCAAGCTGCAGCACAACTTGATAAATACTGTGCCACAATATTATACAAGATGCTAGGATAATTATTTTTCTCATTTTGAAAGTGAAAACACTTTGAATGAAGCAGGTGAACCATGACAAATTACACTGAATTTCTCTCCCCAGTTATAGTGATTTGGAGAATCTGTCCTGAAAATTTTGGCCAAACACAATTCTGAAGAATCTGGATCTGTAAATACAGATTTCTTCCTGGCACATTCCCCAGCACAACCCTGTTTTGGCCTCTGTGCTCCAGGGAAGTTTTGGCAGAACACAAATCCCAAGTCCTCTGTCTGTGGGATCACAGGACATTTTGATTCCAGCTTCAGGGAAGCAACTGACATTCCTTGTAACTACTTAGTGACATTTATGTCACGGAGTTGCTGTGCTTTGTTGCAGAGTAACATCACAACAAATATTTGGCTTCACTGAAGCTAAGCTATCTGAACTCAAGCTCCTTCATGACCCAAACTCGATCAGGGTTGTTTAGTTTTTTGTTGTACGTTGCATAAAATCCCTTTGCTGTGGCTTAAGGAAAAGCTCCTGGAATAATATATTGACAGATCAACATGAAGTTCACAGTGAGCAGCCACTGAAATTTAACAGTCAGGTGCTTTTCTTTCTTTAAACCTAAAAACAACTGGCTCTGCTTCTTAAATTATAGTTAGTCATAACTGATTTTTAAAAAGAAACATTGTGCAAATAATCATGTGAATCAAATGAAATATGCCAGGATCTGGATCCAGTCTTATCAAATTCCTTTATTTGATATAAAATAATGTCATTAGGAGCAGGTGCATCCTGAGATGGGTTTTGTCTCTGCTAGCTCTCAATGCTTCCTTTTGGGTGACTGGTATAAATACTAATTTAAGACATGCTGCACATTAAGGAAAGAATGGAATATTTAGGAAACTGTAGTAGCAGTTGGCATCAGATGGACTGAAGTTAAAAAGGGTTTGCAGCCAACTGGATGCAGTTATACACTGTAACCAAAAGTAGAGAGTAAGTGGTAACACATGAAGTTAAGAAGAAAGACTAAAGAATCCATTTGGAGTCAGATTTATTTAGTACACTAATTTCATATTTGAAAAAGGGAATAAAACACATGGTTCAAGACTAATTTTGTGGTGTTGCACATATCTATCAAGTCAAAACTTAGGAGACAGAAAATACCCCGGAATAGTCAGTGTATAGAACAGGGTGATTTAAAAATTGGGGGTAAGACATGATTATCAAAAAGCCTCAAGTTTCACTGAGAAGGTCATTGTAAATTTTGGCTCCATGAGTACTTTGAAAAATCTAAACAATTCATGTTGATGTCGATATGAGACCTGAGCTCTTTTGAAGATATGACCATTGACCTCATGACTACTTAACTGAATTAAGATACTTAACTTACCTTGGAAAAATGCAATGTAATACACTTACAGAGAAACAAGACAGAACTTAAGTATTCAATATAAGAGTGCAACCTTACAAGCAGAAAAGTCCGAGAAGAACTAGGTAATGGGGACAGGAATAAAAATTAATGCTTGTAATGCTGTATAGAGGCTGAAAAACATAGGGAAATCTGAGACTTTTTACAGAAAGACAATAAGTTGTAGACTCTCCTACGATATGTTTTAATAATAATTATGCTCTATTTATAAACCATCTCACCTGGAAAAGCACCTAGGGTACTGAATAGCAGTCATAATGCTATGCCTGACTGACAAAGCCCTGAAGCCATTACATACACCTCTAACTCCTTGATGAAACCAGAGTTGTGCTATTACCATGATAGAGAGAAGCTCACAGTTTTAAACTAGTAAACTGGTGGGCTGATGAACTAGAGACATAAGGGAGAGAAAGAGAGAGAGAGATGATTACCTAGTAAATCAAGAAAATTTATTAGAAGATACATGGCAAATTACTTTAGATGCAAGTAGCCTTGTTAAACACTGATCGGAGAATGCAAAAAATAGGGATAACTTCTTGTTGTTTGTATCCTAACTCCTTCATGGCTGGCTTCTGGCAATACAGATCAAGGTCTAGTAATCAGTGACATGCAGATGAAGGACAATTAGGTAGAAGAAGTATATTTGCTTTTCAGATTGCTGTCACTAAAAAAACTTAACTGCAATTCCTTGCTTTTAATGTTGCCTACTTGCATTCTGATTGCTTAGTGTTTCACAATGGTTTATTGCTTCTTTTCAAACCAATTGCTGAGGTCTTTGGTGCATTGGTTATCTTCCCTTCGCTATCCATTTTTTGTCCTTACTAAGAAGGGCTCAAGTCTTACCTTTGTCTTTCTGGAATAAAAAAGAAAAAATAATTAAGGTTTTTTTGCTGTTTTGTTTTTTGTTTTTTTTACAAAAAGACATTAAGTATCTTGGCTAGACCCAAGAACATAAGAGTGGGGAGTGAGATGAAATTGAGTGAAGAAAAATTTAGTTTGACTATCAGGATACAATTTCTGTAATTGAAATTTATGTCTGCAGAAAAATTTCCCAGGGGACTCAATAGAAATAATGCAAAACTAATTTGAGTTATTTGTGGCTGAACTAAACCAGATGACTTAAGAGCTATTCACCTCAAATTTATATGACTTTATGAAGCTGTATTACATGGCCTTTCAAAATAAATATATCAAAAGTATCTTTATTTAACACCTTTCTTCTCAAAATGCTTACCAAACTGGTAAACAGGAATTACCTCATCTATCAATGAAACACAACAGCTGTATAATGGTAAACAACTCTACAGAATTTTTGAACAAGACTTTAAAAGTAATCTCTCAGATAAAAGAATGTGATTACATTTCAATCTGAAATGTGGGGAAAATACAACCATTACAACTCCTAATAATAGCAGATTTTCTTTCAATAAATGTTGCATAATTTTGTAAAAATAGTATAGGGGGTCAAAGCTCTCTTGTCTTATAACTGCAGCATAGTAACAAGAGAGTACTATCCTGAAATACTTTGTTCAGTACTGATGTTAAAACAGGACACTAAATGTCAAATCATTTGTCATGGTTCCAGTTGAACATAGATGCCTTTGGTTTCCTCATTTTCAATACTTTAGGGATATGCATATTAATTAATTGAAGCAATCTGTGGGAATAACAAGGTAAGTTGGTATGCTTAAACAGCAAATTTTATATCAATAGGATTAAGATCAATTAAACTTATTGAGCTTGAGTCTATATTTAGTTTATTTTTTAAAAAAATCTATATATTTTGTTTAACTGTAAAAGAAGTTCCATATTTTTGATATAGGTGTAGTGGATTTATATGAGTGAAAAAGTCAAATGTTTCCTTAGTGTGCCACCATGTTTGGAAAAAAAATGGGAAAATACAGTGGTATTAAAAATATTCTTCTAATGGACCTTATTACTTGCAGAAGTAGGACTGGGGTAAAAAAGTCATGTCAATTGTTCTGTCCGGAGGAGCTGTATTCCTGTATCATGATGCAGAACTACAGAACAGACCCCAAAATCCTTTGATATTAGATTGCAACATCAGCAGATTTTTTGCAGGCATCTTGTAAGAGACTCATACAGACGAAACAGCGCTAGATATTTCCTCAGTAGAAGCTGATTACGTTGCAGGGTGTTGACCAAACTGCATGTTGAGCTAGTTCTAATGCTTTGGCTATGCACTTTTTCATTGACTTGTGTGTGGTTTTGGTTTTTGCAGAGAGGCATCCTCTGCAGACTAATTTTAGATCTGAGGAAAAAAGGATTATCCTATTCATTCTTTAGGATAGTAGTGTAAGTGCGATGTCAGTCTAGTCCGATGGAATAATTCTCTTGTTCTATTTTGATTTCTGTCATTCTTTTATTCTTTTTGTTAAATTTCTGCTTGTTTGCTGTCTAACTTCCCAATCAGCAAAAAGTTTCAGAAGACAATTACAGTTGATACTTTGTGTTTAACATTTATTCACTGTAGATAATCATATTCCCATTAAAACCTTATAATTAGATCTTGTCTAATTCTGTCTGCAGGTTTCTGTTGAAATTTCATTCAGTTTTTGTTCAAACTCAATTAGTTTATTGACATTCTCTGAGACTTTTGTATTTCCTGTGTGAGGGGCATTGAATGGATTATTATTTATGAACAAAATTTTCCCTGCCCGGGATGAGATTGGTTTTGTGACCCATATTCCACAGGCATAAGCTGGAAGGTACAACAGTTTTTTCTGCTGCTAATTTGTTCCTGCCTCTCATATGATAAGATAAATTATTCTCACATGGGATTAATTAACTTGATATAATGGAAATTTATTACACAAGCAACTTGGATAGAACGTGCAATACATTTTTACATCAGCTCTGTTGTCATGGAGGCAGAAGGTGTCACTTGCATCACTCTCTTTCCTTCATGAAAAGCACCCTGATTCTTCTGGTGGTACTTCCCTGTCACCTCACATTATATCCAAACTACATCTTGTCCTATTTTGCTCTGTTAAATTTCAGGTTGCCATTCAGCATAATGAAAGCTAAAATCTCAGGAGCTGTATCTACACTCATGTCCATACCATGTAATTAAGTAACACATTTTGAACAATAATACTGTAGAAGATATAATTACTATTAACACTGGCCTACCAGATGTGTCAATAAGCATCTTTCAGACAGTTGTCTATGCTGCAGGTGATGCAGCTAAAAATATACAGATCTGCATGGCCTCACCTATAGTGTTTGATTTTTTTTTTTTTTTCCCAGCCCTTTTATAATTGTTGCTTTAAGTGGTTTTTGCACATGAAAAGTCATTATAGTTTTGTCAGTGAGGGATATGTAAGCATATTTGTCTGCCTGTCTGCCCTGTGTAATTCAGCAATATTTACTGGATATTAAAGCAGGATTATAGGATTTTAAAGTAAGTTTAAAGTCAGAAACATTTTGAAAATATATTTTTCAAGTAGTATAGAAATTTATTAAAAAGCAGCTCTGGTACTTGAAAGGGTTTAATTATCTCTTTGGTCACAATTTCAATGACACTGCTATCAAGCACCAGGCAAATAGGTTGGATGTGGCAAACGTTTTGTAGCCATGTGTACTCATATATTTTTTTTATGAAATCTAAGAAAATCCTGGAGTAACTGAATAGTCGTTGGCGTATTATGTTTCTTTATTCTCAGATATATGAAAAATAATTGTGAGTGGGAATTACAAATGTGAACATCATTGTACTTAATCTGCTCCTGTGGAAATCATTGAACATTTTAATATTAATTTCAGGGCAATGGAGACCCACACTTCATGTTTTTGAAAATCCCATCTTACCCATATGATTTTTTTCTCTACTTTCAATATATTTTTTTAATGTGTCATATCTCATTTTATATGGAGTGCTGATTCAATATCCTGTCACTTGATGCAGGACCTGTTCAGCAAGAGTTATTAAAATAGATATATATACTTAAATTAAGACCCCTTTGATATTAGGTGCAGATTTTAGCTATGCTACTGCAGCCCAGTGTCTGGTAGTTCTTATTTCTGACCTCATGCAAAGCAGCTCTGGTTCATCTGGCTTATGACAGTGAGCTTCACAACATGTGAAGAAAATAGCAACCCTAATTTTGAACTTGTGCAAATTACTTTTCACAGTACTGTCTGCTTGGTCCCACTGCCTTTTGTGTCTACTGGAGTCAGATGTGAACAAATCCAAAGATACATGAAATATTTGTATCTGGATACGGCTCACTAGACCTTCACCTTATACTCCTGAAAATGATATGCATGCATAATTTTTCTTGTTCCTAGATCTCAAGATATTCGGTAAGTGTATTTTGAGCCTTTGTGTGATACAGTCAAGAGCTTCACCTCCAGAGTAACTGCAAGATACAGAAATAATAGAAATAGGAAAAGAGATACCTTAACATCAGGAGGACTGTAAAGTTATAGAACCATAGAATCATAGAATCATAGAATAGTTCATGTTGGAAGGGACCTTTAAAGATCATGTAGTCCAACACTCCCTGCCATGGGCTGGGACATCTTCAACTAGATCAGGTTGCTCAGAGCCCCGTCCAACCTGACCTTGAATGTTTCCAAGGATGGGGCATCTACCACCTCTCTGGGCAACCTGTGCCAGTGTTTCATCACCCTCATTGCAAAAAATTTCTTCCTTATATCTGGTCTAAATCTACCCTCCTGTAGTTTAAAACCATTCCCCCTTGTCCTGTCGCTACAGGGCTTACAAAAACGTTTGTTTCCATCTTTCTTATAAGCCCCCTTTAAGTACTGAAAGGCCACAATAAGGTCTCCCCGAAACCTTCTCTTCTCCAAGCTGAATAACCCCAACTCTCTCAGCCTTTCTTCACAGGACAGGCGTTCCCTTCCCCTGATCCTTTTTGTGGCCCTCCTCTGGACCCGCTCCACCAGGTCCATGTCTTTCCTGTGCCGAGGGCTCCCGATCTGGAGGCAGCCCTGCAGGTGCGGTCTCACCAGAGCAGAGTAGAGGGTGTTGTGTTGTAAGTGTTCAGTATGTTAAAGTTGATATTTCTGGATAGTTTGATAATAGATAGCATTATAAATTAGCCTAAATCAAATTCATAGACCCAAAGATCCCTAACTTAAATATTCAGAATTTGGAACTAGTGTTATGTAAATGCCCTTCCTTTTAGAATAAACTAAAATTAACCAAAAATCTAGATCCAAAAGTTTCTTACTGGTCGGTATTTAGTAAATGAAACCCACCTTTACAATAAAATTGATTTTTGGTAAATATGGATAAAATCAATCTGAGAACAAGTTAAGCAAATTGTCCAAGTTGCACTTCAAGTAAAGGACTAAGTGACAAACAAAATAAAAAAGATCACATCACCATTCTTCTGTTCTAATCATGAGACAGTTGAATGCTATCTCCATATTACAGTTATTATCATTATACATGCTGAAGGAGCTGAAGGGTTGTTCTACTTAAGTTTTTCAAATTCTTGTGACACATATCATATGTGATATTAATGCATTAACATCACTAACCCAAGTAACACAATCAATTTACACATGACCAGGAGGTTTACAAGTACAAGTGGCTGGGGAACTCTCTTGTGTCATTTCGTATCATCACACAGCTCACTGGAAGTCCAGAGTGCAGTGGTGAAGAGACGGGCACCTCACTAAGAGCAATTCCACCCAGCTGCCAGTTCAAGTGCAACCACAGCATGGAGTAGCCAAAACAAGTTTCATTGTCAGAATATCGGGAAGGAATACAGAAAGTGGAGATGTGAAATGTGAGTACCCTTAGAGTATACTTTTCCACTGTGCCAACGATGCAGGGCCAGGAAAAAATTAGATTTATCAGTGGAAAAGTAATTCCTTAAACTCCACTGGCAGTAACAGTGAATTAAGCATTAAGAGTACCTCAGCCCTCATCAGCAGCTATCTCTTTTCAGCTCCTTATACACAGTATCAAAAGTGACATTGTGTATGAGGGAGGACAGGTAGCTGGAAGAGTACCAGAGAGCCTTGATGTGGAAGAGTCAGGGAAACAGAATCCATGCTTGTGTTTCTCTGCTACACATGTGGAGTCCACATTTTCACAAAATGTTCTATGCTGCAAATTCCTACAAGTCAGTCTCTGCAGATGGGAGATATGGGGTAGAAAATAAGCAGACGGGAACAGAAAAGATAAACTTTCCTTTCTTTAACACTTTAAGGTAACATTCTAGGAAAGAAGATTAGTGGGTTGTTCAGAAGGATCCATATGTACTGGTTCTTTTTTCTGAGGGTTCTTTGTGTTTCCCTCTGCTTTTTAAATACAGTAATGTCTTGTACAGCTTCCTATTCTCCCCATTAGAATGCCAGAAAATATATTGCTCCCTAATCAATAATTCTGTAATTTCTTCTCTTCTTCCTGAAATGAAAATAAATAAATAAAATTTCTTCTTGCATGCATTTATCCACCAAGAACATTATTCAAAATTCTTTGCTTGATAAAATCATAAAGCTCTATTCCGGTGCTCAAGATTAGATGTAATATAGTAATAATATTGCTTCTTATCTTTAGTATCATAGAAATATTAGAATATAAGGATCATATGATGTCAGATATGCCACTCCTCTTATCTGAGGCAGGATCAATTATTTCTACACTATTTTTGGCCACATTTTATCTACTCTGTTTTTAAAGATCTCAGTACCAAGATTTGTTAGTCTTCTGTCAGTCCAGCACTTAGCTATAGTGAAAGTGAGAGCTTTCTTCATATATAGTCTAACTTTCTTATTACACAGCCTAAATCCTTCTTCCTGAAAATTATGTTGATTACATTTTTTATTCTATTGTGGTAGACTTGGGTAATGGTTGACTACTATCTTATGTATAATAATATGTTACAATTTCAAACATTATCACACTCAGTGTGTTTCTTTCTGGACTAAGCAAATACATGTCTGTCAATTTTTAAATTTTTTTTTCTTTTTTTTTTTCTCCTTAGAGATCATGTTTTCTAAATTCTTAAACTGCTCTTTTTTTGAATTCTTTTATATTTTTGCTTCAAGTGAAGAGCCCAATGGTGGAAAGAATATTGTAACTGAGGCCACATTTGGTCTGAGTAGAGAAAGATAATTATATGTGGTAGATGACTGACTTACTATACTTTCACCCCTCTGTTACAAAATAATATTTGTCTTTTATTTATTTAATTTTACAAAAGCACCATTTCATTGACACATTTGTTTCAAACTCCCATTTACTTTTTGCTAATGCCTACCAATATTTCCCCATTAGTGTATTCCATTTTTCAGACATCCTTTTTTATAAGGATGTTTGATTGTTTCCTCCTTAGTGTAGATCCTTTATAATATCTCCATTGAATTTCCTCTTCTGTGTTTTAGACTCATTTATCATTTTATTGCTTTTTGGATTCCAGTCCCTGAATCTTACAATGCAAGTTTTAAGTGCAATTTACTCTATTAACAAATATATTGAATAATATCACACTCAGAAAAGGCCTCTGTAGAATTCACCAATGACAGTAACATTTTTGTTTGTTTGGTTTTTGGTCCCATAAGACTTCAAGAATAAATTTAATCATAACCATAGCTTAATGCGTCTAGCCTGTTTATGTTTTATTTACCCAACTAATTTCCTACGGTGACTTATGTTTCTACCACTTTGTTGACACTCTGTTAAGCATCTGATCATAATGATTTTTATGAAGACTAAGACAAAACACCAAAGAACTTTTTATTACTGCATTTTTAAACCTGTTTGAAAATTCTTCCTAATATTATCCTTTTACATGTGTTATTAATTGTGAGTTATTGTGCTCTTAACCTTTGTAATACTGGTCTGTGTTATTCTGTGTTTACTCAAGGACATATTTCCTGGTTTCTGTTTTCCTTACTGTTTTTTCCTTTATTTAATTCATCTTCTGGTCTTTAAGGATTGTCTGATGTGCCAAATTTAATTTTTTTTCTTATTATCTTTATTCTGGTGTGCAATAAAAAAAATAAAATAGAAACAAAAAGTAATTTGAAATTAAAAGTGGAAATATCCTATTCTGAGAATATTTCAGATGTCTGTATTTACTTTGTTCTTTTTTGATCTTTTGGGGTATTTTTTATTTTTTAAATGAAATTTTGTGACACAGAGGTGTTTCTATTAAAAACAGTTTCTTTTTTTTTCACAATATTTTGAAAGAGGAAAATGTTTCATAGAGTGCAGTCAAATCTAGTTGTTCCCTAAAAGAGAACAATTTTAGCACAGCTTTAGCACAGCTTTCAAGTTTTTTTGTCTCCTGCTTTGCCTTTCAACACCAGCTGCTTCTGGACCCTATTTAAATATAACTTAATATATCCTTTGCACACAAAATGTATAGAGATATTTTATAACATAAGAAGCACTAAAAACCAGATGCAATTTGACTAAAAAACAATGGCATGTACTTATTGTTTATTGATGCACTATAAAGATCTGTTTCAAAATAAGATGATATAGTTGAACTGCTAGTAAACAATAGGATCTTATCAGGAGCTTGTTCATCTGTAGGCCTCTTTCCTAGTGTTTCTTTTTGAGATGCATATTGAAAATGTAGCATACAAAGTTATCTCAAAGTTACCTACCTGTTATGAGAATTTAAATAATTAATTTTGTCAAGTTGTCTGTAGAGCTTCTCATACACTAGGACTGGGAATCTAAATCATTTATTTATTTATTTATTTGATGACTTAAAGAAGTTTCACATTTGTGAGAGCCTGGAGGTTTTCTTAAACAATTCATAGATGAATCACAGAATCATTAAAGTTGGAAAAGACCTCTAAGGTCATCGAGTCCAACCGTCAACCCGACACCCCCTATTCCCACTAAACCATGTCCCTGAGCACCTCATCTATACGTCTTTTAAATACCTCCAGGGATGGTGATTCCACCACTTCCCTGGGCAGCCTGTTCCANCCCTCATTCAGATAATTGATAAAGATATTGAACAACACTGGCCCCAAAACTGAGCTCTGGGGAACACTTCCTAAACAACTTCCTAAACAACCACTCATCAGTTTTCCTAGCTTATATCGGGAAAATAAATTAGTAGCCAGACAAAATATCTGCATTTTAAAATGTGCCAATTATAATTTAGGACCCCTAAGGCAGGCTGCCCCAACCTCCCTTACGGTTGTTGTGGTGGTGTTGTCAGCAGATGATGCATCTTTGGGTAGTAAGTTTGGTCAGTAAGGCTCTCCAAAGGTGATCTTAGAGGCATAATTCAGTTTTATCCATGATGGCAAGCTCCAAGGCAGTGTTATCTGAGGAGTAAATATTCCCCAGGTAAATTCAGCAAATTCAAAACAGTCTACTGGTAGTGAAATTCAAGATGAAAATTTTTTCCCTTTTTCTGGAGTTCACAAACTCAGTAGTGTGGATGGGTTACATGGCCCCATCTGTGGCCTGGCCATACCTGCAAGCCTGTATGCCATTATGGTAAAAATAGTCTTAGCAGGGATCCAGCAGTGTGTCTCCCCTGCAAAGAAGTCCTTAGGGCCAGTGTCAGCAGCCACTGATAGGAATATCACACTTACAGTCTATGCATGTGTAACCAGTGACCCTCTGGGACATGTGGTACTTCACATGGGAGACGAATTCTCTGGCCACACTATCACAATTGCTTTATTTTCTGCTGCTGAACAGAGAATTTGGATAATGTCCTGAAGAACCACTGCCATGAGTGGTTTTCACCCGACAGTCAACTGGGTGACAGGGCCAGAAGCAACTATAACTGTAATGTGCTTTGAACCAGGACAGCAACTCTTTGGTTACTCAGGAAAGGATATTCAGTAGATACATGGTGAAATATAGCCTCCAAAGCGGCAACTAAACTAGCAGCTGAGAGCATTCTCCCACCTTAAGAAAATCACAGTTATTCCCACACCTCGTGCTCCTACTTCCCCAGAAACACAACAAGGACAGCAGAGACTGAGTAAAAAGGAAGGATTTAATCTTCAGAACATGCCTTTAAAGATTATGGAGAAGGCAAGAATCTGCTGAAATGAAATAGATCTCAAGGATCTTCTATGATTTGGGGCAGATGGATAGGAAGGATTAATTACACTAAAGAGCAGACTAATTGCCAGTCTTGTTAATTCATGAGCAACAAATTTCTTCTCATTATACAGAGTTGGAAAAAGTCCAAATTAAATAACACTTTATAGCATTATTAATGCTTTAGTGGGCATCTGATTTTAATTAATTTGTTTATTGTAAAAATAATTTTCTGTAATGTCAATTGAGGTGACAGAACTACTAGTAATTCTTTTTGGTAATGTGATATAATTTTCTGGTATTTTTTGAAGGGGAATAACATACCTTGTGTTGTTTCTGAGGGAAATATCTGAGCTTTGATTATAGTACTTTTTATTAATTATTCTGGCAGTGAAAAATATTGCCAACATGAAAGACTGAAAATACAAGGATCATTCCTTAAAAGGTCATGAGACAAACCTTCACAAATCCCAATTTTTAGCTTTTTTTTTTCCCCCAAAGAACATAAAAAGAAAGGTGAAATGCATCTTATTGAAGGATTCAAAAGTGAATCTCTAAGAAAAACATCAGACTCATGTCAAGCTCAAAATAACAAAGAGCACAACAACAATTCTCTGGCTAGGAATTTGTTTGCCTCATTTCTGTTGCTAAGAAGGCATTTTCAGGATTGTCAATTATGCCACAAACATGGTACTATGCATAAATGTCACACTTCAGTTTTCATTTTCCTAACCTTCATTTCTTAGTCACCTAAAAACAGTGAAAGACATTTTTATTGCTTGTGAAAAAGGTTAACTGTTTTCTCTCAGATAGACCCTTACCACAAATCTAATCAAGCAAGTAAAATTAGTAGAAAATTGGTCTAAAATTAGCATTACAACTCCTCAATTATTTCTGTGGAAATAATTTTGTAGAACACATACAGACACAAGAAATGGCATGATCCACATACACAGATACCTCTTTTTGTTCCTATTTGTCCATATAAAAATTCAGCAAATATCATTACTTTTTGAAATAAAATGAACTTGCTCTTATCCCTTTGATTAATTCAGCTCATATTCCTCGTTAAAATGCAATTGCTTTGTCTAAAAGTATCAAGGGTGTGAGCTGACCTCAATTAGGTAGAAGCCAGAGTGTCACTGTCAGTCAGTTTTCCCTGTGTCCATGGTACCTTGCCTCAGTCTCACAGCAGGTTCAATCCTAGAGCAGCCCAACATGATGGTATTACTTGTACCGCTGGAAGTGTTACTCTTAGATGCCCAGAATATGGGTCATAGCTTTTGAAGGTTCAGGAGGTAAAGAATCATTCTGAAAATAGAAGAAAAAAAATCTGTGTCTGGTCAATACCCTGTACAATAAAATAAAAGCTTCTCCATATAAAAGCTGTATGGCGAAATACCTCAGAGCATACAGCAGTAGATAAACCAATTTTCATTTGCAAAAAGAAAATACAAAATTTAAAATTATTTAAATTATTAAAATATTTTTTGTTTTGTTTGCAACTATTTCGTCTTTGCTAGACCCAGAGTAACACTGGATGCAGTGAAAAAGTTACTGTCTATATTCCCTGTTCCTCCACTGGATGATACATTTGTATATTTGATGCAACATTTTTTATCATACTTGCGTATCTCTGTAAATTTGAAGAAAGTCAGCAAGATCTCGAGCATGCAACTAGTTACAAAATAAACTAGTTACAAATTATAAGAAATTTCCACAAGTGGTTTTTGGTGTTGTTGTTGTTTTTGTTGTTGTTGTTGTGTTTGTGCTTGGTTTTTTTAACTGAGGCTTGAACATATTATAGAGATCTTGTGCATTCATGCACCTATGCCATGACATGCAGTGAGGGTCTGGTTGGCCATCCGCAAGCTCACCTATATGGGCATGCAGCTACTCCAAGTGAGAAAAGGAGCATGCAGGAGAAAGTTTTAGGATATTTATAAGGTAATGGCCATAAAAGCTGAAAAGTCTCTTGTTTAGTAGTACCTTCATAATGAATAATCTATTCTGTTCTTCTTTTGTAGCATACACTTCTGAAACTTGCATTATATGTACGCACATGAAAACCAAGTTTGTTCCAAAATTCCAGCATTCTTTTTTTCAGTGCCTCCCCACTACTAAAAAGCATTACAGCCACCATTGGTTCAAAGAATCAAGTATTTTTATAAATATTGAAGTTTTTATCATGTTGCAAAGTAAATGGAAAAAGAGACTAAAACAGTTGATTTAATTTATTCATTATATTTAGTTCACCGAGTTGGTCATGTTAGTATGAGTTTTATGAATTTCTTCTGTTAAGCATCTCTACAATCAAGGGTGAACAAGCAGAAAGGCTAAAGGGTTCATACAGAATTCAAGGCAGCTCATAAAATTCCTCTTACCTTGACACTGATCAACCTCACATCCTAATCCTCTACCAAACCTTCAGTCTCCATCTCTTTCCAGTGTAGATGTTTCTATTTGCTGATATATTTTCTTTTAGATGTCTGAACTGGCAAAGCAGTTATTCTTGTCACCATTGTGTGTGCCTTAAGAAAACGTTATGTTTTGCATCTTCACAATTCTTTTCACTGTGAATTGCTTTGCCATAAAAAGTCAAGAAAGCTTAGTGCTAGAAAACACCAGGGTAAAATCCTCTGCATCACTAGCATTTTTATTTAATCCCATTAAACATTATATAAGCTAAAACTGTGCTCGCACTTTTCCTCTCTCGATTTTCTCTCTGGCAAAAGTATTGTGATGTCTCTTGAGCTTCTTTAAAGCAAAACAAAAATAATTTTAAAACCCCTTTTCTTATGTCTTTACTGCTCTGAAAAAACCAGAAACTATCAGTTTCCACTCAAGCTGTTGAAATGAAACATTCTTTCAATCTGGGGTCAGTGCACACATACTGGTACAATTCCATGCAAACCTCAGTCCAAAGGAGCTTATTTCCATGATCTGATCCGACCAAGTATTTGTCTGCCAGGAAAATTCATCATTATTGAGCCAAGATCTATGCCAAATGTACAGAACCACACAGTACAAAACATTGCACATTTAAAGTGATCCCTGGGAAAAAAAAAGAGACCTTGCTAATACTACAGACTGACTACAATGGGAAATTTCCTTTTAAGATTCATGCATGGTTTTAATTTTGGTGTTGGCTTGTAGTAGGGGTAGAAAGATGTTTGACAACACTCTTTCCTTTCCCATGTTAATTAAATACACGTTTCTGCTAATGGGTTTTGAGTTGGCTATGCTAGCTTGTACAGTGAGGCAATCTAATATTCCTTGTTGTTAGATACTTGTGTGTTTCGGTTTCTGCATTACAAATTCAGTGTGTACAAGGTTTGAATTCTGGAAAAGGCAGGTGAAACCATACATCATTGGGTCTTTTAATTACTTATACATTTTTGTATAGTGAGGCTAATCTTTTATTGAATCTCTAACCCAACATTTTGAAACTCAGATTCTCTTTTGTTTGGGATCACGCTTAACTTCAGAGAGACATTTGAAAATGTTGCCATTAACTTTAAAAATGCCTTTGTCCTCACCTACACTTGCTCATAGCCATAATTACTCCATGGACTAAATCTGTGGGCCTGAGAGCCAGAACTTGTCACATAACAGCACTGGGATTTTAGTCCTCCTCACCCGTGGTACAGATTCAGACTGCGGAGTGACTCCTGTTCTGCCAATGTATCCTCCATGTAATCATCATTCCTGCATTACCATTATTTTTTCTAATCTTTTCAGCTTTTAATAGATTTTATTTTATCCTTCATTGTGCATTTGTCAATCTGTCTTTTTTCAGCGGGCAATAGACTTCTACCTATTACTCTCTTGCATCTTTCTGTCTTGGTTACCAAGGCCTACAGTTTATTTATCTGGAGTTTCAAGAGAAAATGGTAGTCATTCTTTCTGAATGCCTCTCATAAACAATAATCATAGAATCATAGAATCATTAAGGTTGGAAAAGACCTCTAAGGTCATCGAGTCCAACCGTCAACCCAACACCCCCTATGCCTACTAAACCATGTCCTTGAGCACCTCATCTATACGTCTTTTAAATACCTCCAGGGATGGTGATTCCACCACTTCCCTGGGCAGCCTGTTCCAAGGCCTGACCACTCTTTCAGTAAAGAATTTTTTCCTAACGTCCAGCCTAAACCTCCCTTGGCGCGACTTGAGGCCATTTCCTCTCGTCCTATCGCTGGTTACTCGGGAGAAGAGACCAACCCCCACCTCACTACAACCTCCCTTCAGATAGTTGTAGAGCGCAAACAATAGTTGTATGTGTTTTGGGGTTATAAGTAAATAAATTTTTTCTTTAATTTATCTCTGGCTGTAATCAGCATTTCCTTTCTTTTTTCCATCAGAGATGACTAATTATGAATAAATGGGATGAGGAAGTGTCATTCCAAATAAAGTGTCAGTCAGAAATAACTGGGGATGAGATGAATGTCAAAGAAAAAGTTGTTCTTGTAATTTCTTCGTTCAAAAGAAGAAATTTTGTGAGATGATTTAATTTCATACAGGTTCCACAGTCCAAATCCTGGCTGTTCTCCTAAATTAGCTGAGATTTCAGACAATTCTGATCTTGAACACTTTGTGTTGGAAAAAATATGGAAAAAAAACCCCAAAAGTGTCAAGGTATGTTACAACCTAAGGATCGCTTCCAAAGCTATCTAGAAGTCTAAAAGGGATTTGGTTTGAGTCTGAAATTTTGCTTTTTTCAAAAAAACCTCAGCAAAATACCTCGTTCACCTATATTTCTATCTATACACCACTGAATGTATTTAAACTTCAGATTTTCTAGAAAAAAAAAAAGAATCTACCAATCTCCGTCCCTTCACTTCCAACCATGTAATGTTGTACTGTTGGAAAACATTAAAGTATGTATTTGTTGTTCTGTTGATCTTTAAGGAAAGTAAGATCTGCAGGGACAATAATCAGTTTTTCCTTCACTTATAAGTTGGTCTAATAAAAGATATTACCGCTTCCCTGAATATCTTGTTCTCCCTAAAAACAGTGGAACAACTGTTATATTTTCCCTTTTATTTAATCTGACTTAAATTTGCAAGGATTAAATAATAATATTACTGTTTCTTCTCTAATAATTTATAAAATTACTCAAGGAACCTCTCAGCTCTCTACATTCAGGGGAGGTTCTGGCTGAAATTAAACAGCATGAAGAATGTTGAAGGCATCCTAATGGCAAGGGAAACCCACAACACTGGGGAGAGATACGAAGTTCTTAGACTAACTCTGAGCTATCCAAACAGCCATGCAGTGTGACCCACTGTGTGCCAAATAAACAGCAGCATGTGCAGCTTATCTCCACCGTGTGCGGAGCAGTCTGTGAGCCAACTGGTTGATGTAGTGTAAGATGGAAGAGGACCCTGGGGAGAGGTGCAGAATCAAAATTACAGTTAAACAGCAATGCTTTTTTGCTGCTGACTGCATTCCTTCCGTCTGTTGTTGTTTCTGGCTTTTAATTTTAAATATAGTTGCATTAACTTCTGATGAGATAATATTTGGTCCATCTCCAGGTAGTTATTCTGGGATGATATCTTCTGTTCCTGAATAGTTGACTCACAACTTTATTTTTTACGGGGAATGTGAAGGATGGCAGATTACCAACTTGGTAACATGTTTATCAGTCCAAGCTCTGATTTTTGTCCTTATTGACATAATTGCTGAAGGAAACAAGGATTTAAATTGCACACAGCTTGTTATGGAGAGTAAAAGCACAACTTGGTCTGGACTATTTATCTTTCTCATTTTGCTTGAGGCTATGATGTGAAGAAGATAAGGGTCTTACATTAGGTTAGCTAGACAGGCCCATGTATACAACTCCCTCTAGAAGATTGACTGATTGTGCATCTCAAGCTTTTTTTGTTGTGAGTATATTCATCCTTGGTCTTCTTTTGTTATTTTTCATAATGTATCTATACTTTCTTTGCAAACCATATTTATATTTCCACAACAATACAACTAAAACAAAGGAGATTATGTGGGGGTAGGAAGTAGAAATTAAGTTTCAGTCAAAAGATATGGGCTGTGCAGCCTTGTACTGTTATTTCTCCCACTTAACTTTGCCTATTTACAAGTTTGTTTCCTTACCTATTCTAGAACTCTAGGTGGTCTAAATAAGGAATGGAAACAGAAAAATATCATCAAAGAGCAGCTCATCTCAGTTAATTGTTATTTGTTTTTAAAACTAGATGAATTGTCCTTGGGATACAGAAATTTGAACAGCATTTAGTACAGGAAAAGATAACTTATTTGCTTAGATTAGATATCTAAATTTTAGATAGCTAAAGTTGGAAAAAAAGATTTTTATTTAGGAATACTGAAGATCTCTCACTCATGAACAACATGGGAAATGACAAGGCAAGTTTTCTACATCCTGTTCTTCCAGATTTTAGAAAGATTTTTCTCTAAAATTGAACCAGAAATTTGGTGTCTATAGTCATAACATCTTTTGCAACTCAGGTGATATTTCCTGCCTATGTATAAACAGTACTACTTGCAGCTCTGGATGTGGAGGTCTAGATAGCTGTTGATTTTGAAGAGAGACCTGCAGCTCATTTTCTACCAAGCACCATTAAATGACATTAGCTTTCTATTTCCTACCAATTTGGATTCACAGGAATATGAAGTAAAAGTATTTGTACTCCAGTATTAAGCTCTTGGGCCTTCCTGTTTCTCAGCCACATAATTTATTTACCTTTATTCATTGTGGGTGCCAAATTAGACAGGTTTATTTTCTTGCATAGTTGTAAAATATGCGACTAACTGTTAAAGGAATTTCTTACCTGAAAACCAAAACAGATATTAATTAAACTCCTGGGAGACAAAAGTTAACCTCCCCCATCTGCTGCTAGCAGGAATCTCTGCACCCCATATACTGCCATGGTAGAACATCCAGCCATGCTATGGACTTTCCTACCAGTAGCTATCACAACAAGGCCAGCTTTTCTCCTCCTAGGGAAAGGTTAATGAATAGAAAACCAGTCTTTAAAATCCATGGGTTCTACCTATGAAAACGTGCTAAAATCTGACTTTCAATTTTCCAAGGAGGGTTTTTGATCCCAACTGTAAATTACAACCTGTCAGTTGTTGGTTGGTTGCAAAACATTTCCAAATCATCTATCTGGAGCAAGACTGGCCTTTAATTTCTTCCTCTACTTATGGATGGTGAACTTTGGAGATAGAAACTCCATCTCCAAAAAGGGAAGGCTGCAGGTTCAAGTACTGTTTTCAAGACTTCCTTTTTTTTTTTTTTTTTTTTATGTGCTTGTTATGATTTAAATTTTATAAAATATTTGAAGCAAAAAGACAGGATTAGCTTGTCTGCAACATCATCACAGGGCAAGCAATGATACATAGATACAAGTTAAAAATAAAGAGAATAGACAACAGAGACTTCTAAAAAATTTGGACTGCTGGATGGAATATGTATATGTGTGGAAGCTCATTAAAAAGTTTCCTTCAAGACAAAAGGATATCACCCATTCTCAATGGCATAAATATCAGCCTATTTTTACCATCTTCTCTGACCAAAGCAATGTCCAGTGGCATTTGACCTATCTACAGACAGAGGAAGAGGTTATTTGAGCAAGTGATCTAACCCCTTAAAGACAAGACTGAGCAGCAAGGAAAGGGAGACCTTTTTCTGAAGGGTTTACTACCTGTCTGTAAAACATGAATATGCAGCTATTGTTCCCATTACATATCTAATCTAATTTCTCTCCTGCTTAAGCATATGGAAAGATACCCATCTGTTAAAAGAGCCTCCTTTGCCTTGGGCCACAGAGATATTGATATTTAAATTTTTTTCCTCTCATGCTTTTCTTGCTGCTTCAAATTTTGTGCATCTCCTGAATAGATTCTAAGTCTAATTAAAAGAAAGGTCTGGTATAACATGAAAGATATTTAATTCCTTACATTTCTTTGCAAAGGAAAGGAAACAACAACAACGACAACAACAAAAGGTCTGAAGTAGATTACAGGAAATTAAGTAACACCTACACGTAAAACTACCATCTGACAGTAGCTTAAGACTAGATTTTAGCTAGTATTAAATAAAATTTTTTCACAAACACTTCCTTGAATAAAACTTCCATCTACTTGAATATCTTTATTCACTTTCATGTATAAAATATTTATAGAAATGTTCATTTCAGAAATACTTGCTACATAAAATAGAATTTTCTTGTTTGGAGGTCATCTCGTCATGGAGCAAAACCGTATTACTGGGGTGACACAATTCTCTGTTCAAAGAGTTACTCACTGCCAGCAATATTTAAATCATTTATGAGCCCAACAGAAGTTGAAATTTGTTTTCATAAAGTTTTGACATAAATTTATGAATGATGAAGTAACTCACTCTGATCAAAGGTAGACAAAGATCATCCAAGTTGCTGTAAAATTATGCCTGTGATTAGGGAAAGGAAAAAACAACGATGACTGCAGAAGTAAAGTATAATACTAGTTGGCAATTTTAATTCCTGACTGCTAATCTCCCACTCAAAGGATACACACAGTTAGGGTCACACATAGGATAAGATATTCAGGACACTTGCAAGTTCTCACCTGAATCTATGTCTATCCTGAAAATAATTTACTTATTTTATATCATTTTTCTAACAGAAAACTGTTCAGAACCTCACAACAGAGGCAGTTAAGATTTTACTGGTTTTCAACCCCAATGTATTCATGGCCAGTATTATTCATTTCTTCCCTTTCTAACATTGCCGGTCAGAGCTCTTTCTCATGGGACCAATAATATGTACTCTTCTCTCCATTTTACTAGAAAAAAAATTCTAAATGCCTTTAAACGTTTTGTGGAAAGAAGTCTGTCTTACATCTACGATCTACTTCAAGAGAAAACATTGCAACAAACATTAATTAGCCTCCCTTAGGTGAATAGCTAAACAGAGACCAACATGGATGGGGTAATCATACCAAATGCACTGTTGCTGTCACATGATTGAGACTGTACACACCATAATTAGACTGCAGCATAGGAGGCTAATGCCCCCTTAGCTGTCTTGATAAATCCAGATCTTGTCACCTCCACCAGTGACAAAGTAGTACAACACTACAATTTATTAAACTCCTGACCTTTCCTAAAGATGCCAGAGTACTTTTGCAATGGCCAAACCATTTAGAATGAACAGAAATGGAGTCATCAATCAGCTTAAATAGACCATGCAACAGCCTCAAGTTAGTAATGTTGCCCACCAAAGTTCGTTTTGCCTTAGAAATTATGTGTGAACAGTCCACTGCACATTCCTTTGAGACCTTCTTTGCAATAGGGCACACCTATGCATTTTTTAAAATCCAGTAAATAATAGTTCTGACTATTACTTTCATGGAAGGTTGCATCTCATAGACCTCCTTTGGCAAGACAGTACTTGGGATGAACCATGTTGTATTTAAGCACCAAGAACTGCTCACAGTAATTATGCAAAATTGGTTCAGTTTGGCACTGTCCAAAGGCACCTTCAGTGGTTTCTACATAAGTTGATTTTTTTTTCCCCTCAGAGTAAATTCTCTAAGTGTCTGGTCAAAGCAAGACTCACTTGTATGGGACTATACTACTAAAATACCATCCTGATACCATTCTTGCAAATATGTAATTACTATCAGATATATTTTACATAATGCTACTAAAGTTCTTTCAAATACCCAGACAGTTAATTAAAGATAACAAAATCAGGTGCTGTTTTCTTGTATCAATTCCTTTGATTAATATAATCTCAATGATTCACATAATCAAAACAGTGAATATTCCTTTGAACAAACTTTTAATATGAAATCTGCATCTATTCAATGCTCATAAATCAAAATAGTTTTCTGAAGTGGTTTGATATATGAAAATTAATATAATGTTGAGCTTCTTTTCCCCTTTATTTAAAATATTAGGGGCCTTTGGCATCAAAAATATTAATGTATATAACTTGAATATAAAATCAGAAATTACAAAAACATGAATGGTTTTCATCACATTAAATGAGCATTCATGTCAGTGAAACATATTCAGATAATAGTCTACTATTTTTGCATCTTTCCCTCTTATTTATGAAAGGAGAACAATTTCCTCCTAGTCAGTCACTTTCAAGTATTCTCACAACTAAAAAGAATGCATTTTTTATTGTCACAATTTTTGTAGACAGTGTCGGTATTCATACTTTATTGGGCTGAGATTGGCCAGAGAAGTCATATGGTCTTGTTTCTGTTCTGTGGGTGGTTACATACAAAAGCATCGTTACTGTCACTACTTGATTTCTGCAATTACTCACAGATAGGGATCTGGAAGCTGCCTTCCAGAAGCATTACACCCAGTAAAATTCAAATTCAAAAGAAAATGAAAGTCCAAAGGGTGAGAGTATCACTAAGAAAACCATGTAAAAACCTCTTTTGCGTAGTATAACTATATAAAAACAATGAATAGTGTGGGCCATGTAGGTGCTTGTAGCCTTTAGTGTTAATGGAGCAGAGCAGGAGAGAGTGAAAATTTAACACACCTCTCCTAACAGTAGAAGACGTGTAGGAAATGTCTCAGAAAGCAGTGACTAGTAACTTATAATATACACTTTTGCAGGAAATCAAGTTTCCACCCTGAAAACAATCTTCTAGAAACAGAAGAAAATATTGATATATTCCAGAATAGTGACAAGAGAATCACTCATGATGTGAGTGATTTCTTCCCTTATTAACATACAGACAAATCTCAAGAGAGATCCTCTCCTGAAGAATTAAAAATCCATCTCTGTTATGGGGGACTAAAATTAAGTCCTTGCTGAGTCAGACAAAGCAAAGATTTCAAAAAGGTTATGCCCTTCCAGGCTACTGACTAAACTGTTTAATCTGGACTGGATTACGTTTTTCTGTTAACTTTAGAGCAATAAACCAATACCTTTCATAACAGTCATGGCATTTCCTGCAAAGTGTCTTTGAGGTATCACCACTTTCTGACAGCACAATATGTTGTCACCAACAACTTCAGTTATTAGTTGATCTCACTTAATAATTGTTTACGTCAATCACTTTACAATGGAGATTTGTTTGGTTGTTCGTTGTTGTTTTTTCCCATAGTGCATAACAAAGTTGTGCTCCACTAAAATAGGATAAAATATCTTTTAAGTTTGGGGTATTAAAGTTAAAAGATTAGATGGACCATTAGACTTTTCTGGCATGCTAGCACCTTTTGTAGTGATAAAGCCTTGAGCTGATTGTGACAGAAACAACATATAATAAAGTGAGATTTGCAAGGTAATCAATCAACTTTAATTACTTTGTTATAATCAGCTTTGCTGTATGGAGTATTACACTACTCATTTATCTGCTCTGTGCGGAAGATTCCACAAAAAGAGAAAACTGACAAACAAAAACCAATATGCATCTTGCATTCAAAAAGCAGTTCCCAGAAACAGGTCTCAATTAAGTCAAATTGAGACAGTTAAAAGACTGTGAGAGTGAAAATTAAATTTATAATTTAAGGCAAGGAGGTAAAGAAAGTTCAAAGAAGCAAGAAAGTAAATAGCAATAAAGAGAAAACTGTGATGAAAATTAAAAAATAGGAAAAATCAATGTATTTTTCTGTAGTTTTTATGGAAACTGCATTTATCTCGATGGTTCTGGACTCAGCTCTGCTCCAGGGAAGGTCTTACTGCACGCTATTCCTCAATCTTTTCACCCATCACTAAATACAGTTTTTCAAAGGAAAAGAAATAACAGATTGCTTCCTCGAGGGCCCTGAAATGAAGGAGATGAATCTCTATGCTTTTTCTCCTGTGTAGTGGTTTGTGTGTTGATTGAAGCAGGCATGAGGAAATTGGACCAAATGGTGTTGTTAAATCCATTAGCAAAATGACATGCCCTTGTGAAGAAAAAAACCCCAGAACTTTAACAGTTTGCACAAGGAAAAAATGTACAACCAGGACACTTAACTCCTTTGTGAATTATTATCCTACTAAGTATTTGTTTAAAGTTTTGCCATATGTAGAGATTTGGCAGGTGCTACAACTTGTGTTTTGAAGTTATTTAACAGGTCACTCTTAAAGTATCTTATAATTGGAACATTATCTATTTGATAAATAGAGCTCATTTAAAAGAAAAAAAAAGCTATATTTGACATGGATTTCTTTGTGAGCCACTGTAACTTAAATGTATAGCATGTGGTCATTTTTAACAGAAAAGATATTATTAAAGCACAGAAACTACTTCAACAGACTTCATTATTGAAAGAAATTTAAAGAAAGACCTGAACCTCTCAGTGCATATATTTCCAGAATTACATACAAAATTCTACAAATCTATGTCTAGAATTAAAAGATATAATTGTTGAGGGGGGAAGAGACTCAGAAATACTATAGATGATTGCCTCATAGCAGCTTATCTTCTCCAAAGCAGGAAACGTTCAGTGCTTGAGAGTGTCAGCCATAGGGAAACATTACCCTGAGTCTGACATTAGATGTGAAACTGCAACACCAAAGTCAATGCAGGACAGATACTCTGTGGTGTGCCCCGTGGTCCGCGACCTCTTGTAAGTGGTTAGTGAAACCCTGTCTGCTTGCTAAGCTGCGAGCTGGTGCATACCTGTGTGCTGCTGGTCCCTCGGGCAGGAGACGGCACATATTGACACCAAGGGAGTCACTAACAGTGGGCTGTACAAAGCGACCCTGCAGTCTGGGCTATAAGGGTGGTGAAGTTGCTTTTTTTACTGTGCATACCCTCTACCAGCCCTGAAGTATGAACATTGTCAAAGAGAGGAGATGTATTGCTCCTCAGGCTTGCTGGAAGCCAAATCCAGCTTTGGTCAGAGGTAAGGACAGGAGATTTGTTATTCTTCTATCTGGTGCTCTAGCAACCTGCCAATGGTTTTTGTTAGAATTATGCTTGGGTGCTTTAGTTAAAATTTTTGAGAGATTTGAGGTTATATTTTAACAGTTTCTCCAGAAAATGCACCTTGTTCAGTTGTGCTATCTTTCCACCTGTCTGTCCTTCACTAACAGTTTCATATCTTACTGACACTTGACAGAGACTTCACAAAGAAACTGAATACCTAAAAATTTAGTGAAAATAAACAACCATGTAAAAGAAGAGACACTGCCTCTCTCACTGATGAAAAGGTTCTGCTAAACAATGTTATTGTAAGATACCAGAGAACCCATATGGGAGAAAGATACTATAAGTAAAAGCCACAGAAAGGACACTCCTTAAGTTCAGCTACTCTTATGTGAGAGATTCTGGTTTGCAGTTAGGTCACGGGGTGGTGTAGAGAGAAGCAGAGGCATTACATTTTGCAGGATTTCTCTAGAACTTGACGCTTGACCGAACTGCACTTTTTGGCAACAGTGTAAATGATCACCTAACATGGGCTCACCCCATGCTGTGTCAGTCTTGTTACCAGCGATTGCCATTAAAGGGAATAAAGTGATTGCTGAGGCTGAGTGCAATGTGGTGTAAAACATTCTTGTTATTATAATGTTGGTTTTGAGGTTGCAGCTTAAGTCTTTGGCAGCGAGCCTGCTGTGGTGTATAAAAAAAATGTAGTATTCCTAGTAAACACAGAATGTCTGCTGTCAGAATCAGCTTATCAATACATGAACAAAAATGAGGTAGGCATAATTCAAAAGCAACTTGTCATCTATTGTATAGTAATGCTGCACTATCCCACAGAATCTATGAAATAGCATAGCTGACAAAAAGAGGGGCTTCACACAATGAAAGAGGGCTATTTCATTGCATTTACTATTTTCTAGTAGAGGGTATTATGTAGTAGAGGTATGATTGTGCATAGGGACTGTGGAGATTGTGCATAGGGACTACACATGCTAGACTGCCCTGTAGTAACTTGTTTATGCATCCACATTTAAACCATGTAATAACAGATGCTGAAAAAAAAAATGCTAGCTGCAAAGAGGTAATTTCTCAGAAAGTTTTACAGCATCCATCAAAGACTCTCCAAGACTGAATCTTCCAAGCCATTCTTTCAGCTCAAAAATGTTCTTTCATATTATATAACCCTTGTACCTTTAGCACCAAAGGGAGTAAGCATATTGCTTCTCTTTGCAGAGAGTGTATGATGGTTTTGTTTTCCTACACAAGCACAGTTAATTTTACTACGGCAATTTATTGTTGCCTTGCCTGTTATGTGAATTCTGTCTTGGAGGCTTGGCATGCTCCACAGATCATCTGTACTGAGAAGCTATTGTATACAGGAGATTAAGCTGGTGAGTCATGAATTATAGTCCCTCACTCACTCCCAGTGTGATATGATTTCCAATTTTATCTGGAAAGTACAGTCTGAGTTGGAAGAAGAACTGCAAAATTACATTGAAAAAGTGAGAAAATATCTTCTTTATATCAAGTTGGACAGTGACTGTAATTTCAGAACAAAATAAAGAAATTACTACAGAAGAATTCAAAACCCTGTGACAATACCCATGTGTATAGTGCCACACAATTCCAAGCTGAGCCATTAGTACCAGCTGAGGCAGATTTGAAGCACAGTGCAAGCATTTAATGCATGCTGTTTTCAGTTAAGCATAAGAGGCCCAGTAATATATATATATATAAAAACATAGGTTTTCCTTAGCTATCATAAACCCTCCTGACATAATCATATCAATGAAACTTGTAGTAGTCCAGTGAATTTCATGCAGATGAAGTAGATAGTACAGTACTCAGCCTTCATTAAGGAGATGCTTTATTGATATTTGGCAGTGTAGGTAGCATGCCAAGCAACAGCATCAGTCTGAATTTTCCTCAAATCAAGTGAATCTCTGGTAGAACTATGAGAATTTTACCTTTGCAACACACATATGCACCACCCCCCCAAGACAGAAGTATGCAGATGACTACAATTTTCTTATTGTCTGAAATTTGAATATAGCGACAGGCAGCTACATTTCAATAGTTTTCCAGGGTCTGGAGATAATTTATCAACTGAACTTCAAAGTCGTCTTTGGACTTTCAATTCTGCTTGCTATTAAGTAGACAAATATGTAATATTTTAAATGTAACAATCTTCCCTTTAAATAAAGATCAAGCTGCTCTGAATCAATGCTGTTTCTGAAATTAGTCTTCATTTCTACCTTCTTGGTTTTTTAATCCTCTCACACATGCACGTACTCAGTAAAGTTCCTTAAGTTTGCACACATTTAATTATCAGAGGAAGCTGAGTTACAGAGAGATTAGCTGAAGCTGATTGATGGAACGTTTTCAGGCTAGATTGCAACATTATAGTCACCTTGTTGAGAAGCGGTGTTCTTGCCATCCCAAAGAGGAATCAAAGGCTCCCAGGAGGGAGAAACGTCTCTCCACGCTGGTTTTTTTTTTTATTCCTCATTGAGCCAGTTCATAACAACATATGCAGCAATCCTGCACCTTTCCAGTACCAGTTTGGCTTGAGAACAGTAAGATACTATATGTCTGTTACTAAAAATGGACCTTGTTTTAGATTTTTTGTTCTCAAAGTTTTATCTGAAGCCATAATATTTAGAAATCCAATTAATTACTTCAGTGAGAAACATTAGACCCCCCCAGAATTATAGTCCATGCTGTTTGAAATGCTGGTATTTTACACCTGGTGGTCTCCTGTGATCTGCTACTTTTAAGGGTTACCACCTCACTCTTTGCATTTTGTGTATGTGTGTGTATGTGTGTGTGTTTTCAAAAAAAAAGCATTTAATGTAGCTGTGCAAATGATGTATTCAAAGGGAAGAGGGCTAAGGGAACAGCAAGAAAATGAGTTTGCAAGCTAAATGATGTGATTTGCAGTCCCCTTGCTTTAGGTCACAAACAGGATATAAGTTTGCTCTCTTGCTTTTTACATATACATGCCTGTCTTTGAAAAGCTCAGCCCTGTGACTTTCCATTTATAACTGACAATCATTAATGATTGACTGGTTAATTCTCCATCCAGAAGTTAGAAGAGTTATTTAAGCTTTCAGGATATTTTATGTATTTTACTATATTTATGTGCACAAATGTTATCATGGAAAAGAGTAGTTTTGTCTCAAAAAATCTGTGGATGTATATTTAGGAAGTCAAATGTGTGTTATTAGAGTTTCATGACGTTATGGTAAATGGGATTGAATTAATATCTCTAAACATATCCCAAATCTACTGGATAAAAGTATTCTTTTTAGTAACAGATAATTGAAACAGTCTATGCAGGTTTATATGTTCCAGGTTTGCCCCATGCAGTTTTCAGACTAACCCCCAGAGCATTCTTAATTTTGTAGCTGCTGTTAATAGTGTTCATATAAGTATACACGTCTTGGAGATAGATAGATCAGCTGACCTAGTCAGTTGAAAGCAAGGGATGAAGCCCATGCCTGTCTACTCCTACTGGCAACTGAATAGATTTTATCAGATTCATTTTTGTTCCCAGTATAAATGTAAAAGCATAAGGTGTTTATATCAAAGTGATATTGCATGTAACTTTTTAATATGTAGTAGCACAGAGGCTGGGTAATTATCATATCTAAAGGCATGAGGTTTTAATACAATTCTTCAGTACAAGCTAACTACCCAAGAAATATGTTCCAGCAGAATTTTCATATAACAACACCATGGAAAGAAAAAAATCTCCACAGATTCTGAAGAACAACTGTTACTTAATTTAGCTAAAGTCTATCTTTCTCTGGAATTTTTTCCAGGTGCAATGAGAAGTGACAAGACCTAGTTCAGAAATCAAACAAAATGGACTGGTTTGTAGTTACTTTTTGTAATTAAGGTCACAGCACCACTGTGTGTGGCAAGGAATAGACCCTATCCATAACAGAAAAGGTCTCCAAGCCCAGATAATTTGATTCTGACTACAAATTCAGGAAGATTGATATACTTTTATGTTAAGATTGTGTGTATTTTTGAATGGAAAGAAAGTTATTCTAGATACAGCTGGTCGTAAAATACAAAAATTCTCTGTGAACCAAAGAGAACTCATTTGAATAACATTCCTCAGTCGTAACTCATATAGGAAAATAAAAATGCATGCAAAGATATCCAATGAGCTCTTTTTCTTTGTCTCTTTCCATAGAATCTAGCAATTTAATTCATGGCTACATCTTTTCCCCACACTTATTCCCCTGCTCACCAATGACTCCTATCTAAAACTGGAAAGAGTAATTTTCAAAAATATTTATATAAAGACAATATATCCTTCAACCTTAGAAAATGACAGGCAATTTTATTACCTCATAAAAATCACTGGTTAATATGTGAATCTAATTAGACCTCTGTTAGTTTTAAGTTTCACTTGAAGTAGAAAAGTATGTTGAATTTCAACAACAAACCATGGAGAGTGTTTGAGCCATTTATGAAATTGGTCAACATTAACTGCTTTTATTACCACAGTGGCATCGCAGTCAAAATTTACATAATCTGGGTCATAACACCTCACCATTGTCTGCTGATCTGCAATGTGCAGATCAGTAATTGTGATTGCAGCAAAATGATGCACAATTTTTTTAAAACTTCTAGATTTTTCCTTGTCTTAGTGCTAGTAAAAATGATGGGCAGCAGTATGTACCAAAATTTGGTGATGCCTAATAATTTCTGAGCTCATTCTCCCTTCTCTGTTCTCCCTTAAGCAATACTAATCAGTGTCAAAAAATTGAAACTAGCTAAATGTGGCAAATTGGAACAGATGAAGAGAAACAGTTGTTTACCTTTTTTTCTCTTCTCAAATGACAACAGAACAGAAAGCTACTGATTTCTGATCTACATGCTGGATAGTGACTCTCTGAAAACTCAGTGCTTAGTGGTAAACTGGCAATTCTGGCTAAGTTAAGAAATCTATTTACCAAGCTACAGGACCTGCATTTGGCATGCTAGCCCCACGTATTCAGACAGAACTCCTGGCTTCTTCTCTGAACCCTTCTTTCTTGCTATTGTCCCCACCTGACCTCCATGAGACCGCTGCTCCATTAAGAAGCAGATTTTGATTCAGAGGGAGATACCCTACCCTCCAGATTCCAATGTTGGGCTGAAGAAACACCCTGAGCCACCTGTAAAGCCAATGCCAATCTCACGGGCCTATGGGAAGCCTGGAGGGAACCTGTACACTGCCACTGAAGACAGCGGTATATATGCATTACATATATGTCACAGATACCAACCTTGCTGTTCCTTTGATGGGACTTTCTATATGCCAGGGGACCTTTATTGCTGGCTGAATATATATTCTTTTTATCCCTTACCACAAAGATGCATAAAACCGACTAAATCAGGCCAACAGAGTATAACAGTGTCAACAGTTACAGTGACTGTGGGCTGGGGCTCGAGCAACAAAGTTAGTTATATTTTCAGTAGGTCAAGCTATCTTGTGCTCAGAATGAAATAGAACCATTTTCCCAACAAAAAGAAGCTATTCTGACATAGGAAAGGTGTCTAAGGGGTTTTAAAACTAAAGCAAACTACAGATACATAGAATTATATACAAACACTTGATAATGACCCATGAAAAAGTACTTCAATATGTGTTCAGTTGATAATGAAATCTGTGCTAATACAGCAGAAGTGGCTAACTGGTAACTGCAGTTCTCTGTTTTTGCAGCCATTCTGCATTGAGATGCGTTTGCGTTCGCTGTTCTATTTCTTAGTGTGGAAGAATATCACATGTGCATCCAGCCCAAGAAACACATTTGCTTGTCGTGTATAACTAACCTACTGATGTTTAAAAATGTAAAATAAACAAACAAATCTTATCTGGTTAGGTCTGATAAGTCACCACTCAATTTTTTTTTGATTAATTTTCTGCTTTTGACATTTTTTGAAAGAAACAGGTTCAGATCTGAGTTACAGAAATGAGGACTATTTTAGAAAATGTTGTTAACTATTTGCAAGAGGCTACCAATTTGAAAGCAATTTCCTATTTGTTGTAAACAAAAAAAGGAAGGCCATTCCAAAGCATTTACAATGTCAAAACAGTGTTCACATATCTCCAATTACACTTGCTATGAAAAAACTGTAGACACTGATTGTACCGAAACCTGGCATAGATTTTCTGGATCAATAGTTCTCAAATGTTTTAGCACTACTACAGTCCATGCAGCATTTTCATGTACTTCATGTGGGGTTGACTTTACTGTGTCTAATCCCGCTATGGAGTTGGGATGCAGCAGGTGCAGAGAAAAACTGCCACTTTTTATAATTAGCATGTATTCTGTGTTGATCTAGTCTTTTATGTCTACAGAAGAGATAGTAGTTCAGCACTCTGTTGGCCATGCAAAGCATAGAGATAAGGCTTGGGTTTTTTGCACTGACAGCAAATTAAATTTTTTTTTTTTTCATTTGACAATGTCTGCTGTACCCATGTATGCATTTCTGTGTATGGATAAGAGAGCACAGAGTTCTCTAAGACAATAATGAATTCTAATGTACTGTGTCATTAAAACTGCATCTCTCAGACATGGTCTGTTTCATATGCTTCAAAGCAGAACATAGTATAAACTTCAGTATCCCCTTTCACTCAGTTATGCAGAATAAACGTGTATTAATTAACCAGTGCATAAATGAAATTCATTCCATGGTGCTGTGGCCATGGACAATAGTTTTATAGCAATGATTCAATCAACTTTCAGAAAAAACTCCCACTCTACAACAGAGAGGTGGATTACTCTTTGAATTAAAATTTCTCAACCTCATTTAGAATAAGTAACCCTAGAGATGTTTTCTCAAAAGAGGCCTTTGTATATTCCATGCCACAGTCTCAATGTGAAGGATTTCAGAGTTTTTTTCCATCTGGAGTAGACAATGCCTCATGACCCCTGAGCTCACCAGAGTCACCAGAAATAATTTGAGAATGTAAAAGATCCCAGAGGGTGCCCCTCTCTTGATTTCCATTTATTAGTATAACACTTGGAGAAAAAAATTCAAACGTATTTATATATGGTATCAAAGTATCTAATATACGGATCTTCAATTCTGCTGTTTGCTTTCCCAAGGGTACTGCTACGTTTCAGTTTTCACGCCTTGCCGCTCATTGTCAGGCTCTCTTAAACTAACTAGAAGGGTTTTAGAGAGTGACAGCAGGCTGACAATAACACTCTCATTGCATATCTCCTACAGCTATTTAAGAAGCTGATAAAGCTACTGTTATAACAACCTTATTGCTCCTATGGTCAACAAATATGCAAAATCATGAAAGTTATTAAACCTACCCTAACTCTCCCAGAAAGTGTCCATTAAAAAATATTGCACTTGCTTTCTTCTTTCCTTTAGTAAAAAATCCTCAAAGAATTATCAGCTGATATTTTTGCTTGGCTGAAGGCATCCAGCACATCTTTTAGGTAAAGATTGATTTCATTTCTTTCCTAGACAGAGTGGGGAATTTTTATACTGTATATTCAGTAGTTGCATGTTTTTTCTACACTTTTACCAAAGTCCAAAATTCCTTAAAGGAAACATAAACTTACAATTGCATAATAGAGTCAGTTAGTAGGCATAAACATACCGAAGAAACAAAGCCCAGACCTGATAAGACCTGACAAGAATCTAAGATTTTGATCTTTTAAAAAGTTGTTTATACCAATATAAATTAAGAATAATTCTAAAGATTTCAGTGGACTTTACGTGACATAAAATAAGCATTACATTAAAGAGTGTCTTAATATTTTGTTTAAAGTAACCAGCTCCTGAACTGGACCTAAAAGTGGATGACCACTGAAAAGATCATTCATTCATTCAGCTTCACTGTTCATTAAATAAAAGAATGTTTGGTTCCCACAAATATTTATGGCGTGACTGGTCTTGAAATATTCTTGTTATTCTTTGTTCAGGAAAGGATTTAGTGGATTTTTCCAAATGTGTCCAGCTGAGTCCCCAGGTCAGTAATGATGCCACCCACAAAGTCCTTTCACCTTTGTGGAATCCAGTCAGCCCAGCTCAGGTTCTCTCCTGACCTAAAGAGCTGAACGCATGGGTACTTGCTCACTTTTGCCTGAACAAAAGTTGTGTATTGCAATGGAAAGCTGTCTAGTAACGGTCACAGCTTCACAGGCAACTTTTCCCCCCAGTCATTCATGCCTTCAAAGAGAAGTTGGTGATATGCTGTCCCCAAGATTAATTAAGCATAGTTTACATATTTCTGCATGTTAAAAAGGACTACTGTACTTTTGTTAGACATGGGTTCAAATACTTATTCCAAGTAAAAATGTATAAACATTTATATTTCAGATTTATGTACATGTTTTTATGTTTCATACTTTATATTGTATATTTTTTTGTAAGTATAATGACCTTCAGAGCTGGAGTGGGAACCTATTTAGCCTTATGCTTAATCCAGTCTTTCACATAGGTGACCAGAAGTTATTTCTGGAACTGCTCCTCCTGGCTTATTCATATAAAATACTTTACTATATTTCCTATGCTCTCAAATGATTTTCCAGATTTTCTGGCCCTCCACAGTGTTGCTTTAATGCTCTGTTGGCAAATCCTTCTCAGATGGCTCCTTATGTTTCTAATTCTTTAAAATAAAGAATTCCTTTTCTTGTAAAAATGTTCCTGTATGTCCAGTGATGTGTTATTTATAAAGATGCATCTTACTCTTCAATTTTAACAGTAACTTTGTTTGTTATCCCAGACTACCATGAACTAAACTGAAAGATACTTTATGCTTACTGATAATGCCTAGAGAATTTCTAATGGCTTATACAGTACTTGAGACCTAATTCTAGTTAACTCACGTTAAAGTCAGTGATAACTGTATAGAAGACCAAAACAGTGTACACAGTCCTAGTGCTATTATACTGAACTACAGCAGAAAAGCAATTAAAATAAAATATTGGGAGGGAATATTATGTAATGCCTTTAAAATACATAGCCCTTTATAATTACATTGTTTTCTGATAGGTTTTGATTCTGTATTCAATTTAGCAGTGTTTGTAAATAAAATGCACACTGAATACAATGGCATGAAAAAATTCATCTATGCAATAGAAACAATTTGAAGTATGCTGGTGCATGGCTTTGAAGACATATGACCCTAGGCATAAATTGGATGGATCAGCAAATTGTCAGTGGAATAACAGAAGGGGTAATATGGAGCCACTATCTTATCAGTTACTAGTTCAAATTTGGCTAAGTCATGTCTAATGGCAATAATTTCATGACTATCTGATCTGATCTGTTCAAAGCCTTCCATGTAATTTGTTGCTGATTACAATCCACGTCCCAGTGGAACTGTCTCCAAGTCACAACACACATCACTCTAATTGACACTAAGTGTCACTTTTCTTGGCAGACGTGGATGGAAGGTCAAGGATTAACTACAGCATGGAGATTGAATTCCCTTCACAAGAAGCAGTCCTGACAGAGGATACTTTGAATGCTGCAGGGAAAGTTTTGTCTTTTGGCTTTTGTGAATGAATAGAGCATTAATGTCAACAACATGTTGATGTTCAGCATATGATTCATCCAGCAATAGATTACATTTTAGGAGATAAAATAACCTTATATACACAATGATATCTTCTGATTTTGAATCACTGTTTTGCTAACTGAGGTGCTTCACCAAAAACTGGTTTCTTAGTTGTTTGTTCCAAATATTGTCTCTGAAATATACCTTTATTCTTTTTTCTCATTACCAGAATCTGGGAAGCCACGGTATGGCGATTATCACAGTATGCTTACACTGTTTTTATACTCTCTCCTAAACATGTACTATATTGAAGAGATGTTACTGAATTCGATGATCCAATGCATATGTTTTCACATTCTTTATAAGTTCATATGTTTTGCAATTTATTTAATGATTAGCCAAGCTGTTACTGTTTTCTCAAAAAATAACACAAAGTAAAGCATTAAGAAATCAGAAGCCAGGAATTATTAGATATCATTAAAATTGTGATATGTTGAAATAAAAGACACAACCTCTTTTTGTTATTCTTTTTATTTGACTCTTGGTGTCTGTGCCTTTCTGAGATACTGGGTCACCTTTCCAAATTTTTTCTTCTCTGTGAATATCAGACATGAATCTATTATTTTAAATTAATTGTTTTTGCAGTTTGTTCCTGTGCTTGAAGAATGTAGGTGACTAGAAAATTGGTGATCACAAAATAAAATCATAAAAATTGCCATCTATTGGTCCCAAACTTATAGTAAGGATACTACAGAAGCATTTTTTAACTATTGGCTTTTTCTAACTGGCTACTTTTTGTTGTCTTTTTATTGCCATAGGTCACTTAAGTTCCCAGAATACTGTTTCTGCCTAATGATAAGATGATTTAAGCAAAACACAACCTTAAATAAAATTACTTAAATATTTGGATGTGATAAATTATTAATTCAAAAACTAAACTATAACATTTTTATAGTAGTCTTGCTCAGAGAATCACAGCAGTATATATTTATATTTATTTGCATTAGTTCTTTTGCTTTCTGCTCAACCCTCAGCCCTCTCTTGTCTTCCCACTTGCGTCTTTCAGACCAGGGTAGCAGCATGATAGACTTTCCAGTTCTTTATCTCTTGCTTGAAAGCCTGACACTTCCTTACAACATACAACTTGTCATGGGGTGCATGTCTCAGCAAAATGAACTGAAGGCTTTTTTTTCACATGGATAGTCACAGATAAATTGTCACGTACATGCTTCACTGAGAACTGAGACAGTTGCAGGTAAGATATGAACTCATTCATCCTAATTTCTTTAATCAGAGGGCTTCACAAAAACGTGTGTTGGAAGGGTAAAGAGGAAGAGGGGGAACTCAGGGAAGCTGCAAGAAGAAAAGTTTCCTCTTTCAAAGTTTGGAGCAGGAGAGTAGGCCATTTTCCAACCTTTCCCTTCACAGTTCGATAGAAATTTTAACCTGTGTGCCCATTACAATACGTATTTTGGAAATACTCCTATGTGCCTGCTTGCTAGTGTTTATAAGAGAGGGACAACCATATGTATGGCTGATGCTTCTGAAGTCCACACCTCAGAAGAACTGATAAGAGTTCAAAACTTCAAATTCTTGAAGTCAATGTAAAGCTTCAGCATGCCTATCAGATAGTGCAAATGTGGTATGTATTTGACCAGCCAATGCTCTGATGTTGGACACAAATCATCAATGCACTATGAAAGCATTTCTGAACACAATGATCCTTAACGTGTGCTGGAATTACTGCTTTTCTTGATTTTCAGAGGTCAAAGATGTTTCAGAGATTTTAAGAGATACCTGAAGCTTTTCTGCTACCCAAAATGTCTGGGTTTTGTTTTCAGAGAGAGAAAATCAACCTTCTGCATTCTTATCCATCGTCATAGTAGTATCAGGTGAATTAACCTTTTGATTGTCTTAAGTTTCTCAGTATGTAAGTTAGGAGAATGAAATCTTAACTTCTCTTATGTTCCCCACACAGGAAAGCAACTGCTAACAAGCCATTTTACACTACATCCCAGAATAAGGTGAATTTTACCTGAATTTCTGCTTTCTGTTTCAAATTAATAAAACTGTTGGCAATCTTTATCAAACAGTTGTTGGACTTCTTTCAGCTTTCAGCTATTGCTTACAATGCTGCTATAATATTTCATGCAGTATTGTTCACAATTTAATTTGTTGAAGAGATCTTGGTTCTTTTCAATAAAAAAAAAGGTAAATGATTTGAAATATCTTGAGATAAGAGGTAGCACTGGCCTAAAATAGAGGAGAGTTGAATTCTGTTAATAACTGCAAGTAAGTTGCTTCTTTTCTTGTGTCCTGTTCCCCCTTCTATCTTTCATATAACTTTGTCTAATTTATGAATTCATTTGGGCAGATACTCTCTTTTGCTGTGAGTCTGTGCAGTGTAGAGAAAAAAAGGGTCCTCATGTTGCCTGGATAACGGAATAAGACTAGGAACAATAGCAACACTAAAAATGGCGAAAATATCTACACAAAACCTTTCGAAGTTGCGGCATAGGGCAGAAAAACATGTTACTTTCTCACAGATCACTGATTTGTTTGTGAATTTACAAAACTTTACTCTGGGGACTGCAAATCCCTTTTCTAGGTGCTTTGCACCTACTTATCTTCTAACACCTCTGTAGCTTTAACTTCTGTTTTATGTTCTGAGTTCACTGGGTCAAATAAATTACTTATGTAATGCCACTAAAGTAAAAGAAATTATATTGAAGTCGAACTTAGCCCATTTTGTTTGTTTATCATATAATATTCCCTCTTATTTCATTTGCAGCTCTACACTTTCTGATTATTTTTAAAATATGCTTATTAGTATACATAGATGTGAGACAAATAAAGCACATTTTTGTATGACAATATTATACAACTGTTACTTCAAATTTTCTTCACATTCATATTAAGATCAAATTAAGTTTAGGAATTCCTCAGATGAAGCAAAAGAAGACAGAATGGAAGACCACTGAAATGGAGTCTATAAATCTTTTTTCAAACATATTGAAGAACATCCGTATAGCGTAGATAACCAAGCTAATGAAAAAGTTCAGGTAGCAGTCTCACTGAATAGCACAAACATGTAATGGTATAAATTTTGGTACTAGTACCTGAGCTGACAGTTTTATAATTAAATGACAATTTTTGTTGTTGATCCATAGGAACCTTAGGGACTGAATTTTAGTGAATACCTCTTAAAAGCTAAATCCCTAATTCTTTATTTAGTTTGCTCAGAAATATTTTCTTTTTGTGAAAATGTTTATACTCATTAAAACTGAAAAACTGTGAGAATCTGTCTGTTTCATCAGGTCTTCCATGGAAACCTGTGGGTTTCCTATCAGCTCTCCTACTCCTTGTTTTCCTGTGTTGCACTGTGCTGTGCTGCTTGCTAGGCAGGACCCAGCCTCTTCAAGAAAGACAGCTGGTTCCCAGTGTATTTCAGCCAGAGCCCTCAGGACATATAGTTTCCACAATAAGTAGAAAAGGACAGCTGCTTGGTCTACAGGCGACTCAGGAAGCCTCATCAATTATTTTTTTTCTTCAATGGCAAAAAGAAATGAGTTCCCACTGTTTCTAAACAAAATTTTAGAAGGGGAAGGTTTGAAATGCTGGGGATTAATTTCAATCCAGGGAACTTTATGCTTACTTGAAGATTTTCTGAGATACAGAGTGCCAGAAGCTGAACATCCTTAAACCATCCCCAGAGACTTTCAAACATGTAATTCCAAATGTTTATATGTTTGTAATGTACTTTATTATAGTCCTTTTTCATAGTACTGTCCAGAAGAAATAGCACTAGTTTGTTATTACATGCAGTTTGAAGTACAATATTGTGTAATTTCAATTTGTTGTATTATGAAATCTACTTTTCCAAGTATTTTTGTTTCTCATCACTGTAGTATCTTGCTGTGTAAGGTAGAGAAAAGGAGAAAACTGAAATGGACTGCTCTTTTTTTTTATTATTATTTTATATTTCTTCCCTTTCAACATCAGTGCCACCATTCACTATTTTCTTTTCATGTTTGCACTATTGCCATTTAATTCTCACAGTAAAATCTTTGATTCTGGGAAGGCACCTGGAGCCTTTCCTGTAAAGAATTTGTTTTTCTTGCTTTGTGTTTTTGATACCAGCAAACCTGTACATTCGCAAACACCTTGTGATCCATTACTCTTGGGATGTGCATGAATTCCACTCCATCTTTCTGGCTGGTCAAAATGAGATTCCATGTGAGGAAATCTTCTCTCCAATTCCCACACTTCAGCACGACGTGAAATGGGAGTTTGAGTTCTTCCTGGCCCACCCTGCTCATGTTGTTCTTCATAAATTCTGTTGTTATTTCTAGGCCAATTGTTGTAATTATGTTTTCATTGGCCTTCTTCATTTCTGTTTCGTCTCCAGATAGTCCTCAATTTGGCATGTTGACTCAGCTTCTCATGTAAAAAGAGAATATTGCATTCTTTTTTTTCCCCCTCAATCAAATCTCCATAGGCTTCTTTATCAATGGATAGACCCTAAGAATCTACTCTTGGGATATTTCATATCTCAACCAATTCATCATGTGAGAGAACCCTTTCAGAGTCCTAATTCTTCACTTCTAACCTAACAATTCATTGTCAGGTGCTGTGATATATTGACTTGGAATATAACATCAATGCTTTGTCAACCTTTAATAAATTTAAATATATCTACATCTTAGTGTACTCATGAACTCTGAGTATGCCAACTTTCAATATGATGCCAAGGCTGCTTTGCATTACAGTAGGACAACAATATCCTATGGAAGGATAAGAAGGCTAGCTTTTGCAGAGTGTAGGTTTTCATGTGACGGTATCCTGAGAAGCATTAATGTTCATTTGAAAGAAACCATTCCTCTAGTCGACATCTGTGTCATTTCAAGGTTTTGTATGTTTTTTTCAGCTGTTGGCAAAAAAGGAAGGGTTTGAGTTACAAGGTTTTCTTCAGCAGTTCCTAGAAGCCTGAAAATCCAAGATAAAGGAAGGAGTAATTTTCATGTATTGATAGTACTTTAACTCTCTAATGTAAAATGACCTTATAATTAGGTTAAAAAGTATTTTCTGTTTTTATTTTTAACAATGGGCTTAAACCACAAGGCATTTTTTACTTTCTAGCTAGATTACCTTTTACAAATTCTACTTATTGGAATTTTCTACTCTTTTCCAACTTACAATTACAAAATTTTTTCCAATGTAAATCCTCGGGTCACACCCATGTAATTTCTCTTGACTTCTTGTTCTGAATAACCATGTAGCTTTGCTGTCTGCTGTTAAAATAGCTGACAAATTTGACTCCAGAGATGCACTTCAGTGATACAGGAAAGAATGTTCCCATGAACTGGATTATGTTGAGTCAGTCTACTATAAACTTGGCTCAAGAACTTGAATGCAAATCAAAACCTTTCCTACAGCATAACAACTTCATGCAAAAAATAGCAAAAATAGGTAAAATAAAAACAAATTTGTAATGATGTAACAGAATTTTTTGGGGGGATATTTTTATAAAATGCAAGTCATTGGTCTGGTCGATATATATATCAGTAGTCACTTGGGCATAGGTCTGTGTTGTGGTTTAACCTGGCAGGCAGCCAAATACCATGCAGCTGCTCACTCACACACACACACACACACCCCCCGCCCCCGCAGCGGGACGGGGAGAGAATTGGAAGGGTGAGAGTGAGAAAAACTCATGGGTTGAGATAAAGACAGTTTAATAGAACAGAAAAGAGAAAATAATAATAAATAATGATAGAATATACAAAATGAGTGATGCACAATGCAATTGCTCACCACTCGCGCTGACTGATAACCAAGTAGCAATTGGTACTTCCTAGATCATGCCTACCGTCCATATACTGAGCGTGACGTCGCATGGTATGGAATACCCCATTAGCCAACCGGGCTGGCTGTCCTGATTATATTCCCTCCCATTTTGTGTCCCTAGCTCAGTCAGCAGGCATGGGAGCTGTCCTTGGACTAGCAGGGAACTTAGCAACAACTGAAAACATCAGTATGTTATCAACATTTTTCTCATACTAAATCCAAAACACAGCACTAGGAAGAAATTTAACCCTATCCCAGCTGAAACCAGGACAGTCTGCCATATGTAATCCGCATCTTCATCAGAAAGGATTCATCATAGTAAGCTATTATCAGTTGTAAGTTGTTGTTTTTTTTAATACCACATTTTTCTTAATCATACATAGTGAACATCTTTGAAATATTTTTGGTCTTTCTATTTATTCTTCATGTGTTCTTGAAATTTCTAGATTCTTGTCCTTTAAGCATATAATTGGATTAGATGGTCTCAAGAGGTCCCTCCTAAACTATCCAGTGATATATTTATAAGAAAGGAGGGCAAAATACCTCATTTTGAAAATTGGTTGGGAAAGAGAGCTCAAAAATACTACCTGGCTGTAGTTGTGGATCATATTGACTGAAAAGTACAAGTGTTACTTGCAATGTAGAAAAATTGCAGCCATAGTCAATGTGTTATACAGCACAGTAATCCTGTCTGTGGAGAGAACTGAGGTGCTTTGTGAACGTAACTAAATTCTGCCTGGTGACTGAATTGCCCTGCAGTTTTATGGCTTTAAAAATGTAAATAATATTGTGAGGAAAGAAACTAACCTAAAGTCAATTCTGCAATGTCCAAGGTCTTGCTTCTACTTGCTTATATGTATACCCTTATGGTGAATTGGAGAATGAAACCCTGGGGGAGGACCAGTGGTCAGAAAACAGGAGAATTTGGGTCCAAACTCAACAGATGACAAGACTACCATTGACTCCAGTGAACATTAGTTAAGAATTTGTGTGTGTTTGTTTGATCCACCTTAGTGTGTGACTGGTTTTTTACTTAACGTTTTGTTGCCAGTATTCTTTCTTGCAGTTGAGGGATAATTACTGAAAAGTGAATAAATTCAGTTATGCACAGACATTATCTGGTGCAATGAGAAATGCCCCAATCAAATCAGTTCTGTCAGTAAAACTCTATTGATCTGAAATATGAATTAACCTGTAGAGGAAATAACTACAGTGCAACATAGCTAGTTGGAAAAATAATCTCAGAAGATTAATGTTAATTTCATAAAATCTTGGATGCTTTAATATTAATCTTATTGATTGATTGATGTACCACATCAAATGGACAGAGAAATAGCATGCAGAACAAACAGCTTTTGTAACTTGGATATGTGAAGCATTTGCAATGGTACCCTCAAACACTGCACCATGAAGAGTTAAATGAAGAAAACCTGGTCAAGGTAGCATATTAAAGTATGGCCTTCTCTGGTAGGGAAAGAAATAGATCCATTAACATGACAGGTTAATGTTCAAGTTAACATATCATTCACACATATGCTGTTCTGTTTCTGTCTATGCATAAAGAACAGACGTAGATTTATTGCGTCACTGTTCTTTGTCTGGAAGAAGTGAATTTAACTAATCTATAAAGTGAATGGACAGATACCTGTGCCTTACTGTTTTGCACAGATGAGTCCAGAGGCCATCAGACAGTTGTCTCTGCCTATCCTCTTCCCCTGTAAATCTCATAAATGTTTCCTAGTTTCTAATTGTAATTGTTCTTTAATTATCTTCAGAAAAATAATTCAAAAAGTGAGTGGAATCTTACTACACTTTTTCCATCAAAGCTTCAAAAGAAAAATCTATACATTTGGCCTGAAGTTTTCTATTTGGCTTACTTCTATGAGACTTTTGGCTGAGTTTGGGAAATGGTTATGGAGTAAAATGTAATTACTGTTGCTGCACAGTAGAGCTAATATTTTAATCAGACAAGATTGATAGAAAGCATTCGGAAAATACTGCTATTCCCATTTTTCAGGTAGAAAGCTGAGGCAAAGAAGATTAAATTACTTGCCCAGGAGGAATTCTGTAGCACAGTCAAGAATAGGTGTATTTGGAAAATACTTTGTGAATGTTTGTTTTCCTGCAGAACTGTATTCCTTCTCATTGTAAACTGAGAAAGTTTTACTCTGCAACATTGTACTACAAAGCACCATGCTGAAAAAGTTTTAATTGTGACCAATAATTATATTCCAGGGGACTGGAAGAAGGAAGAAATTGTTATGAAGTATGATTTCAGTAAGACAGTTCTGGACCAAATTTTTTTTATAATATAAATCAGTACACTGAAATAAACAGATCTATGATGATATTTCTAAGTTGAGAGTAGGCTGAAATGTGACTATTGGGCAATACTTCAGTGAACAATACACTAGATAAGTTGTGTGTTTTGAGAATAAGGCCTGTTTGGCTGGTCGTATCTTCCTCAAGAATTTTGGACTTCTAACAGTATGGTTCCCAGGGTGTTTGTAGGAATTCAACCAGTTTCTATCTATAGGTGATAAAATGTAAGATAGCAGATGCTGACATAACAGAACATTAAAACCAAGAAAAACCTAAGAGGAGTGACTAGGTATTTCACAATAAGTGATGCACACTTCAAAAATAAAACAAACTATTTGTAATGATGAAAAGTACAAAACAAAATCCTCAAAAGTGAATGACAGCTCCTTTGGGTATGCTGTGACAAGTCAAGTTCACGTCTTACAGCTTTTACAATGTCCCTTTAAATATGGCTTCACTATGACTTCCCTGTCAATCGATCATGAGGTCATTTTTAGGGTTTAGAAGGGATTGTTCCATCATCAAGTGTATGTCTGTACTCTTTCATTGTATGCCTAGTTGCACACTAGAGAGAAGTACATTAAAGACAGCATTTATTAACTTAAAGAGTGATCTGTTATGTTAATGGATTCACTTCTGGCCATGTGAAAGAGGATTATAAATCAATAAATCAAGGCAAATGTGTTCTCTTAAAAAAAAATGCAGCTAAGTATTTGGTGCCTGATCTTTATGGCTTCTATTAAAAGAATAGTCATTCCAGGCTGGGCATAACTGGATATAACAGTCAGCCAACTTTAACGTAAACTAAATGAATCTATTATTTGTACAAATTAAGTTTAGAAATGTTTAGTTTGCTGAGATTTTAGAATAGAAGTGTAAAAAAAAAAATGTAGAATAAATACATGATTTTTAACATTTCACTGCTTTAGAGTTTCTTGTTCAGACAGTAAAGGGTGGGCCTGAAAAAGAACCAGAGAGCAAGACTGTCTTCATAAATCACATAGTTTTGGATTGGGTTTTGGCAGTCAAAAAGTAAGAACTGCAGCTAGCAATTCTCTTTCATTAAAGAATGATAAGCTTTTTTCTTCAAATCAGAAATATTGTCGGTCAGCTTAAGTTAGCCAAAAAACATCATAGACCTGAAAAATAATGTGAAAAGGAACCACATTCAACAAAAATATTGGTTCAAGTCCTTCACAGTGGAATTGATACAGAAAACCCTTGGACACAAATTATTCCTAAATTATGACACTACATCATACGTATGGACATTGGCAGACTGACCGTTTTCAATAAAGCAGCTGGAGAGTCAAGTATTTTAGAATACGTAGTAAGTAGAGCTTGTGACTTGATGGGATAACATTTGTTATTTGTTTGCTTGAATGTGTGTATTTGCATGTAGCTTTGAGATATTAATGACAAAAGTAGGTGAAAGATGGCCCTTTCAAAATCTGAGGTTCATATGCATAGGTGATTGACATGTAATTTTCATGCAGTTATAGAGGAACAGATGGAAATACTCTAGAACTTAGTATGAGTACTGAGTGTCTCTCTCTGTAATGTTTCTCACTTATTCCCTTTCCAAAAAGAATATATGACCCAGAATAGGAGGTGACCTCCAAAGATCTTAAATGCCTCTTCAAAAAGGTACCCCTACCTCACTACTTCACAAAAATCCACCACATCCTGAAAGAAAACTCCAAATCAAAATCCCAAGGTAAACAACACTGCTCCATACGTCATGCAATACAGAAATATTTCAATATTGAAATTAGAAGCATTGCTGAGCCAAGCTGTCAAATTTTGTGAGTGTTTAAAATTTTAGTGTAGCTCACTTCCTGACCCTGGTCACTGGCCTGGATCCAGGCCAAAGCTCCAGACCGTGTACCTTGGAAAGCTGACAATCCTGTTGCAGCTCTGCATTTCACATGTTGGGATTTTTTTTTTTTTTTTAATGAAAAGCAGCTAATTTAGGGCCAGTTTAAGGCTAAATTAGATACATCTACAAAATCTGCAACTAGAATATAGAAATGATGGAAGAGCAAATACACCCCAGGGAACACAGTTAAGTTACGAGATGGAGTTAGTTGGCAAGTTCTTGATGCTATTTTCTTTTTTTTCCATTGGAAAATGTTGGTACCCTGAAGTGTGTATACCTTTCCCAGAAATTTTTTTTTTTTTTTCCTTCTATAACCTCACAGGAGGAGATTTGGACTTTGTTTGTTTGCTGGGGGGAAGGTTTTGGCCTAAAATGAGAAAAAGACCATCAATGATAACAGCTGGAGCGCAGAGGTTAGAATAATAAATTTTTCTTTTATACCTTACATCTTCTTTTATGCCTACCTTTGTGAAACTGAATAAAAACAGCTCCATGACTATCATTTTAATTATGTTGGAACCTGCTAAATGCTTGACCACTGCAAGAAATAAAAATGCCACATTTTCTCTCTTACTTTGTGAGACAGCCTAGAACAAATGAGATTATTCCCCTTACATATTCAGTATAAACTATTTCAGCAGTATGTTTAGGTTGAAAAGTCTCATTTTAAAAGGGATGCATCTATTGGCTCTCTCTTCTCTTTTACTGGTTTAAGTCAGTAATTTAATTTGACTAGTAATTAAATACTAAAAGATCTATCATCTGCTGCACTATTTCTAAAAGAGTGTTTTGGAATTATTTGTACAGAAGTAATGACGTTGAAAATGTCTCATATGTATATACAGTTATGAATTTTATCTCATTGTCATTATGTAGCATTTTCTATTAATGTGCATGGCAAATATGTAGTCTTGTTGTTAGCCTGACCTATATAACACTTCTGAATGCTGAACTGGTAGGCTTCTAGTGATTTAGTTCACCTCGGATCTATTCCTTTAAGTAAGGATGATTACAGCTCTAACAAAATAATAACAATATACAGGAAGATTAAATTTCTACAAATCTATTTTCTCTCAGAAACTTAATTCCTTGTTTGCTAAATGTATTTTCTGCTGATTACCACCAATGATTTTCTAATGCAAAGAACCCAGCAAACATGGTGACATAACGTGCTGGAAGAACTGGGCTACAGCGTAAAACAATAATGAAGTAAATCTGGATGGAAAATATGAAACTGGCTACTTGCTTCTGAAACTGACTGAAAGCAAATGTTATCCCTGTCCCTTGGAAACAATCTCGTCAGGAAATGTAGATATACACATGTACAAACCTGTACATGCCCACCCAAACAGAATGGTTGTTAAGCTTAGATTGTATAAATTAAGATCTTGATCATCTTGATTCTTCTTAATCCTAATCTTTAGCCCCAATAGCATTTGAAAAAAAATCCTCTACTGTTTGGGGGGAGGGTGGTGGGTGTTAGCCAATAAAACAGAATTGCTTTGTTGTAATCTGTAGATTTTTTTCCATANTTTATATTGCAATTTTATTCATTTTTATCTTCATGGTCAAAGCTGTTATGTATTACCCCAAGGTATAGTCCAACAACAACTCATTTCCATCTCAGAAATGTCCGCATTTCAAAATATCACATAGATGAATCCTGAACAAATAGTGCCAAAAAGGATTTAGATTACAAAGGGAAGCTTTTCTGTCTGAAAAGTTATTAATTCAAATTTTATAATCCTAAACAATCACAGAAGTTGAAAACTCTTTCTTAAGATAAACTTTAAAATTATGCTCCAAGAGAACACATAGTATGGACCTGTTTATTAGCTCATATTCAAGCTAGAATTAATAAAGTGATTTATGTAAGCAATTAGAACTATTCACTGCAGTTTGAATTATAACTATCAAATACTTTATCAATTGATAAATATCAGCACATAAAGTCTGAATTCCAATATTTTGAATAATAATGACTATGCATAAAATTAAAATACTTTATAAGCATCCTGTGAGCTGAAAAATGGGCTTAAAAGTTTTAGTACTATTTGATTTAAAATATGATGTATGCATTTTAATAGATTTATTCAGCTCTTTGCAAATATGGTGTAATATGTCAAAACTACACGTACAGTTTTCTATTATTATACTTTCATTGTGACTAAAGATTGCTCAGAAACAGAAATAGAACTAAAGCTGAGAGTTGCATTCCTCTATAATTGGTACAAATGGAGTTAATGAAGTATCTTAACCACTGAAGCTAGATTTGATTATCTCCTTACTTCTTACCATATTAAATACATTACAAAAACTCTTGAAGGAAGAACTAGCAAGACATACGAGTGGAACCTCTAGAAAATAAATCACGTGCAACATGAAGTGCAGATCCCTCCTATAATTCATGTCCAAAATCACATGTAGGTAAATATAAATTTCCACTACAGATCCTGATCTAAAAACTGGCCAAATAATTAGTGGAGATTTAGATCAATCAAAACATCATTTGATATATTATACTGGAAACTTTTTGATAACCCTTTTATTAACCTAAGAAAACCTTGATTGAATCAGTAGAAACAATTTATAATGTCCAGAACAGATGTGAAAAAAAAAGAAGTTGTTTAAAAAAAAGTATTTTGAATGTTGAAAAAAGTTTTAAATAAAAATTTTCATATATATATATTTTTAAAGTTTGCACAGTTAAGATATTAAAAAGAATTACTAATAATGAAAAATATTTTCATTGCTCTGCAACAAAAGTGATCTTTTTAAAAAATAACTTGTCCTGCCAAGAAGAAAGTTTTAGATAATATTTCTATCATGTTTAAGTGAACAAATAGAAGTCTTGGAGGGTTTGGGGGGGGGGCGGTGTTATCAATGTGTATAAGTATCTGATAGGAGACTGTAAAGAAGACTGATCCAGGCTCCTCTCATTGATATCCAGTGGCAGGACAAGAGGCAAGGGGCATAAACTAAAATACAGGAAATTCAATTTAAACATAAGAAAAATAATTGAGCCTGATTAAATAAAGAACTGAAGATAAATCTTCCCTTCCTTGTCCTATAAGATGGGCCCTCTTGTTTCATCCACTTTGCAGTTGGTGTTGTTTAGTTCTGTCTTGCGCAAACCTCACAGTATTATCTAGGTCACTAGAAAAGCATTTTGCTTTTCATCACCTTGGAGAGTTGGTGATAGATTTATTTGTTGCTACAAGACCCCTGCTACTGTCAGGCTGGGGCTGATACACCCAGATCTGAAAGCCCACACCTATTCTAGTCCCCTTCAGCTGTCATTTTTATAGTAGAGACACATAAATATTTTTACAGCTTGATTCATATTTTTATAGATGTGATTCATCTATATGTGGTTAGATGAATACATCATCCCTAAAGAGTGTCTGTTTTTCCCTGTTTATTATAAAGAGAGATGAGAGTACGCAGCTCAAAAGAAACTGTATGCATAGCAGATGTCTAAAACCAGAGGTAACAAATATATCTCTTTCAGCCTGCACCTATGCCACAAGCTTACTGCTTTCCTCATGCTTACCTGAATTCAAATGGTAGTCCCATCTTCATGGTCTTAGTGCCCAGAAAAGACACAAACTTCTGCTACCTGCCAAGGGGGGAGAGGGGAGAGGCCAAGTCAAGCCACCATCTCATTTCCTGTTACAATTCTGTCCCCCTGAGGCTGGAAAACCAACACCACAGCACACTGTACCACAGATTAAATTATGAGAAACTCATCAGACCTATCAACTGCCAAACCTGGATTTTATTATCCTATGTTGAGTCTGGCATCGCATGATAGGCTTTACTTAATTAGATACACATTTGTGTTAATTACACATTTGCAGTTACCTAGCGTTTAATGACAATCTCCAATCCTTTGGCTATTGCTGAGTTCATTAACAGAATAGGCAGAATGATTAGTGTGTCTCTTGACAGAAGCTGACTTGTTACAGGTTTCTTTCTTGTCTATTAGATCATATAGAAATGAGTTTTCTGATTCTTGCATTGATTTTGGAATCTTTATTGACAGAAACCTTGATTAATATACCATGTAGTGGTAACTATACTCATATATCTTGACACTTTATTTTTTTTTCTCTTCCAGTTTATTTTTACAAAAGAATATTTCCGTGAAAATGTTGATTTTTTGTTGTGTTTTTTTTTCCATAAAATAGGTCTTAACTTACTACTTCTGTTTCCCACTAAACTTTCCATTCCCAATAAACTATTCCAATGTCAGAGAGAGTCTGAAATCCAGCAGAACCAACAGTTTCAAAATCCTTACAATGCCAGACTCTAATAGAAGTGGTTGGTAATTTTCCAGTGAAAATGTTTGAGGATATATATTAAGGAACATATTGGTTTCTCTAAGTTCCCATCTGCTCCAAAAGTTTTATTTTAATTTTCCCTCAAAGATACCTTACCAACATTTTTCCTGTTATCTCTTTGGCTTTCAGCAGCCTTCTCTGGTCTTTTTCAATAATGGAAACATATGGCCACACAATAAAATAAATATGCATCTTGCTTTTGCATTTTAAGCCCTGGAAAACTCCCCAATCCACATACTTCAAGTCTTTCTCTGGCCTTGTCACACTGGTCTGTCATTTGAGTAATAGTTTCTGTTGTATCAGTCATCATATAAAAATCCATATAGATTTTTCTTTATATTCTCGAAGTCTGTAACATTTACCAGCCTAATTTTCTTCCTTCTTTTTTAAATGGACATATTTCTACAATATCGTCCAAATTAAAGTTTGTTAGGAACGTGTGTCCTCAGAACATTTTCCTTTTTACGCATTTGGCTTTTTTTTTCCTGTACTCTTTTCTCAGTCCCTCTATAAAATAGGTTTCTCTTATTTTCTATCAGCTAACACAACAATCAAAGTTGCTGACATTTAGTCTTAACTTTTAGCCAAACTTTACTTTTCCTCCTGGGAAGAAAAATCTAACTTTCCACATCTTTCTTTCATAAAGGTTAAGATGTTACCCTGACTCCAAGTAAATGACTCAAATCTGCCCAGACAGCCCAACTCATTCTGCTTTTCCCTTCAGGAAACATTTTGAATATGCATCCTGTACAATTCCTTGATAACAGGCATACAGCCAACACAATATCCTCTGGAAAATGCCTGCTCTACTTCAAAGCCTGTTCTCCCCTAAATTCATGAAACTGTAACTTCCTGAAAAATCCTCTGCCTTCTGCACGGAGCTGATGTGAAGGGCTCTCAACATCTACACTTCCTTTTCTGTAGGGAGTACCCAAATAGGGAAAAGTCTAGCTTCTGAAATCAGATATACCATTTTTACTGGTATGAAGCTGCATGTTTGAGTGAGGGTGAGGGGATAGGAGCAAATTTCACTTTGCAATTTGTTCATGCGTTAGAGTTAGCACACATTAGCAGCCTACCAGGAGTATCCCAGATGTAGTGCATTTATGTGATTTGTAAAGTTAAAAGTAAAGAATTAAATTCTAAACATGTTTAATAAGGCTGTGCTTGTTTGCAGTTGATAGAAACAAACCAACTTATACTGAGGTCCAAATTACGTGAATCACAAAAGTGTAAGTATTATGTGTTAAAATACAAGGTTATCCTACAAGCTTTTATGTTGAGCATTGATAGCTGAAATCTCATGGTACAAAATGACACATTTAATCCAAACTTCTGTCTTGCTTTGGGAAAAGTACAAATCAGAGAACCTGTTGAAAAAATACCATTGATTATACAAGGACCATGTTTTAATGTGACCTGAGAGTCCATGTTTAGCACATGCTGAAATACCAGTCTGAGCTGAGGGTCCAGATGGAGCATTTTGTAGCTCCTGTCTGTATCCCCACCTGGGTTTCATTTCTGCAGAAACCAGGACACATATGATAGGCCAAGTAGCACAAGTCCAAGGCTCACCCTGATGTGAGAGTCAGGATGCAGGATGACTGGGAAGCTCTCCTGGGCTATGCAGTTTGTATATAGCTTAAGTGAGGCAATACATAGATGCAAAAGTTGAACTCCAACACAAGGAATACGTCACCTTTTTGCCCCACAGAGAGAATGAAGAACATAGACAGTACAATACACTTTTTCTGACTGTCAGTGATAGTAAGAAACTACTATATTACAGTTTTTTGTCATTATATAGGACACCTTCAGCCACAGCACACAACAGTGTTTTGTGACATGCTTTTACCATTTAGTTCTTTACTGAGTTGTGAATATTTTCATTGATGTTGTGCAGTCATTTACATTAGTATTTATGCATCCTTTTCATTCTGAAAGGTGAATCTTTGGACATTTCTGACATATCTGAAGAAAATAGATGTATTCTCCTCTAATGCAGAAGGGCAAATGTCAGAATAAGACTACACCCTTTACAAGCTGCCAGCATGAGTTCATAGGGACATTGGGCCAGATTCTACTATCTTTACACCAGACTAATCATAAAGCATTGGCTAAAACATGTGAGAGATGAAAATAAAGTGAGTATTCATGCTAACGGGAGTATTAACTCTAGGCATCTAATTTTAGATTCATCCAGAAGGCAGTTCAGAGATCCTACGTTAACCTGTTACAGATGGCAAATCACAAGAGGAGCCACTCTTTTTCCCCTGACTGTAGCAGGAGCTCAGTGAAAACTAACCTAATTTAAGCTGTGGTTATATGGTGACTTGAAGTCTGCATAAATCTCCATAGCCATGAAGATGGACAGTCTGTGCCTCTTCCCACACATATTTCACAAATCCACATCTGGAATGTGGATTTTAGATTTAGAAACTAAAGTGACCAAAGAGATGGGAGGGGTGGGGGGTGGAGAGGGAAGTAAAGATTCAAAGATTAGTTTTTAGCCATGCCAGTTCCTAGATCGCATTCTGGGACCGAGTATCTGCATGAAATCTCTTGCTGACAGAATGGAAGAAGTGAGAAATACTCAAGGATAAAAGGGAGGAGAGGACTGCCTCTTTGGATAGCACCCTGGTTTTATGTTCTAGTACTGTGAATGTGTAAGAGGGGCTTGATTTACTTATAGGCAGTATTTAGCATTGATACCTGCTAATAATGTACATCTCGGTGGAACTGATTGTGGAATAAACTTCCAAAGGGTACAGAACAAAGCTGGTGTTTCATTACATTTAGGGAGCACTGCCAAACCTTTGTCCTTGATAAAAGACTTCCACCTGAAACACAGGCATATTCATGATATAAACCAACCTTGTTCCTGCCTGAACTATCAAAACACTTCATGCAAAGAAGTGTTTCTGTAACTCAAAAGAGAAGTGCCAAAGGGTATATGAATTGCTGCAGCCTTTGTGACCCAGTTTATGCAAAAGGTATTCAGATGTTACAGAGCTGAGAAGCAGTTCAACCACTTAGATATAGTATTTGCTTTATAAGTATTCCTCCTACTTTTGGTGGAGTGACTCACAAAACATGTTTCCATGTAAGAAAGCATCTCGCAAGCTGTATTAATATTCAGTAGTGTGTTACAGATGTCACCAACCTTGCCTCTGTTGTGCTCAGTTTGGGATTTTTGTGGTTGAAAGCAACGTCAGAGTGGGGTTTTTTTGTTACATGTTTATGTTAGACTAGGAGTTCAGGTCACTAGTCTACCGTGTTCACAACACTTAAAAGGTCCTCAGATTACTACTTTAAATTCAGAAAATAAATATCAGAACCCTGCAGGCCAGAATCATGTCTTGAATTTGGAGTATCCTTGTTTTGTTCAGGTATCCATATTACTCATCCTGCCAGAAGGAACTGTATTTAATACTCATCCCTACATAGATAAAGAATACATATTTTGGAGAAATTTTCAGGGTAAGAAAAAAACCAATACAATAATAAATGAAGGTTAATACAAGCAGTTTATGTGAGCTGTTTTGCTGAGGGCTGAATATGAGAAATCATATTCACATGGTATAAGGAAAATATGGGTTTTACCTCCTCTTTATCTGTCTTCCAGTCCCCAAGTTCAACACCAGAATATATATGTTTAATACATCTAGCAGATATTATGATTATTTATTGTTTTTTTTGCATTGTTTTTTACTGTTTCAAGCAAAATCTGGGCCTTGCAGTCCTTAACAATAACAAACTCATGGTTAAAAATGGCGCCAGTCTCAAACATAGCTAAAGAATTTTCATATATAGATGAAGAATTTTTTATTATCCTCAGCATTATGCTTTCATCATTTAGAACCAAATCCTTATGTTCGTACCTTTTTCCCCTTTTCCTTTTTACTCCTATTATAGAAAGTGTGAATTTTTTTTCTTCCTGAAGTATTAAGTTTTAAAACCAACTGCTCGAGATGGCCTATTAATAATAATAATGTAAATGTTCACCCAGTAATGGAAGAATAAAACATTAGCCCCTTCTCCTTTCCCTCAGAGAGCTCATCAGTCCTAATTTTGTATTTGTACCCTGAATTCTTGAGCTGTTTTGAATTTTAGCATCCAGTGACTTTGCTATATTCAACCTCTTCTGTTTCACCTAGTGCTGAATTCCATTTATTTCCTTTAGGGTAACATCTAAATCAAGTTTTAAATTGATGTAGCTTTAAGCTAATGGCTTTTTTCAGTATTTCTTTATTCTGTGTTTATATAAACTTAAACACTCTAAATTCATATAAGTGGAAGAAGCATAAAATAGCTACATGACAGATAAAGAGAGTATGAAACCAAATAGACCTTTAGAATAATTAAGTGTTCCTGTTGAAATATGTTGTTATTGTAGGAAGTGGAATGTTAAATCACTTTAGAAATCCTTAGAGGTGAATTCACTCAGAGCTATTATAAAGCCAGAGTAAAATACACAGAATACACACATGGGCGTGTGCACACACACACGTGCGTGCACACACACATGCTATTTTACAACATCTGTTAATAACCCAAGAATTACCCACAGAGAAGACACAGTAAAATAAAACACTATTACTACGGAACAGTGATTACCATATCATAAGAAGGTAGGTGTCCATGATCAAAATGCACCTGCTAAATATATAATTATTTAGAAAATTCAGATAAACAAACAGGCCTATCCAAATTCTGTCAAAACTAAAACGTGAAACTGTTTGAAGCCTTAAAATTCCAAGATGTCTATTGCTAGGTACACAGTATCCTCCACTCCTTTTGAAGTCCGTAAAGTAAGTGGTTACTCATGGTTTTCCTTTTTTTCAGATCTCACACTGAAAACCTGAGGATTAAGTATCTGGCCAATTCAGAGGTTTATGGGGGATGGAAGGACAGAAGGGTGTGATGGAGGGAGGGAGAGGGCTCTGGTTAAAATATGCAGACTCCCTGAACGTGCCACATGCTGCAGTGTGCCAAGGTCACCACCTTACACTTCCTAGTGGGGCGTTATTTGTGTATTTATTTTTGCTTCTGCTTCTTTACTCCAGACTTCGTAGACCAAAATGCAGATTATTCATAAATAATCCTAAAGGAGATGATACAGACCATTAGATTGTCCTGCCACTAGTCTGTATCTCTGTGTGCCATTAACAAACAACTATAAGCAGCATCTCTGTGGGCACCTGAACTGTGTGCTTATGTTTCTAAGTATAATATATAAAAGAATAAGAACTTCATGTGACAGGTAAAAGATTTAACAAATAATAAGCAGTGCATTGTAGAGTATATTTTCAAAAGGAATAATTATGTCTGCTAAACATTTAGGAAATTTTAAGCTTTCATATTTATATTGATTTCAAAAAGCTACCTAATCAACTGAGAATACAACAGATACAACTGCAAAATCCAAACTAATTGCTAGTCAGTCATTTAGTCATGTCAAGGCAAGAAACCATTTTATCCAGTAGTCTTTGTGATTCTAAAATAGCAACATGTCTACATGTTCCCTATGAGGAGAATTAGGCACCTAAAAATGCAGTCCTGTCACTGGCTAACTTCATGAAAGTGGTGTATGAGCAGGGGATTTTACCACTCCACTGAAACGGAGTTAAGTGCCTCCCCCAGCTCTGCATTCAAGGGTGTGAGACAGGTGCCTGCATCAGCCCTTCCCTCGGGTACACACAAACTGGTACTCCACTTGAACCATTAGTTACAAAACTCAGTGGAGGTCTAGGCTGAAGTCCTGCCTGTGCTTGTTTGAGCTTTTACTGACATGAACTATGAGCATCCTACACCACCAGGCCACAACAAGAAACAGACTCTCTGCGTATTTCTTGTTGAAGATGACTTGTAGGACAGCATGATTAATAATTGCTTTGTGGTCCAGTGACAGGAAAGCTCATCAAAGATACAGAGGACAGTTTTAATTACTTTCCCTTATGAATATTTAATAATGAATATCTATTTATATTTCATGGAGCAACTCCATTGGGTATGATGCCATTCCAGAATAACTAAGGAGTTAGAGCACTTTGGAGCACAGGACAGAGATTCCTGTCCATGTTCTGGGTTCACTTAGGCAGTAAAGAGACTGAATCTTAATCTTTCATATGCTCTGTGAGAGCAGAGGCCACTGAACTGTAAGCTATTCTGTGGCACATAAGATACAATCATCTTCTTTTGGCCAAAACCACCATATTTGCTGAAATTTGTTAAGTTAATGTGTTCTGACAGAATCAAGTTGTTTTAGAAAATAACTGACTAGCTCATTTCATCTGTCATAGCAGGACCATTTCTTTACTTGTACTTCCATCATGTTTACTCAGTATTGCCTGTTAAGAGCTCTTTGGTTGAACACTGGTATTTCCTGCCCAAACATACATTCAAGTTTGTGTTTTCCTTAGGGAACAGGAGGAGTCTGCATTTGGACTTGGGCATTGAAATAAACACATGTATTACAATGCTTATAAATTGCCATTGGATTAAATAGACACTAGTTTACATTACATTTAAACACTTTATACCATACTTGCTGTAAGAGGGAAATGAGCTTATGACCCTTGAAACATGTCTAATTTCCTACGATTTATGCTTAATGGATGGAGAATAATGGAAGCTACTCCAAGAGGAGACATTAAGAAAAGCTTTTCCTGTCAAGGTGGATATGCAATTGTTCAGGGCAGGCGCTTCAAAACTAAAATAGGTTTCTGTTTTCCCCCCGTGTTGTAAGCCAATTTTCTGCCATTTGACATGGTATTTAACCCTTTTATTAATTAGAGTGAGCTTTGCTTTCCATTTGACTCCAGTCCCCTTCCCATAAAAAAAAAAAAACAATGTGCCAGAGTTATAATACTAATTACTCCTTAGGGGGTTTTGACAGTACAATTTTACTTAGGATCCTGTCAGGAAGTTTAGGACCCTAGCTGATGCTCACTTCAACATTTAATGATCTTACAACCTGACTGCCTGATGAAAGTCAAAGCAAAGTATTCCCGAAGTAGGCTTTATATAAAAGCATTCCTACATTCAACACTCAGGGTTCGTATCATTGAAATTTATTATCATATTTGAGGTGATTGCTTCAGCTATTTCACGGCACTTTGTAGGGAATGATATGTCTGATATAGATATAGAAAGAACACAGATCTATTACCCGATGAAAACATCCAGCGAAACTTTCATTTAGTCTAGAGAGGGTGTCTGACAAACTTTGTAGATGTATATGTGAAAGAATTGGTATTTTCTTAGTAAGCACATCCTACGCTACTATTCTTGCAGAATGGTAAGCATAGTGATTTTTGTATATAGCAGGCTATTTCTATTTTTAGGCTTATTGGTTGCTAATTCTTAGTCATGGAGCAGGTCTGTGGTAGTCATTCCTAAAATGTATTATCTATCAAACCCCTGTTTTCCTGATGGGTGTCTGTGTCAATTAATTGTGTCAATCCCTGAACCTACATTCTTCCCTAGCATTGTTTGGGGCTGCATCATTCTCATAGGGCAGGCTTTAGCAATAAGGAGCATAAGTATGATCAGGTGTGGTTAGTTATTCTATTACCAAAACCCCATCCTGCTTCCTGTGCATGAGCTGAGTGCCTTGTACATCATTATCAAAGAGAGGGAGGCAAACAGGCATCTGAAATGCCAACAAGAAAAAGGAATAAATGTCCTTCTAGTACAACCTAGCTTAATTGTTATTAATGATATGTAGTCAACAGCAACAACAGGATCATTCTTATATCAAGTAAAAATGCTGGGAAAAGTTCAAACACAGGTGGGTATTAAATGAAAAGTATATTGCTTGTTTGTTTATTTGTTTTAAACCACCTGTGCAGCTCCCACATACTTCAGCAAAATCATGTCTGATTATGCTTGATTGAGGGCTTAAACCTGGTGATACAGCCCTGCTCCTTCTGTTTGAGGCAAGTGCCTGATTTGTTTTGCTGGTCACAAATCTCTCTTGCCCTTCTTGGAAGGGTCTTGCGATCACAGAATCGTAAAGTAAGCTTCAGAAGGTCTCTAGTCCAAACAGGGTCTGCTATGAGATCAAACCAGGTAATTCAGGGCTTTATTTAATAATGTCTTGAAATCCTCCAGGGATGGAAACTACACAACCTCTCTGGGCAACCTGTTAACTACATGTTATTGATATGAGAATTGGTAGGCATCTACTTCAATTCACACTGCAGGCTTTTCAGCAATCTCCAGTTATTATCTAAGAACTATACTTCCCCATTACTTGCAACCAAGGCACATAAGGTGAGGGTAGAGTCTCACCTCTACATTTGAAATGCAGTATAACCACTTGCATAGATCTGTAGTGGAACACAAAACTTAGTGAAGACAGGTGTGCCTTGGAAATATGCCTTCCCTCCTTTGGTTAATCATTAATGGGAGTTCAGACAGTGGCTTGAATGGGGACAAAACTGAACTGAATGAGAAAGCATAAACACTAAAGACGTTTTAAGCTGAGACGCATCTGTGAATTAAATTTACTCTCCAGTAACTGTGACAAGAGCCTTTGTATTGTGAGATATTTATTTGATCATAAATACGGACAGAGTCCAGGATTCTTCTGTTTATGCCACAAATTTTATTTATTTTAAAGCCAATTTCAGCGATTGGTAAGATATGTCAAAAAAACCAGCAAATATGGTGTTAAGTTATCATGGGACCCTTCTAAGAAAAAACAACTTGCCTTTCCCCAGACTTTGACCCCCAATTATGAATACATTGTTTCATTTTCTGATTTTTTTGTTGTTGTTGTTGGGTTTATTTATTGGAAGAGAGGAGAGCAACTAGACAATTGGTAAACATTTTAAAAGCCAAAGAATCATCCTTAAACATTTAATCTGTTTTAAATTTCTGTAGAGAATCTATTTATTTTTGTGAGCTCTTTCCAGATACTGGTTTGAGATTGTTGCAACTTTTGTGGTTGACTTACATCAGTTAAGTCAACCACATTCCATTAGCAGTACATGACAGCAGTGCAAGAGGATCATGAATAATGATTAGTATTAGGTAATTTAATACTTCTGCATACTTATGCACTTAGTGATTTCTACATTTTCATGCTACCTGTATAATCTGCCTATTTTGAGTCACCAGAAGGGTGTGTGGAATTTAGTTAACTTTGAAATCTTGATCAGTATATCTCTTCCGGATGTAAACCCATATAAATATATGGGAAAGTGTAAAAATATCATCTCGATTGTCCTGAAATTTAAAATTGGAAGTTATTATAGCTTTAATAGAGTTACATAATATAAGAGATGTCTCAATCTAAATATTCACACTTATATGCCTGAGTAAAGAAGATAAAGATGGGGCCACTCATTGTAATAGTATATTTGTTTTGGATACACTGTAAAGACAATGGATAGCATTATTACATATGCCAGAACATGTGTGAGCTGAGATCATTCTGCACTTACACATGTGCAGAAGGGCTTCATTTTATTCCTTAATGAAGAGATGTAAGGATAGGTCCAACTCTAGTGTAAACTGTCTATCTTCATCAGCTAAGCTATTCTTGCCTGTATCACCAAATGTTGTATAATATTAGCCAAAGTGACAGACCTGCCAATTCCTTAAGGTCACTCTGCAAATGATTCAATTCCAGCTCACGGGAAGGTTTTAATCTCCTGTTGCAGAAAATGCCTTAAGAATCTGGCTAATGAAATAGTACATAAATGTACAAACTTCAACCATTTTTTTTATTCCCAACCATGGACAATGATGTAACATTTGAAGAATTCATTCAGTCAGAGTTGAAATGAAGGATGGAGACCACACTGGGGGAGAAAGAAATATGGCCATTCCCTTCTGCCTCAAGCACCCAGTTACAGACATGCAAAGGGACCACAAAGTGACAGAAAAATAATGTTAAATTACCACATTTTGCATTGACTTAATGTAAGAGATTATAAGAGGTTTAAGGCAGGAAAGAGTCAAAGCCTCCATCTTTTCCTGTCCTTTTTCTTTTTTCCCTCCCGCATACTTGCAGGTACCTGCTCCAGGCAGGACTCTTCTAACCCATCTCTAATTAATACTTCACCTAATCGTCTTGTAATACTGCTAATTGTTCACAAACAGGCGATTTAATCAACACACTGCTAACAGGTGAAGCTTTATTCTCTCCACTGTTTTGTGCTTTGACACAGGGAGAATTTAGGCAACTATGTGCCAATTGCTTTGTTTCCATGTAATTTAACAGCAAGACATTATTTTCTCATAAGAAGTGCTTTGAATTTTTACTGGTAATGAATAAATTAACTAAAAAGGTTAATCTGCCTACATGTTTATGAAACATTATGTAAATTGCTCTCAAAAAGGTTTAATGGTAATTGAAAGCAATTGAAAACCATGGTACATTTCACTCAATTTTAACTTTTTTTTTCTGAAGTATACAAATTGCACTCATTTTAAATTTTACAAATGTGTAGGGCAAGAGATTGTTTTTATAAATTTAAAATAAAAGGAGCTTTCTTATAATTTTTAAGCTTTCCAGGTTTCCAAGGTCATGGGGATTCAACTGAAAGTTTAGCAATGAATTGTGAAGGATGAGTGTGATTTAATATTTTAGTTACTAAACCAATAATATTTTTTTAACACACATTAAAGAAATTGACAAAATGTTTAACACACCATTTTTTTTACTGAGATGGTTTAAGATCTACTGTCCACTCCAGAGTAGTGTGGGTTCATAAGGGCTGAATCTTGCAGCTGTGGTGCATACACTAAACTCAAGTATCATGCCTTCAATGAGATGGCAACTCTTTAACACTTAAGTAAGTAAGTTGCTCAGTTTCCATGGCTCTATTCCAAATTCAACAAGGGAATACATTAGGTCTGGTCTTAGGGAGATCAGATGTGTTTAGAAGTACAAAGTAAGCCCCAAATTCTGCCCTTATTAACAACCAGTCCTGTCCCTTTGATTGAAAAGAAATAGAAGGACAGGGAGAGAGGGAAGGGACTGCAAGAAATGCAGCAGAATTTGGTCCTATAAGTGTTTATAAAAGACATTCAAGGAAAACAAAAAAATAGGTCTATACATAAAGAGTTGTATTAAAAAAAAAAACAAAACAGGAAAAAAAGAGTTACTACTCTAACTGAAATGTGATAGCCCCATGGCTTAAGAAATATTTATTTGCAGTCAAGTCACTTGCTTTTATTCCATTGTTGTGTTCCCTGTTTTGGTTGGATTTCAGAATAATCTGGATATTTGTTATATGAGGGAATGAGATGCATTTCCAAAAGACAATAATAACCTTGCCTTGGAAATTAATGCTTGATTTGCCTAACTGCTAAAATGTTTTAGGCACTTACATAGGCATTTATGTTTTAGCAACAAGATGGACATTTTTTCTGCTTATTTTTTGGTTTAGACTTTCTTAAAAACTTATAAAACCACCCAGATTATAACAAAGATTTTTTTTTAATGTTGTCAATGTTCTCTTATTAATTTTTTGTGAACATTTGTCTTAATCTGCTGTGATTTTGAAAATATTTCCTCTTTTGACTTGATAGTTTTCCTTTATTTTAACTTTATTTTTGTCAGGCATCCTTTCTTTTCTCTGCATTTCCTTTTGTGGACAGGAATTGGTGAATAGAAGAAGGAAGCAAAAGAAGAAAAAGAGGAAAACCAGTAGTTTGTTGTGAATATATTCAGTGTTATGTATAGTATATTCATCTACTTAAAAATGCATTTGAAAATTTTCAAGCATCTCTGTTTGCAACTGTTTACTTCAAACATCCCTGCTGGGTGTTCAAGACTAGTTAGCTGCCTTGAATGCTGCTCAAAGCACTGCCTTATATGTCTTTCAGAAAGTAGAAATAGTGCAAAATGTGTGTTTGCAGTACATGCAATCTGTGCTGACTGCCAGCAGATTGATCATCCTTGATTTAAGAGTTCTCGACTTTGCATGGTTGCAGTGGAAATCAGCAGAGTCCTTGAAGGTAGCACGATGCTGATGTGAGGAGGAAATGGTTGCTCATCCTGTACCAGTGGCCTTGGCTGGGCAGCTCGCTTCCTCTGTTGCCTCTAGTAGGCCAAAGCTGCCCACTCCTGCCTATCAAAGCTTACTGCAACTATGTCGTCCTCATAACTTCCACTGAAGGGCAGTCTTGCTTAGGGACTTGAAGTATGTTTTGTCATTCACTTCTCCTAGAAGATCCTACTACTCGTTATCATGTGAAGTGGAGATCGGTTTTCACTTTCTACTAATATCTCAAATAAGTAATGAAAGTTCCTTAAATTCTTTTATAGTCTAATATGTTCTTATTAAAAAAAAAAAAGCCAGAAACATAAGATGTTTTTTGCTGCTGTTTGGAAAAATCATAACTTGTAATCCCATTCAAATTCTATCTTAAAAGCCATTGGCATTCTTGCTCCCACTTCTCCTATGTGGTGAATCATAGCCAAATCTCTCTGACAGTATTTTTTTGATTTCTCCCATAAATATTTCCATGGATATTTTATATCCTTCTCTTCTTGTACTTGAATAGGTTTTGCAATTCGTCAGTGTTTCTCTGATTCCCCCCATGTCTAGTTATAAACATAAATCTCCCATCCTTTAGCTTCTGCTGGGTGCTTTTGTTCTGCTTTTATAAATTTCACTATCTTTTTCCCTGGTAATTCCAAAATGAGTTTGTTTGAGCACAGGGAATCAGAAATCTGATTAGAAAAAAAATGTTTCAAAGGAGATCATAGCAATGCATTTAATATCAGTAATACTTCCCTTTAATTACGTGAAGTTCCTTACCTGGTGCATAAAATTTGTACAGAGACAAGTGAATTGTGAACAACTCAGAGATTCAGGGAACTGATCCTCTTTTTCAGCCTGGGTAAAAGTAGGTTCCTCCATTTCCCACACTGTAAACCACTGATTTATCTGTGAATATAAATTAGAGAAGTCTTAGAGCTGCTTGGAGTCAGAACATCTTGTTGTGGCAGGTGGTGAGGATTGCTGGTGCACTTCCCACTTTGGTAACTGCCTCACTCCTTGTCCAAGAGGATAATTGCAAAATCAGGGTGGCTGGGAATCAAGCCCCGGCTTCTTATCCAGTGGATAAGTACCTAAAGGCTCTCTGCAATACATAGGCCTTCATGTTTCAGGTATGAATCACCACAGAATAATTTTTCTCATAAAATTTAGAGCATTTTCCACTTCTGCCCATGTCAGAGAAACATCATATGAGAAATCTTTCTTTCAGCAATTCTTTTCCCAGTACTGGATTGGAGCCAAATGTTCACAGTTCAACATTAGTGGCAATAAGCAACCAAGTAGTTCTCCAGTTTCAAGAAGGGGGAAAAAGAAGAAGTCTACTCTATTTTCTGCTTGCAATCCAGATGATTCTTGACTGAGCATAGAGGAGCTTGTCACCTGGTAATTCCTTTCTCTTTTACAATTGTCTGGGAATCTGGCAGAAAAATATTCACTTGCTTCCTAATCATGAGCATGGGTTGTGGTTTGTGGTTTATACTTTGTCTTGTTGCAGTAGGTGCAATATACTGCCCTCTGTGTTTTCCCAATAGTCAATTGTGTCATTAGTCATTTCTGTAGTGGTATAGCCCAAGAAACAGTTAAAGGTTGTAAAAGAAGTACCACTCAGACCGCGAGGGTGGTTTTCCATGCCATTGCAGTGTTTGGCACACTTCAGCAGCAAGAGTGGACATGGCCACTTTCCACCTGAAGACCTGGGCAGAGGACGAGGCCAGCCCACTGATTCCAGCTGGAGAACAAGGAGAGGTGACAGAATCAGTTAGCTACACAGCTGACAAGTGACCTCATGGCTGCTAGAACACTTTCCTTCCTGAAACTCCCAGTAACTAGAGGCCCAGGCAGCAAACAAAAGCCATTAGAGAGGTTAGTTATACAGGCATAAACAAATAGCGTGTACTCTCAAATATTTAGTAAGTCTGAACTGAAATTTTAGACTTTCTTCATCACTTCTGATCTAACTGCTTACCTCAAAGGCCTCAACAAGACCAGACCTTCAGTTGACTAGGATTATTTACTACCAAAATGTTATTTTTAATAAATGACTTAAAAGGTATGATTTATATTTTTTTAGGGATTAGCAAAGTGATTTGCATAAAATAAGAAGCAGCTAAGGCTCAAACTTTGTTTCCAGATTTGAAATTGGTCAGATAGTTTCCAGTAATCTTATTGGCTCTTTCTCATTGTTGTTTTATTCTCACTCATATCTCTCGCAAGCCTCCTTCTAATTCAGTGGAATATTGCTTGAAAAAAGATTGGGTACAAACTGAGTTGAAGTAAAAACACTTTCCAAAGAGAACATCCATAAATATGCTGGGCACATACATTAAATCCTTCTATATATTTTGCTGCTATTTGTAAGTAATTGTGTCAGTTCAAACACAAGTAACAATATCAAGAGAGAAATTTGGATACCTAAAATGGGAATCAAATTGCAATACATATAAATTGCTGTTAAAAAGAATACAGAATACAAAAACTGTACAATACCCACTTCCCAATTTTGTTTAATTCCTGGAGGTCTCAGCATTTTCACCCTAAACAGGCAATTCTTTCCTCTAGGCCTGTCTGGGCTCTAGATGGTGGGTGGAGTCACACGTAAATTTCTTAATTGTACAAGCAAACCCAACTCACATTTCTGTCACTGAATTTGGAACCTCACAGCTATTGCCACTGAAAGCTGATGACAGTGTCTGACTCTCTATAACCAGAGCCTTATCAGGGAAATTTTCCTCCCTGAGTCCCCTGAGAGTGAGTGGGTATATCCTACCTCCCAGAAGAAGGCAGGGATGGAGAATGAGTTCTAGGTTAGGTTAGGATCTAAGGGATCTGACTGAGTTTTAATTTCTGCTCTAAGACCCAAGAATATAAATATAGGTTAGCTATTGAAGTGTTAGACATAGTGGCAAACCTTTCATTAACTCAGACCTAAGACACAAACTGCTTGGACTGTGTAGTCTTCAAAGTCTGGACCTGGATCCCACATTCCTAAAAAAAACTTTTGACCTTGCCTGTAGCATTCGAGCCCTGAAAATGGAGCTAGCTTCTCTTCTTCTCCATCCCTCCAAATGCAATTCTAGACTCAGGTTTCATAGAGATAATGATATGGCCCATAACATTACAAAAAATAGGCATGACATGGAGGTGTTACTCCCTAGAACATAGTTTACAGATAGTCAATATATGGAATTTAACACTTGCGTAAGTATGCAATTAGGCACCTTTAAAAATCTGATGTTCCATTAGTAAGCATTTCACAGTAACGATCAATACAAGTAAATGAAGCAAACAGTTCAGTGTAATCATGTATCAGCAAATCAAATGCAGACTGACATGCTATACCAGAGTAATTTATTTCTGCTATTGATTTCAATGGAAGTTTTGTCTGTTGACCTACATATGCTATGTTGAAATTAGTCTATAGAGATTAATAGCCATATAGGTTGACATCGAATCAAGTGATCACATTCCAAATGGGCATCGAAGAGTGAATTTTTATTTCTGAATACTTAAGTATTCAGGAATCCATTAGCAGTCTATTAATAATGCGGGGTCAATGAAAATAAATTTGGAACTTTGGATTTCTGTTTTCCAGGAAGTCAGAACCCCAGAACAGTCCTCCCCTGCTGCACTGCACATGTCAACACAGAGAAGCGTGGGTTTTTTTCAGTTATCATGCTTGATATTTAGTATGAAGGTAGGTAAAGGAAAAACAGAAAAATCCATCACCTTGCAGCTGAAAGTTTTCAGAGCAAGTTACATGTTTGGTTCTGCTTTCTCATGCATGCTGTAGTAAAGTTGACAGACATGACTCACTCTCCACTCACATTAAATGCAACAGTGTGAAACTGGCCTAAACAAAATAGCACTTGAAAGGAAATTCTTTGCTATGTTACTCTTCACCCTTTCTCTCACCCTCTGGGGACAAACTTTTTAGTAGGGCTTGTTGCGATAGAGCAAAGGGGGAATGGTTTTAAACTAAAAGAGGGTAGATTCAGACTAGATATAAGGAAGAAATCTTTTGCAATGAGGGTGGTGAAACACTGGCACAGGTTGCCCAGAGAGGTGGTAGACGCCCCATCCCAGGAAACATTCAAGGTCAGGTTGGACGGGGCTCTGAGCAACCTGATCTAGTTGAAGACGTCCCTGCCCATGGCAGGGGGGTTGGACTAGAGGTTCCTTCCAACCCAACCTATTCTATGATTCTACTATTCTCTCTTCAGTATCTCCCTATTGTCTTTCATCTTATATATGTGATATTATCCTTTTAGAGCAGAAGTCATCATACATAAATCTGAGAGAAAGCTGTCACAATGCAAAGAGTAAATAGCAGCAATCTTAAATGTATGCTTCAAAAGAAATTTGTTTTCTTTGATACATTTTACAGTGTTGTGCCCATAATCATGGTGTTTCAAAATAATTGCTCCAAGAGGAAATCTTAAATTATAGTTGGAACATCTCTTCCAGTAACCCAGTCAACTAAGTGTTATCTGCATTCTAATGAAGATTGCCCAAGTATTAGTCTTGCATGAAAATTAATTGTCCTTCATTTTGACTATGTTTCTTCTATGTAGCTCACTTGCAGGAGTAGATTAACATTTAAATGAAGGTATAGAATATGTAGGAAAGCAAGAAGAAACAGAAGAAAGGACAACGCTAAGAATGCACAGCAATGCAATAGCACCATATTCTAGTCTGCTTTACATTATGAGAGTACTGTGCTGAACTGTCAATAGTTTTCTATCTGGGTCTAGAGCCTAAATGGCTTGCGGCTACTCCAGGATGAACGTAAATAATTTTTTAATAAAATATGTGCAAGGGATAGAGTGGAAAACAACAGAAATTATCAGATTTTCGCAGCCACATAACAGTAAGTTATTTGATTTCCCTGAAATTCCAGACACAGAGCAATTCCATTCTCATTGTAGAATGTTGCCCTGCAGCATGTATTAGAGCTGTCGCTCTGCTGTTTCACTCCTAGTGCATTACATATGTGTACAATATAGTTCTGCTCCCCGAGGTTAAATTTTGCTCATTGTACAACCAAGACCCTGAGGGCTAACACACACAGTTGAGGAAGTATTATTTTGTCAATTTTGCTATAGAACTCTATCCAGCTATGTGATGAAATTCTTGGTTTACTGTTCTACTTGTGCATGTGTTCCTTCTCTGAAACAGATTATTTTAATATTGTTCAATTTAAAAAGCCATTCCAAAGAAAAGAAATGGAAACTTCATCTCTGAATAGCATTTGCATGCTGGGAAAAAGAAAAAAAAAAGAAAAAAAAAAAAGGAAGATGGAAACAAAGATCAATAACTTTTTCTATCATCATGCATATAAGTTCAGTTCAGATACACAGATTCATCGGTTCTGATGCATTTGACATAGCCAAAACCTCTAAGATTAAGATTATGGACTCCTGTGCACTGTATTAACCTAAACATCTACATATTAACAGCGGCCCTCAGCTAGGTCCTTTTACAACTGTTTAACATAAATAGTATTTTCTATGCTTTATGTTGCATGCCCCAGTGATAAACAGAAAGCATCAGGCATGCCAAAACGACGAGAAAGGTTAGCTTGTGCTACATCAACAAGCGTAAGTCATAAATAAAATAAAAGGAACATGATGGAAGGCATCCATCTTTAAGATGAAGGGGCAGCAGACATCGGATATGTTAAACTGTAGAACAGGACAGGGGAAATGGTGCATGTCCAACATAAAGTGCCATGAGATTTTCAATATTTATGTAGAACATCTGTAATATTATTAGTGACTGGACATAAAAGTTTTCCATCAACCAAAAGTTTGTTAAGGAATGTGTCTACATTAGACGGAAGAAGAGTTGAATTAAATATTAATTTATTTCAGACTTTAGTCTATAGTCCAAATGTCCTAACCTGAGGCTTTGAAAGTTTTTTTTTCCTCCACACCCCCCACCATTTTCCTTTTATCTAGTGAGCAAACCTTTTTGTAAAAAATCCTGAAAGGTTGTGTTGTATTCTGTATTGTATATTAGATGTTACTACAGGATTGTTCTTTCGGAAACCAGTTAAGTATGAAATAAGAAAGTTCAGATATGTTGGTCATTTTGGTCAGCGTTATTTCCTTGGGTTTCCAAAAGGTTTATCTAAAAATAATGCATTTACGGCTATAGAAAGAATTAATTGTGTTGTCATTTGAAAGCATTTTGCTTAGTCAAATGATCGCAAGAAATAACTTTGAATGTCTGCTAGATAACTATTGCTTGTGTAATATTGTTGATTAAAGGAGACATATGTTAGGGATCAACTGTGACAACAGTCTTGTGATGGAGCAATGAAATTGTTTTGACTACCTTATAACCTCAAAAACTCTTTGCAATATTTAAAATTAACATATTTGAAGGACTGAAAGAAAAAATCATGAGCAGACTGGGGATAGACTGTAGTATATAAGAAGATTGTATACTCATTAATTTTATTTTAACTTCATATAATTGCTTTATTTATTACAAATAATTTACATCTTTAGCTTTCAGGAAGCGTGCAAGGTATTCTAGTGAAGTCAAAACAACTGTTTTTTATCTCTATAATGTGTTTGATGTTTTAACAGAAATTCCTCACCAAATATGTAACATTACACTGAGAGGACAACTTTTCATCACCTCAACCTTTACCTTCTGTCTTAAAATAACACATGTGATATCAGAAAATAATATGATACCAAATCTTGAATAGGTTTCCAACACCTAAATGCACATCAAAAGCTCTTTGCTGCTGTATATCTGTTGGAGGTTACACCATCTCCTAATGTCTTATACCTACAGAATGCAAAAAAAGCCTGTAATTATCCTTCCCTAGAGTTCATTTGAGCAACCATATGATTAGCTTCCATGAGAAGTTCCTTGATCCTCTAGCTTTAGGTAGCAATGTTGTAATTAATAAATTATTGTCAATCTCATCAAGCCATTACTCTAATCACTCTTACCAATCCTTCCACTAGTGGACAGCATGCTACTTGTCTGCAAGCTTGTGCCTGGAGAAATACCGTGGTAGATTAACACTTCCACAGGCTGAAAGAATAAACGCTCTTGGTTCTTTTCATTAGCATGCACGAATGAAAAATTTGGAGCATATCAATGAAACATTCAAAACATATCTGTGATTCAAAAGGCATTATGTTTGGTTTGGACACAGAGTCAGCTGAGCTGTTTTCGTTCATCAGCTGACTACCAGTATTTACTGGCTGTCAAAAATTATTTTGCAAAATACTAGAAGGATAGTTAAGGTTATATTATTACAGAAGGATACTAAAATTTCATCCCTTTAGGTCTACAGAATTTTTTTTTTACTATTTTTTGAAACTGATTATCAAGTTCATGTAGATCTGAAGCTCCAGAATTTTGCAGTAAAGATGTCAGCATGTCAAAGATATTTGAAGAGATGTCTTGAACAGCCTGACATTTTGCAGTATTACATGGATTAAAACCAGGATTAATGTAAATGATCAATCAATATGGACTAAATCATTAAGTGTTTCTAACTTTCTTGAAAGCAGACACAAAATTAATCAGTTAAAATTAAAATATGCATATAAAATTCTATTAACGAAAGTTAGCTCAATGATGAAATAAAATGATTGAATTCCAGAATCTTGTAATTGAAACCAAAAGCACTAAGGAAAAGCATTTGCATGGAACAACTTTTAAAAGAACCAAAAAGGCACTGCATATCCCAACACTTTTAACTACCAAATATTGGAAAAGACAGAGGTTAATCTATTAAATTCTCAATAGAAACAGTATCATTTCATGACCCAATTCATTTGGTCAGTGGCACTATGTTCCCTCAGTGAACTGCCTTGTGAGATATTTATTTTCAATAGTCAGCACTTAGGCCAAAGTTTCTTGGAAAAATAATACTGAAATTAACAAACCAATGGTTTCAAGGCCAAGGGAAGTTAATTAAGGCCTGAGGAGATTACAAATAATAGTGGAAGTGAGTGTTTGAGATAGTGGGAAAAGTTAGAAAGAAATGTATGGATGAGGAAGAGGAGGGGAAAAAAAGGAAATACTTGATCCATTGCTAAAGAAAAATATGTTGTGTTTCCCCCACATATGCTGATATAACCTTACAAAGGAAGAAAAAAACCTGCATAACCTTGTAACTAATGTGATCTGTGTTTACCTGTTGCTTTAAGTAGGAATTCAGACTCTCAAATTATTTTGACACAAAGAAGAAAGTGATAAGAAGACATAGGCTAGGTAAGATGTAAAGAACATGAAAACATTTTATTTGACCTTCTCGTCAAGGGGATGTTTACTGGAATAAATTAAAATCTACATAAATAGAAAATCCTGATCTTTACAATTCTTTTCTTCTCTATGATTTTTCAACTGTCTGACACTCATTGAACAAAAAATAAGGCAAACTAGATCGGGTCTAAGTTCCAGTTCAGTAGTCCATTAGGGGTATTTCTTTTGGCACACATATTAAAATCAAGACACTGTCTTTTTTTTTTTTTTTCCCCTGATATGACCTTATCTTTCCCAGAAAGGAGCAATTCACTTGGAGGAAGCACTAGTGTCTGAGAATCTTATCAAAGCAGATAACGTTTGGTGGAGTAAGTCATGGTTTCATTTTGAGAATCTTGTGGGTTTTTAAACTATATTCTGGAGTTATATATATATAAATAAAATGTTTGTGTATATAAACTAACATATCCAAATATGGAGAAAAGCTTAAAGCAATTTGTTTGCTCTAAGTCTACTGTACTGACTGAGGAGAACCTAAAAAGAATTATTTGGAACCAAAACATGATTTTTATTACAGACTTTTGGACTGAGGAATTTTATGTTTTTACTTTTGTAATAACAGATATTTACAGAAGCTCTCAGACCCCTCTATGCCACTGACTGTTGAGCTAGTTCACAAGCTCCGGTGCAAATGATAGTTCATGCTATATCTTTATTACTTCAAACTAGCACAATTGATCCTGACCCTCAGATTTGGTACTAAAACTGACATAGAAGTGGCAATCTGGGCGAATAGTCTGGTGACCTTGTGAATGCATGAGTTTTCATGTCATTCTCTGTCTGACAGGGCAGTATAGAAGCATAACTGTAGTTACATAATTTTTATAATGGTCACCTCAGGGTCACTTTTAAAGTAAATGCTAGCTTTGCAGATACTTTCCCTGATCAAATATACGTGAAGTCTATTGGAATTCAGGATTTCAATAAAAGCCTTAACACTGTGGATTTTTGTTACTATTGTTGGTATTAGTCTGTTTCACATGGATTTAATGTATTTCAAGGTATGTTATGTAAAGTTAATCATGTAACTTGGTTTTAAGATGTAAAGTCAATGTAATCTCATTATAACATCGCTGTGGATTTCACCTACTCTTTATAAAACAGACCATAATGTAAATTAAGTCATGACTATAAAGCTTTAAATAAAAGACAATATCTTTTTTTTTCCAAAAAGAAAAGCTTCTGTAGCCTTATTATTAGCCCATTATTTTTTCTCTCATTAAATGATGTAGGTGCCTTTGAATCACTAACACAATTTTTTTGTGGACCACCATTCTCTGCTGAGTTCCATCAGGCTTGCACCTTATTCTGTAATCTGAGAATGTGGTAGAATCTCACTTTCTTTTCTGTTACAGTTCTCAAAAAAAAAAGATTTTTAAAGGTTCAAGCTCTGTCAAAGAGGTTTAAAATTATCACCTCTCCTACAAAACAAAATTACAGGTGTTTTGAAAGTTTCCAGCAGTGGCTTGGAGAAAGCTAGAAAGCAGCTGTGACACTCAGATTTCCATATTGTTTTTCTATATGCTGTGTCAGTGTTTCTGTGCATAACTTTATACATGTACTCTTTGCTTGTTTCCTGTTGAATTGAGAAATATGAAACAAACCTTGGGTATAGCAACATTCTCTTTTCCAATTCTTACTGTCAGTCTTCATTGTACAGAACTTCTGTTGGACAAGAACTCTCACTGATGTGCAGAATATATAACTCAGGTTTGATCTGTGCATACACTTTTCTCCTGGAACAGAGATAAGACATAAATACAAGTCTTGTATTTGTGATAAGTGGGTCAGTTGGTAAAAACTGGTAAAATCTTTTGCCCAATATACTATTTTGAGAATATTTGCTGATACTTACAGTATTTACAGTAAGTTATGTTTAGGAGTATGTGAAAGTCTCTGTCACACAAGCTATTTAGAAGTTACTATTGTTAGGCACAAAAAGCACTTCTCACCTTTTGTTTTGACTCACTCTTGATTTACGTTGAAGAAAGCAATACCAGAAAATACCAAAGCAAAATCTCCATGAGAGAGTACAGCACATATAATCACAGGTATGCTGTTTCAATTCACAAGATGCCAGGTGCCTCAGGAGACCTCAGTTTACCAGAGTTCTTTAAAGTGAGACCAAGAATTGACTTGTCCCCAGATCTCTAGCCAGAATGTCTGTAAAATCTGAGTAAAAATCAAACCTTTCAGTACTTGATTTTTACATAGTTTTCCCAGTGCAGTAAGAAAGATTGACCTTGATGAACCAGAGCACGTTCAGAGATGAATGTGCAGAGCACGTGATGAAGCAGAGACCACAAGATGGTCAGGAACTGGAACACTTGACCTATAAGGATAGGCTGAAGGATCAGGGTTTGTTCAGCCAGGAGGAGAGACAGCTGCGTTGGGGCAACTTAGCAGCCCCCCAATACTAACAAGGATTGACAAGGACCAACAGGATTATAAAGAAGACAGAGTTAGTTTTCACAGCAGTGCAAGATTGGAGGATGAGAGACAACAGAAGCTGAGACAACAAAGGTTCAGACTAGATGTAAGAAGAACCTCTGCCACCGTCAGGACAGTCAGGCAGTGGGACAGCCTGCTGAGCGGCCGTGCAGTCTCCAGCCTTGGCAGTTTTCAGGACCTAACTGGATAAAGCCCTGAGCCCTGGTCTGGCCTCATAGCTGAACTTGCTTTGAGCCAGGGATTGGACTAGGGACCTCATGAGTTCCTTTCCAGCCTGAATTAGCCTATGAACCTGTCATATTCCTTTCCTGTGAAACTCAGGTGGACAGCTGTTGTAGGAAATTCCCTTCTGAAGACCATATGAGAGACATGATGAGCCACTGGTTCAGTTTGGTGAGACAAATGCTGCATATGTAAATTAACAATTCTGGAAGAAACTCCAGGAAAATTAAATTCCAAATTACAGATATATTAAAAAAAAAAAAAAAAAAAACTTGATACACAGCAATAAGCATAGTCTCAAGGTTCATTCGACAACTTGAAATTCCTAAATGGCACAGATGCATTATACCTAATTTAGATTACTTTGCATTTGACTGCAAATGTATTGGCTTTTATATGTGTTAAAACATATCCAAATCCCAAAGAGCTGACAATCTCAAATGTCAAGAAGGATGAAGTGTGAGTGAAAGGAAAGGTTATTATAACTATTGGTACATGACTGAGTCACTGAGACATTACATGAAATGAGATTGGCCCCTTTTTATGACAGTGGGGTTTGATCTCAATTTGTCTAAAGCCCAGACAAATATCTTAATTATAATCACATTCATGTTTTCTCTGCAGTGTTACCTATGCCTGTATAAAATGAACTACCTCTGCATTGGTAAATACACCTTATTAAACTGAAATTATTGTCAGTGCATGTGTGTATACGTCCTATATAATTTCCACTGAAATTTTTGTCCCCTTCCCCAAGTACTGACGATAGGACCGTGCTCTGTTTTTTTTCTCACTGATCTTTTTCAGATATAACATAAAACAAATCTCTGGGACTGGAAGAAGTCAAAAGAAAATGAAAAATCCTCCCTTTCCAACTAATGACTAGTCTGTTTGTCTTTTTTCCTTGGTTCACAAAAATTTGTTTTCCCCAGAGTGGCAAAAAGCACAAAACCAAAAATAAAACATTTCTTACCCCACCCAAAAATCCCACTTGAAGCATGGCTTTACACTTCTTTCATATTTGTAGAGTTTATAACAAAATATTTCCTTGCACAAACTGTTTTCTTTGAACCATTCAATCTGAAGTTCACGCTAGGCTCCACCAAATTTCTTTTTAACTTCCATTTGTTAAATATGACATTTCTCCTAAAACTCATTGATTAAAATCTTATTCTCTGCAAGCTCAGTCACCACCTTCTTCAATTTCTCAAGGAATATTTCAGCCTATTGTGGGCCTTAGTTTAACAACTGATTTTATGATTTTTCTGTATGAGACAACAGCAGAGATGGATCTTGCAGCATAGCTACTGGAAATGGATATCCTCCTTTCCTCTTGCCTCACACACTTGAACACTGCCTACATATACCTTTATGAGAGCTTTGGGATCATGCAATGCACGTAAAACAAGGGTTACTCCTGATATTCAGATTTATAAATATCCACTGACATGTAGGTAGTTCAAACCCAGTCAGAATTTAAGCTCCAGTTAACCTCATTTGTCTCTGAGTTTGGTAATACCAGAGACTCTGTTGATCATATGTCATTCCCAAAGGAAAGAAGAAGTAGGTGAAGGTGATCAAGTTATATAAAAAGCCCCTGGTGTGAAGGAAGGTCTGGAGTATTCTCTAAGCGCAACAGCAACTGAAAAAAACCTCCTTGCAGATCTACCATGTATATCTTTTTGCAGTGATCAGAGCCATGCTTCATTATGTGTGTAACATGGATAGACCTTCAGCCCTGTCTGAAAGACTGGTTTTGCACGGCAGTGTAGATGCATTCATTTATTCCATAATAGGAGCACTTTTCTAGTCTATTTTGGAAATGGATTAAACTGAGCCATGAAGAAGTTTGGAGAAGAAAAATGTCATCAGGGGACATAGTATAGAGGAACTGAAACTTGCATTATAGCTAGTTCCTCACTAGTTCGCAGCACAGTTAAGGTCATAATGTGACAGAAGCTTTTCTGGGAAATGTCTTATTCTGCTACTGGCCAGATGGCTAAGTAGCTTCTGAAGTTGTGCAGCATATCTGCAGGCTGATCACAGATTGTCTAGTTTAAACGTGCTAGAGGCAAATGTTTTCTGCAAACTATATCTCAGCTGCAACTTTAATCCTTTGTTATTCTCTCAGGATCTTCAGGTTTATACTGATATTGAATCATTTGTTATAAACCGGCACCAAAAAAAAAAAAAAAAAAAAGAGAAAAAAGGCCTCTTGAAGGTCACTGGGCTGATAAACTCTGCTTTGTTGAGAAAGGTGAACTTTAGCTGATTTGTAAAGTACCACTATACAGAAGGCAATAGAGTAAGTGAATTCATCTGTCACTTGTGAATAGGAGTTTTGGTATCACTGCTTGAAGGCTGAACAGGGAAATGCTCAATGCTGATTAAATGACCATAATTCCTCAAGGTTGTAATATGTCTGAGAGGGATGGAAAGCTGTGATCAGAAAATCTAAGCAATAGAATTTACAATGCCATGGCATGCTCAGGAGGATTTTTTACTCTCAACCAGCCCACAAAGAGTATAAATAAAACAGAACAGGCTAGGCACATTTCTAGGCATTTAAAATGTCTAATTTCCGATTATGTTTTGAGATAATGTCAGTTCATTTAAAAAAAAAAAAAATTGATTTTGCTGTTCTAGCTGAAAAACGTAATTTCCACAAATTACTCATTACACTCATTAGCATTCTTAGAAACTCATTGCTTGTGGTGGGAATTTGGAGCTGGCATCATAACATATCAGGTGATGCTTACTATTGCTGCTGGCCTCCAAGCCTTCCAGGAATTCTGGATTTCCACCCAAAAACTCCAGCCAGAAATTAACGTGGCTCAAATCAAACAATACTGAATATTCACTCTGGCAGCTATGCTCAAGAGAAGCTATGCTGCCAGTAAGGAACAGAGCCAGTGGAGAATCACAGAGAGAAATGCTGCCTTTAAATCTTGCCCTTAAGGATTGTATGAGTCCTTTTATCTTGTGAAGATTATGTATATTTTTTACACAAACACCTTTCTACCAAAACCAAGAAAACCCTCATAGCTGTCCTACATTACATAGCCCGAAGATCTAAGCATTTAGCCATTTTCTATGATTAGTTTTGAACTGCTTCTAAATTTCCTATTCATAAGAAATGTTGATTCCAATCTTATTTGCCCTCATTTAACACTACTGCTCTCATTTAGAGCACAAGCAAAATCAGAATTATTCATTTTTTGCGTGTGTGTGGGTATGTGAAAAGAGTCAACTTTAAAAAAATAAATCATAAGCTCAGGAAAAGACGATAGTAGCTGAGTCTAAATTTACAGATACCTTGTTGATCCTGAGCAGGTTAGAGTAATCACAAAATCTAAGCACCTGCAGCTCATTTGTACCTTGCAATAAGAAAGTGTTGGGAGTGGCAGTTTAGAGGGACACCTCAGAGAATGGAAAAAAAACCCTAAAATAATGTAAGAGCTTACTGAAGCATAGAACTGAGTTATTTTTCATATCTTTCAAGGATTGAAAGTGCCTGTGTTAAGGAAATGCCTTCCCTTTAGAGGTTACTGCTGTCTAGGTGCCTATGGCTAAGCTCTAGAAACTTCTACCAAGTTCTTTGAGACAGAGTTTAGGAGATTTTTCTAAACTGTTGATTTAGAAGAGTCACATATTATACATGGATATGGATATTTCTACTTTAAAATGGTGGTGGTTCTCAAGCCAGTGTCTTGCATTACTCTTAGATGGAAGATCCATTGTTCTTGTTAGTTTGAGGAAATAAGACTTATTTTTTAGGAAAATACAGTTAATGTTAGTTTGTAGGAAATCTTGCTTCTCTGCAATCCTCTTTCTTCTTTAAGACTGTGTTAATTTAGAAATGTGGAATAATAAGAACAAAGGAAAAAAGGCAACCTGATTTTGTTGCTTGGAGTTGTATGTGTGCAAATATCTGTTCTCCAGAAAATGCTTGTAGGTTCTTCTGGATCTCAGGCCTTTCTAGAGCTCTCTCAAAAGAGGGAGCTCTGTCAAAGGCTGGTATCAATACCTTTCTGTCTTCTTTCTGCTTTTTATTGGATTGTGTGATCTTTGTAGGCTTTCTGCACTACCAGTTTGAGGCATCTAAATCCTACCCACTGAGAGACCAAATGGGGATTACAGATATCTGATTTGGATGTTTGGATTCTATACTGTAATCTGAAATCCAAGTGGCATCCACTTATATTTTAGGGATTCTTATTCTTTTCTGGGTCTAAGTTAATGCATGTAGTAAGTACAAAATGGTCATAGCTTTAGAAAACCTGAGCATGACATAAAGCTACACTGTCTTCATCACTGGGTCAATCAGTGCCTAGCTTTAAAAAATCCACCTATTTCACTTCATGGTATATAGGGTAATAGGTTAGAAGAATGGTCTCCACCGTGTTTTCAGAATCAATGTCTCCTAAATACGCTAACGGCTGGTTAAATGTGATGAAGTAGTGTGAGAATATTCACAAACTGTCAGAATCCAGAGTTGCTTTTTTGGGATTTTCTTTGTGTTTGACATAAGCCTTCCATGTAAGCTTTCTCCTGAGTCAGCTTTACCCCTTAAACTTTCCCTACTAGTTTCTTCCAACTTCAGGAGCTGCATTACAAGGGTATGATTAATGCAAGTGTACTCAGACTTATGGTGAGAGTGGTACTCTCATTCCTACCTATTCCCCAGGTGCAATGCAATGCCAAAACCTCTGCACTTTCATGTGATTTATTTAGGAGTTTGAGTGTCTCTCCTAAGTCCTTCTTGTGCATAGCAATGCTGTGACAATTATATTCCTACCTCTCAGAGAGAGATGTTATTCCTTTACTCTTTCAGTGTTTGTGGGACCATCTTCTCTCTGTGCAGTTGAGTTGAGTCATGAGCTGACATGTCTTCCAACATGAATTCACGAGTCAGCAAAAGCACTCAACTTCTGATGGCATGATCAAATCTGACATCCTGTCACAAATGAGACGTTCACGCTAATGATACCTAGTACTGCCACTGCTGCAGCTAATCTTACTAGTCTAAACACTAATAAATAAAGAATTGTTTATAAGAAGGGATAAATCCATGTAGTTTTGACGTTCTTTGGCCTGAGAAAAATGCAAAAAACCCCTCTGCTCCAAATGTTTGATAGTCATGGGAAGACAGGTCTCTGACAGAGAAGCAAAATGAAGTAACAGCATAAACTGCCCTGAGGAACTGGGAGCAGTAAGAAATGAATGCAATGGGAGAACTTTCATGACTGGAAGACATAAATGGTCTGTATTCCTCCCAGCTATGTTGGAAGGATTTATTCTGGGAAGTATCTGAGGGAGGTGTGCAATTACAGTCCACCAATAAAATGGGAAATGCATCACACCAGAAAACAAATAATGCTAAGGATAACAATACTCCATATTTCTCTAGCCTCTTTAATTTTCAGTTTTTAAAAGTGCTTAGCACGGCATTCTTTAATTAAACCTCAGAAAACCCACCTAAACTAATAAGTAAACTGAGCCCAATTTTAGAAAGGGATAACTAGGATCAAAAAGTTTATGTGATTTACCCAAGGTCACACACTTTATCAAAGCAGGAAGAGAACAAAAGTCACTGAATCCCAAAGCTTTGCTTTTACCACTGGTGCCTGCTTCCTGTATTATTTGTTATCTGTTTCATAAACTATATTGGAAATGGTTTGAGGAACCACTGGAACCAACATTACACATTCTACAGAAATGTAGTCAAAATGTAATTTAGTAAAGGAAGTCAGCTGGAATGAGTCAGACCACAGTTCTAACTCAGCTTAATTATCTGGGTTGTTTTCCTCTGTTAGCAAAGAGCAATGATAGGTTTCACAGAAGTCAGATGGAAACAGTGCAAAAATAGACCTTGGAACCTGGAGGCAAAGAATTCACAGCGGTTGCCACTAGATGGCAATACAATTAAATGCTACCTGTTTCGGTGGGACTGGTTCAACAGCCCAACTGCGGCTGCAGTAACTGTGATACTGCAGTAGTACAAATGTCCCTATCCCTAAACTGCAGTGGGATCCTGTGGTGCTAGCTGTCCAAACAGAAAATGAAAAACGATTCACAAAAGCTTGTAATGAAAGCATTTTAAACTACAGCACAACTTATTATGTTGATCTAAAATAACAACCTATTTGATATGTGTAGCCTAGACGTGCACAAAGCTTATACAACTAAAGCACAGCTAAGAGTTGCATAAATGTTTTTTTCTTTGGTAATTGGCTGAGGTCTTATACCTGAACTATCTCAGGTTTCCTGTGTAATCTTTGTCACATTATTTACATGTGATCAGGCGCTTTTCTGTAAAATTCCCAGCTTTATTTCATGGTAGTCAAACCCTTCATTTTGAAAGTGGCCTGTTTCCAAACACCAACTGCTGTGAAGAAAAGCTTGCAAACAGGTATTCTAAAAGTAACACAATTTAAAAGCTGATCAATAAAAATAAATGAATAAATCAATTTTAAAAACCCAACAAAAATTTAAAAAAAAAGAAGAGAAAGAAAAACAAGACAATATTCTAATTTTTTTTAAGTTAGAGACAAGATTTTGAGGGCTTAACTAATAATTTTGTTACCTTAGAGAAGTACAGAAAGACTTTCAAGCTCATAAACTCAGAATGTGGTAATTCCTTCAAACTGTTTATGTTTATATTTCTAATGACTGCTGTTTTCTTTACAAAATGCAGCTGTGCTACTAAAATTGTATGAAAAAGTAGCCCTTTTCCCATTCTTTACCCCCTACAAGTGGCAGCAGCATTCTGAATCATAGAAAAAAGCTCTGTGATCCACTTCAAAACTTCTACCCTTGCCCCCCCCAGTGAATTTGAAGCTTGAAGATCTTCCATAATCTTAATTTATGGACTAATAAAATGCATTTCTAAGCCAGAAGTAAAATATACAGAGTAGGAGTCCTTTGGCAATTGGTGCCTTCCTAAAATGAATAGAGAGTTCTGGCCCTAAATCAAATGCAAACATTAACATTTAGCATCAAAGGACAAGACGATGTCTTCTCCTGGCCAGGAAAGTGGTGGGCTGAACATGTTTACAATACTTCATATCTGTCTTCTTGCTGGATTGGTCTCTTCCTTTACACATTTTTGTCATTTTTCTTTCTAGCTCTTAGGCTTGAGCCTCAACAGCACAATTTTTTCCACCCCTCCTTGTCACCTTCATATTTTTAGCATGTTCGGTGTCATGCAGAGTGCCTGCTGAAGGATCTCCACAGGAAGATTAGGAAATCCAACATGGACAGTAAACTTTAAGGAATGTGCTTAACAGAAAGGACAAATCATAACTAACTATTGTATAATTTTCAGTCAATTTGTTTAATCTATGTCCCTTAAGCTTGAGGTATCTCATTGATTCACCATTCATATAAATGAGGGGTGGACAATGGAAATAAGGTGGCTGAGCTGCCAGCATCTATGACAGCATGTGACAGCAACGCTGCACCTGCTGATGCTAACGGGAGGCAAGGGCTAAACCCTATTGTTGCCATGGTAAACCCACATCTGCAAAGATGTTATTTCCACATGTATGAACACTTTGTAGATGTAACTTATATGCCTGCTGTGGACAATGATAATGCGCCAACTTCCTTACCAACACCGAGAAAACACAAATCAAGGAAACCACAGTAAACAGAAAATAGCCTGAACATTTGCTCCCAATCCCTCTTTTGGCTGCAAATGAAATTATGATATTATCTACTGCTTTGTTGAGCGGTCTGTTTCCATTTCTGTCTGTCTTTCTTTTCTCCTGCCTTCGNCCCATCCCGCCCCCCCCCCCCCCCCCCCCCCCCCCCCAGTTCAGATGCAAAGCAATAAATGATTGGTTCCGGCTAATATGTTTTCTCACAGTGATCATAAAAAAAGTATGATCTCCTGGCTAGCTTCTGAGACCAACTGTCTGGATTCTTTGCTAATATCTAAAATGTTTTCTCTAGCTTGTATTGTTACTCTGGCTAGGTCACTTTCTGCTTCTGCTTTATTTGTACAATGAAGATAGTAATATTGCCTGGATGCATAGGGGAAGTATAATGCTTAGGCCATTTGTTAGGAAAGTACTTTGAGATCCTCAACAAAATGTAAAATATTCTTCTTCAGAGTGACCCCCTAATTTCATCCATCATTACTGATGCCTCTGGAGAAATTATAAATCAATAACTGAAAGAGAAAGGGTATGAGAAAAAGTTCTAGGAAAATAAACATAAAAAAAAAAAAGAAAAAAAAAAGAAAGAACAACAGAATGCTTAAATGAATAAAGAAGGCTTGCTTGAATTGTTGAAGAGAACTATTTGGACTTATGTGGGTGTTTCACTAAGGGGTCAAGAATAATATGAAAGGAGCAAAGACAAATAGGAATTGTAGAATGCAAGGGCAATAAAACCTAATAAATCAGTTTTAAATGACCAGATTTGTGATCCTCCAGAGAGCACTGTTGCAAGAAATCCCAGTCTCATCTCTTCCTGCCCACACACATTCTTTCTAAGATCAAGAAGACACAGGCAGCTCCATGGCCCATTTGAGATCTATTCAGATACCCTAAGGAACGGGACAATTTTTCACTCATTTCAACCCTTCCCCTGCCCTCCCTCCACTCCCCCCCAAAAAACCCAACAATATAGTGATGGCAGCATCTGTCATGCAGTGATGCAGCATGAGATCTGAAGATCTTCATTTTCCAGGTGCATAGCTCCAGAACACAGGGCGAGTTCTGAGATTCCAGATGCTGGAGATCATCATCATCATCAAAGTAATGTAAGAGCTACCATATATTCCAAATCCTGGACAACTTCATAGGCGTGCAGGAATCAACTATATCTAGCTATATAGATGCTGTTCACCTCTAAGTTACTTTTTCACAGATGTTGAGAAACCTGTACACAGGAATCAATAAAACTAGGTAATATTAAAGACAAAATCTTTGGGAATAATCAGGCTATCTAAGGTGGTTAATTTCTATGAGGTGCAATCAACTTATGCAAAGTATGTTACTAAGCTGCTTTGACACAAGATATTTTGAAAAGCCTCATTTGACTAGAAATTATTCATCACTGTATTGACTGCCAGCAGATATGACTGCTAATTTGCATACTGTCAGCTGGTGGAGCAAACAAAGGCTGAGCACATACAGGTACAACTGACTTAAGTCAAATTGCCCAGGGCATTATAAAAAAACCAAACCAAACCAAACCAAAACAAATAACCCTGCTTCTAATTTATTGAAAGACAAGAAATGGAGAACAGTTTCAAACTGAAACCTGAAACTTTCTATATTAATGTGTCTTTCTGGGTACCAGTTTGAAAAGTAAATTTTGCTTTATGTCTGGTCTTTTTCAGTGTTTTCTCTCCCTTGAAAGATAGTGTTACAGAAAATAAAGAAGAAACCTTCTCTATTGCTAAAATCTAGAACTGACTGGTGCTGTCAATTAAAAGTGAGAGTTAGAGATTTCTTCTAGTTGTAACTAAAACATGCCCTAACCTACATTGCTCATATGGCTTTGGAAGTTATTATTCCCTCTAATTGTTTCTCCTCATCCTCCTGATACGTTGTTTTCCTTATTCATACACAGTAAGTGGATTGGAACGGAACTGCAATCACTGAAGAAATCCTGCTCTTGTTCTATTATTACATGTCTCTAAATCAGGTCTTCTTAGCTCCTTGTGTCTCATTTGATTTCAAATCAATTTTAATAAAAGACAAAATTGTTCAGCACAACCTTACCCCATCCACTGAAAGTTTGGATAGTCCAGGGATAGTTCTGGCAATAGTATGATCTTGTAAATTGTATTATTGTCTGTGATTTTCCATGAGATTTATGTATCACTTAATCTAAACATTTCAGTTTATAGAAATGACAGCTAAACAAATAAGAACAAAAAATAACAGGGGTAATTAGATCAGGCTGCATCCAAGGGCAAAATCTGTAGAAAAGACTTAAAGTTCAAACTCAAGTTTTGCAAAACAAATATGACATTGGAGAGATTAATTCAATGTTGAGAATTAAAGAGGATTTATTCATCAGGCCAAGAGGGAGACAGAAAAATGTAGCAGCTGTATGTTGTTATTTCAGTGATTGTGAGAGAGCCGGAGGAGAAAGCTAGCTTGAGAAAAGGGATTGTAGAAATCTTGTCTAGAATAAAAATACAAATTTGCAAACTGGAGTTTCTATGTAATTAGAGAGCAAAGAAAGACACGGATGTGGTCTTCTCATCAGAAGGAAAAAACAGATCGCTTGCCAATGCGAGATTGCTGTATTGCACGTTGTTAGGGCAGATAGGAGTGATGCTCAGACATGTTTTGCCGAGTTCTCCTCTCTGTATTAATATATGCTGCAAATACAATATGTTGAAGTCTCACCACTGTCATCTCCTTCATATAATTTCCAGATCTCCTTTCTGTTCTCAACTACATTTTTTTTTTTGCTCACTTCATGCTCCTATTGCATTGCAAAAAGTAACTTGGCCTTCACTTGAAATACAGAATTTAGATGTTTTCAATGCCACCAGTCCATGCAGAGATTTCCTGCCACAACCACTGTAGAACCTCTTCCTACCTCATTGTTTATCAGTTACATTCTAAAGCATCTACCAATGAAAAATCTGTAGTTACAATCAGGGTTAAAATTATTAACAATAACAAAGAACTGCAGTACAGTCAAAAGAGAGAATTAATGTATACGTCAGAAATAACTTTAAAATTACATGCACACAGAACTGGAACTAATCTTCTGCTCACTGATCTTCAAAGTTTTACTCTTTAACCTTTGGGCTATGTGGTATCCTTCTCAAAGGAAAGTAATAGGTACTTTATCTGCTTGGTGAGGCAGACATTTAAGAGAATCTCTTTTTCTCTCTCTTGCTATCATGTAAACACACACATCCTTCATTGTAACAGGTTAGTCTCTGAAAGTTCAGAGGTTCAGTGCAGATACCAAAACAAACCCAAGATCTGTTTGAAGTTTCTAACAATTCTGTGAGTAAAAGTTGCCTTGAACGATTTACAGTATTTCATATTTTTATTCTGTTTAGAAATACACTGAAGATAGCAGCATTTACTTTCAGCTAAAACCAAAGCCAGAAAAACTGGATAAATCTCTCTGTGAAAGCCACAAAAGTCATAGAGTTCAGTCATGTGAGGTACTGGCTCTGATGGCTTCCTGTGAGATACAGCATTCCCTCAGTGTAGTCAGTGGGAACCAAAGAACTTGAAGTTAGTTCATCTGATTTTGAATTGCGACCATTGCAAATTAAAGACAGTAAAAGTTGGTTACATCCAGGTAAAGTTCTTCTTTGGGTCCAGTTACCGAAAACCATAGTTTTGAATGGAAGCTGAAAAGGTATAATTTCCGTGATAAAACCAACACATTCTGGGAACAAAATGGTCTTTTCCCACATGAGCCCCACTTTTCAGCCTTCATGAAAGTTGTACTTTTCATATATGAAAATTGCATATAAGTGTTTTTCATAGCAGTGGAATGTACAGCAAAATTTCTAAAGCACCCTCTGTCCTGTGGATATTTAACTCAATAATTTCAGTCTACAAATACTAATGGGAACTATTTTTCTCTAGCTTCATTTCTATAGTGCACATTGAGCTGCTGGCTGACATTTAACAACCATGTTTAGGTTTCTTCAGTATAGTTTTACACAATCACAAGTGATGCTGATTCCATTCTTGGAACCAAAGTAAAAAGGACACAAAGCAATACTCACGTATCTGTTTAGAAAGATCATCTGTATTATGACTTAAATCTGCAGGTACCAGTTACTATTTATTAGTGATATCAAGATAAAGCAGATTTCTGCAATAAAAATTGAATAAATAACACAATTATTCTAAAAATATGACAAGGAAGCCCCTAGATTTATAGGTAAAATTAGAAGTGCAGATATCCATCAATTTTTTCCTTTTTTTTTTTTTTCCCCCCACAGAGAAGCAGAAAGACACTATTCATCACTGCAAATTACTCCATTTGGTTGTCAAGTTCAAGTTTGCATTTGAGTAATGCTGGTAGAAAAAGCCAGTTCTTTGCCTATGATGGTGAATTGAGGATTTGAACAAAGTATGAACATAGGGAAACCACTTCATTTATTTAGAGGTCATTTTCTGGACAATATTTCCAGTGTCAAACAGGAGTTTAATTTAATGCCCCGAAGCTCTGTTTGTAGCCTGTATTCAGCTCAATGCATTTCAAAGTAATCTACAACTTTCAAAATCTAAATTATGTAAAGTATTTAACTAAAATCTGTAAAGACATGAGAACTCAGATATGCTAGTCTGATTAACTCATGACATGCTTGTGAACGAGGTTTTCCCCATATTTAACACAGTATGCTCAATCTATACTTGTTATTGGGAGAACAGTGCTCCTAGTTATGAATGTGTGCAATTTTTTTGATATTTTTAATCCCTGATTACTGATACACAAGTGTGGTCTTTGATTGGGTAATAGAAACTTGAGTTCAGGCTATTTTCATTGTCCTACAGATAAAACTCCATGAAGTAAAAGAGAAGAGCTCAAAAGATTCATCACAAGCTGATTAGTTTTCCTTTTGTCATGGAACCATGGTTTTAAACATCTTTTTTATTATTCTTATCTAACCTTTATTTTTCAACTGTATCATTTTCCATCAGAGCAGCAGGTTTTTTGATCTCTTGCTATTTTCATTCTTTCTATGTCAAGCAGCTTTCAGGAATAACAGCAGATGTTTTTTGCCAAACAAAACCACTGAGGTATTAGCCTCAAAGATTCATCAATTGGTCTTAAAACCAATTTAGTTTATAATTAAATTATGGAGTAAACTTAAGAGCCACTGAGTCTTAACCATAAATAAGAAGGCAACATTGCCTGCAAGGTATCATGCACTGATCTTATTCATCATGTTTGATAGAGATTTCTTATGTCATTTCTGAATTACAGGTTTTTGTGTGTTTTGTCCTAATGCTCTGTAAAGTTGATGTTTGCTTACCAACCCATATGAGATTTCTTAAGAAACATGAACAGCTTTTCAGATTTATCAAATTACATCTGAGTATGACTTGCAGCTGAATTTAAGAATAGATGCCACTTAAGAAATCTTTAACATTCTTGCTAGATATTATGCTTTACTTGGACATTTTAAGTTAATGCTTAAAGTTAGATAAGGTAAAATTCAGTTTCCAAGCCTGTTAGACAGTTACTGGAGCTGTAGATGTTTAGAATATGAATCAAATGTAAGGAAGAGAATATCAATAATGTAATTTTTATTATTGCCTATGAGTGGGGTTTTTTTGTTTTGCTATAGTTTGGTCCTCTCCTGCCAAAGTTATTCCAGGTAGTTTCAAGTGCAACATTAGGTAAAGCACATGTTAACAGTTTTGCTGATCTGTTTAAATAATTTAACATCATATTTAAAATTTCATTTCAACAAATGTTTGTCCAGAAAAACTTGAAAGCACTTTGCATGAGCATTATAACTAGTCTTACAGTCTGAGAATGCATGTGTCACAGCAAATCTATGACAGAAAGTGTGTAGGTTCAAGGAAAAGTGAATTTACCTTTTCTTTTTTTTTTTTTTTTTTTATTGTGGGCTGTTCCTGAAAGCTCCTTTTTAGTACTTTATCTTTTCTAGCACTTGTCTTTCTCAGCTCAAATGCTTTTATGATCTATGTAATGCCCCTGATGTTTATCCCAAATGGAATTGTCTGTGCAGTGCCAAGACTGAGAAACTCAGAAGAATATATGGTTACTTGTTTCCTCCACACCCTCTTCAAACTGAAACTGAACTCTGTGTCATCTTTTAGTGGAAAGTTTTTGTTTTGGATTTTTTTTTTCTTGCCCAATTGACCACAGTGCACTCACCAGGTAATAAAACACCTTTTAAAAGAAACATATGAGACTATATCCACTGAACTCCAGCACCATTAAATATTTATCGATACAATAGCGCATGTTTCAGTGTGAAATAAACATCAGGGTCTGCAAATTTAATAGTTTCCAGTGGAGGGAATAGAAAGGAACAAAAAAAGTAAAGAAAGGAAAAAACCTCCCAGAGCTTTTTCAGTCTCAAGAACTGGACTTAACAAATAAATAGTTCATGATGTGCCAAAACTGAATTGCCAAATGATTGACCACATCCTATATTGCACAAGGAAAAGGCCACTGTTGTTTTTACAAGTGTGTTTCATTCAGCATTTGACTTCATTGTGTAAATATTATGGAGCTGGCTTTTCAAAGTTAACCTTTATTATAGATTAGCTGCAGACAGAGTTGGAGAGGGAAGGAAGCATAGAAATTAGGGGACAGGAGAACCCCAGAAAGTCTTAATCCCATATTTCCTGAACTGAAACTGCTGAAATCTGAAAAAAAGTTCTAGGGGACTGAGAAGAATGTTTTAAAAGCTGCTTGCTCTTACATCTGAAAAGCAATGAGGAAAAAAATGTATATATGTATATATATTTTCAGGCACTAGATGGAATTTCCAGCATAATAGGCAGATGAATATAATGTTACTAAAATTCTAGATTTTTAGATTCATTTTTCTAATCAGACCCTTCAAAGGATATTTAACAGTTTTGAAAGGATTTAAAAAAAAACTTAAATGGCTTAGGAACCACTGCATGCTTCAGTGGAATTTCAGTTCCTAAGTCTCTTTAGTGCATTGGAAAACTCCTTGTGAGAATATGAGCAGCAGAATGGCAAAGCTGGACAAAATAATCCAGCTTCCATTCTGCATTTTGGTGATACTTTCATTTTGAACCCCTTGTACGGATAATTAAATATTAAAAGTTTCTCAGACACAGGCATAACCTTTCCTGAATCTATGAATAGTTTTGAGAAAAGTGGAAATAAAAAGAATAAAAACAAACAAAACAAACAAAAAGATTTCTGGGAGTTGTCATTAAACTTGGGCCAGAAATATCAAAACAGCATATTATGTTCCTAAAATTCAAGAGCTTTTCAAATTCTTTGTGTGTCCCAGGTTCTTCCTGCTTTGGAAAGTGAAGGGTATTGAATAGCAATGAATTCCTGTAAATAGCTCCCTTCCAGCCTTTTGGTCTCACAGTCTGCTCCAGCCAGGATGGATTTACAAGGTATGAGGAAGATGTGGACTGACTTCTTTTCCGCCCCTTATACTTCACTAACAGTAAATGTGGCCTTTTTTTTGATCGCAGATCATAGTCGCAGCTCACAGCCATTCCCTTTCCCTGACTCCAACAGGCCAGGGCTATAACTTGGGCCATTGTATTTCTTTTCCTTCTTAAGAAAACGTGAACATAGAACTTTTAGCAAATGATGTAGAATGGGTTGGTTGCTTATTATAAAGTTAAAATAGAAAGGAAATGGTGTGGTCAGTTCAGGTAATTCCTTGTTTTAATGTGGTATTAGTCACTAAAAATTACTTGCTTTGTACTTTCCTTATCCTTCCTTTTCCTTGAGTGTCAGATCCTTGGTATAAGGAAGAACTAATAACACTGTCTAATCTCATAGACTATGTATGAGTCTTAATTAATTAAACTACTTAGAGAACTCAGTTAATAGAAGTGAGAAAATCAGAGGTTATTGTTGGTGATTTCTTGTATATGCTTTTCAAAATATATATATTCTCATTTACCTGGCCACTAGGAAATCCTTTAAGCAACAAAAAGAAAATGAAATCATGTTTTATGCATGTGCATATCTTATTCAGGTCAATACATCTTAAGGTCACTGAGAGTATTCAGAATAAACCTAAAGGAGTGAAAATCTTTGTTGGGAGTAATAATAATTCCTTCATTCTGAAAGCAATCACACTGTGTTGATTAACAACACATATTGTTAATGTTATGTTCCACATAGGTTAACTACGTACAATACTTCAGATCCCTTCTGAATTGTAAAGACTTTTCCCATGTGAGGGTTAGTTTTAGGGTTGTTTTTTGGTTGTTTTGGGGTTGTTTTGGTTTTTTTAGTCATTACTTTGCAGGGCAGAACTTTCATTTGTGCAACATTGTTCTTTGAAATTGCAGAGCTAGTATCTATTTCAGTAGCATATACAACTTCTTTCCCTGGGTTCAGCTGCAATCCAGTAATAAAAATTTGATGATAAAGGTAGAGAACTGCTGGAAACTGTAATTCACGTTTGGTAAATAGTGAATGGGTGTGAGTTCTGAAGACAACCAAGGAGATGACAAGAAAACTAACATATTGGAAGTGGGTTAAAATGGTAGCTGACTTATTGTATAAATTACAGACACAGAAGATGAGGCTGCAGGCTAGGAATGTATTAACAAGAAGTGGAGTTTAGTCTAGTGGTTTCTAGGATTGTAAACTGTGGAGAGAGCTCCAAATTCCAAAATGAAATTCAATCCAAGTTCAGATTTTGAGATGATCTGCTTTAAATTCAACTCCATATTCAAAGTGGAAAACTTACATCTGAAAATATATTGGATTAAGACTTCAGGGGTACCTGGTCAAACCTGACCTTTGTTTTTCCTAGAAAATACTCCTATTTCAATTCTTTGCATTACAAGCAAGTATAGGAAAAAAGAAAGACAGTAACTGTTATCCTTTTACCACTGCCACGGTGAACTGACAGGGTACTATGTTGGAGAAGAAAATTATATCACACGTGACTGGAAAATATCTATTGATCCCTTTCACCACACCACTACTCTATTGAAATGAAAACATTTAAAAATATTTTTCAAGATGGATATTTTCTCCTCTCACTTCGAATCATTTTCAACTGTTTTTCCTTAAATTATGAATCTAAAGGTGTCATAACTAGGATATATCCCTACTTTGAACTAATTCATTATCAAATTGTACAATCTCAGTTGCTTTCTTTAAAACTTCAAAACATACTTAACCCACAGTGTCAGAATGGTTAATTTAAAAATGTAGGTTCTGCCACAGCCTCTTTATATGACATTGACCAAATTATGCAATTGCTCTGTGCTTCATTTTCTTTCTAGTTAACTGGTAATAGTTCTGGTCATTGATCTTTTGTATATCTTTTCCAGTTCAACTGAAAAATCTTTGAAGAGGCGCAAATCTTACTATTTACATAATTTAGAACTTCTTTTTTTTTTTTTTTTTTTTTATAATGTAATGCTATTGGACTCCTGCTTCAGCAGATTTGGTCTTCTCCTGCTTTTTCCCCCTTGCTCAGTGTTTTATACCACTTTAACCTAAACTTCCTCAACCCCAGTATGAGGATATTGGTTTTCTGAACGTAAGGGAAAAAAATCTTCATAATGAGAGTGGTCATTGGGAAAGGTTTCTAAGATGTGTCATAGAATCTCCATGTAGAAGCCCAACTGGATAAAGACCAGACCAGCCTAATGTAACTTGGAAGTTGGTTCTGCTCTGAGTGGGGGTTTGGAATAGATGACCTTCAGGGGTCACTTACAATCTAAATCATTTTATGATTTTGCTCTATTTGAATTCTTTGGCCAACATGCTCAGTTATTCCACCAGTCCATTCCCATAAGATCACTAATTTAAAAATGGTTGGCCTGTGAAGCTGTTTATCAATTATGGGAGTGACTGTTGGTCTTTTTAACACAACTTATGCTTCTCCATACAATGCTCACCTTCCTTTTCATTCAGTGTTTGTCAGGTAGGGGAGGAAAAGTTTGTGGCCAAACTGACAGAGGAAGACGGTGTCTGGGATATTAATGTTCTTTTTGTGCACAAGGAGAAAGTATGTTCAGTCTAACACAATTGTAAATTCCATGAAAAGAAGACAAAATGTGTGAATTTTTTCAATAAAGAGTTAAAATCCTGAGGCTAAATGAGCTGTTCTCTGAAGATCCTAGATTTTGAAAAGCTTTGCAGAACATTTTGCATTGACTTATCACTGAGTTTTGAACAATTAAGTGGGTCAAGTGGTTCTTCAAATCTAGGACAACTCCGATTAAAGAAAAAGGATAAAAAGAAAAAAGATATTGTAGGTTCAAAAGACATTTACCATACTTGGTGAGAAAAAAGGTTATAAAGAAAGGGCTAAATTAAGAGGAATAAGGCAGGAAAAAAGAAAGACAAACAGACTCAAGACGGAAGAAAGTTCAGATTTTCTCCCATTTCCCATATCCCTGTTTATATTCTAACAGTTTTGAACGGTGAGTGCTAGGAATGGATAATTGTTTTTGAATGAAAGAAACCTGTACGTCCTTCAAAAAAAACCAAAAGTTTTTTCAGGCATGAAAAAAAAATATTTTGCTCTACCCTTTCTCTTTCTTACACTAGGGAACCAAAAGACTGTATCACTGGAACAGTATCTCAGGTATCTTCCAGTCTAAATAAAAGTAGGAAGAACCAGGACACAGTTTACATCCCAAGATATTTTGGATAATTTTTTTCAGGTTTTGTTAGTTGAGAAAAAAAAACAGGTTTATGTGTTGAGGCACTCTCATTATGAAATGCTGTATGTTACATGTAGCATGTTTTATATATTCCATTTTCCCTACAAGGAAACAGATTGTATCTGGTTTGTGATTTTTTTTTTTCCCCTACTGTGTTTTAGTTTTACAGTTATTTCACCTATAGTTTAATAATGATACATGTTCTGTGGAACACCTGCATGAGAACAGCCTGGGGGAAGAGCATAAATACCATGATGTGTTTTTTATTCACTTGACTCTCTGCCACAGAAGAACGTCATAGGAAAACTAGACTTTTTATTTATGATGTACTCCAGTTACTTTTGTTTCTGTGTGACATTGTTATCTAGAATCTCTTAATAATACCCTGAAGGCAGTATTGAATGTCCAGTTTTCATACGCCTTTGTAAGCACCAGATGTAGTAAAACCTATACAGTCCCTTTTTTCCATTTCTGAGAGTAGACAACAGTCCAGCCAGCTACTGCTGTGTGGCCCATAGTTAATAATGGCCACTAGAATATTCAAAAGTAATATTCAGTCAGAAAGAAAAAGACTGTCTAAGATTGTCACCTTTTAAATTTTTTTTTTTTCAGGAAGATAAACTGTTCTTTGAAGGTGATGGAGGTACATGTATATTAAATGTACATTTTCATGGTTTAATCTAGCTGACTAAACAAAATCATTTGCACAGGTGAAATCTGAACTTTTCTTTACATTCACAAATGATGAAACCTTGCTCACTTTGGGAGGCTGGAAGCAGCTCAGCCCAGTGTTTCCATTTTAGTCAAAACCAGGCAGTTTTTCATAACTTTTAGCGGTTGTGGATATAGTCTTTAAACACGCTAAGGAGATGCTAGATGAGAGAAACATTGAGGCCTGTTATTTTAGAAAGTTTAATGATACTATTTACTACTTTTTACCTAGGTAATAAAACTCTAACCTTCACAAGCTTATTCACAGACCTGGTGAGCATAAATTGTCTTAGAAGTTTTTGTCCTGCCTTTTCAGTTTTTCATTCTTTTTTCCTGGAATGTGCAACAGTTAGAAATCTTATGAAAGACACATTTTTGCCTCTTCAGGAATTTAAACATCTTGAAAGGGATAGAACGAATAGTCTGGCACATCTAAGTCCTGTCTTCAACTCTACATTAGATAAGTTTGCAAATATGCAAATTCCCTACTTTGTTATAACTGGGAAGTTAGACAATTTACTTCTAGAGAATGTACAATGGGGTTTTATTAGCCCTTTCTGAAATAAGAAGTTGATACGTAGACAAGGAAAGAAAGACTATGACCAGGTCACAGTTATCAACAGCCTCAAAATACAAACATGGAACTAATTTTTTTAAAATATATATACCTCATTAATTTCAGTGGAAAGTGCACATTGTGATATCTATAATAACACTGATAATTTGATTTAAACTCTCTGTCCTAAGAGTTCATAATCTCCCAACCCATCCCAACACCCTTGTCTTTGATGTATTGCTTTAGCAATGTCAGTTGTAAAAAGTAATGAAGATTATTCTAGCTGAGCTAGCAGAAATCTTCATTTCCAATTAAAAAAGGCATATAGAGCTCAAAATCAGAGTCTACAAACAATCACATACACAATTGTATATACTGTGTCAAATATAACCTGGATCAATGCCTGGTATAGGGACAAAGATACAAGAACTGTAGTGGAATAGTTCAATTTCAAGGAGTTACAAATATAGAACTTGGCAAAGAGGATCATAACAGCACTGCTAGTTCACAGGAAACCTTGTAAGAACAGCAAATGATTCTGCAGTGGAAGATGAAGCATTTAGTAGCCACGAACAAAAGTAATGTTAATTTTAAAATCAAGACAGTTGTGCAAGCCAACGTAATGACAAAAATAGTGATAGTAGCCACATGTGAAAAGACAAAGGCAGGAGTATACAAAATTCAGATATTAAAGGAAAAGATTATTCCTAATGTAAGAGTTATGTGAACTAAATATACGGGGGAAATGAATTAAGAAATACGCAATTTATTACTGTACCACTGGAAAAACTATTCCCACTTCTATTTAAATACTGATATGAAGATCTCAGTTTCCTCAAGTGGATTTACTCACTTTGGGCCCCCTGATCCTTTATCAGTTAAAAAAAAAAAAGTGAATTATCAGAAGAAAGACACTCTTAAATAGAGAAGACAGATACCCCATTTCAAGTCAGAAGACCTCCATTTTGCTCTACAGTTGAGGGAAGAGAATCTGGATGGATTCACGGTTTGGTGATGGTGGAATGTGTAATAAATGACTAAAATAGACACAGTCATTCACTGTGGAAAAAGAAAGCAAGGAATTTTATTGTACATATACAATTAGAACAACCAAAATTTGTAAAGAGTGTGATGTTGTCCACTAATAAAAAGAATGAGATTTGGCAAGATATGGCAGATGTTGAATATATTCCTACGAGAGACAAGGGATCCCAGTTATTTGGCTTTCTTTCCCTCTAATTCCAGGCTACTGGGCCCATTATCCCATCATCGGAACAGCCAGATAACAATATGCTCACCTGGACGATGGCTGAAATCTTTCTGCATATCTCGCAACTCGCTCAGGGATAGGGATCGGACAGCTTCCGTCTTGTTTATGAGTTCTTCCTCTTCCTCCTCCACTCCTCATGATGGCCCTGCTTTTCTATCATCCCTTTCTAAATGACCTGCCTTTAGCCTCCAAGATTTCCTCTTATGTACAGGGCAACTGATACCAGCAAAGGTTGGTCTTCTGGTTCAGCTGTAGTACCTGTTGCTGGGGTTTGGGTAGCTGCAGTGCCTGTGGCGGGGGTTGGAGTAGCTCTAGTGACTGTTGCCAGGGTTTGAGTGGCTGCAGTGCCTGTGATGGGGGTTGGCGTACCTGCAGTGTCTGTCACCAGGGCTTGAGTAGCCACAGTGCCTGTCGTGGAGAATGGAGTAGCTACAGTGCTTGTTGTGGGGGTCGAAGTAGCTGCAGTGCCTGTCGTGGGGGTTTGAGTAGCCACCGTGTCTGTTGCTGCAGTTGATCTCTGGAACGGTTTTCCTAAATAGATTTTTAACCCTAAACCAAGACCTGGACCACATTCAGGAGACATAGCAATATGAACATGCTTGTTTGAACATCCCAGGGATATTCAAAATTCTCAGAGAATATTGTGACGGCTTCATGAAGAGGATTACAGAAGAAAAAGGAGTTTCTGAAGATATGGAAGGGAAGATGAACAAGTGGGGGAAAGTGTACCACCTTGTCTCCCCTCTAAATTCATTCTCTGAGGAGAAAAAAGTGTAATTACTAATAGTTTCTAAGAGGTGGTTCCTGAAGTACAGAGATGATGGTAATGCTGAGTACAGATACCAGATTAGACTTATGACCGATGATTTTATCATATCATAAAACAGCAGCAAAATGATAACCTTGGCCCTGTTCCGAACAGTGATAAACAGCACAACAGGGAACATATACTGCGAGCAAGGTGTAACATAACCCGACATTGAAAGCCAGCCGCACAACTTTGAGAGCCAATAAATCAACATTGTGACCAGTGACTATTAAATCAATATAATGAATGCTTATAATCAATTTTGCCTTAACACGCTTTGGTCAGATCTATCATTATCTCAACCCTTTGAGCTCCACATTGGGCGCCAAGAAAGACTGTCATGGTTTAACCTGGCAGGCAGCCAAATACCACGCAGCCGCTTGCTCACTCCCCCCCACCCGCAGTGGGACAGGGAGAGAATTGCAAGGGTAAGAGTGAGAAAAATTCGTGGAGATAAAGACAGTTTAATGGAACAAAAAAGGAAGGGGGGGGAGAATTATTATATTATTTATAATTATTGTTATTGTTGTTGTTATTATTGTTATTATTATTATAGAATATACAAAATTAGTGATGCACAATGCAATTGCTCACCACCTGCACTGACTGATAACCAAGTAGCAATCGCTACTTCCTGGAACACTACCATTCATATACTGAGCATGACATCACATGCTATGGAATACCCCCCTGGCCAGCTGGGCCAGCTGTCCCAGCTATGCTCCCTCCCAGCCTCTCATGCGCTTGGTAGAGCATGGAAGCTGAATGTCCTTGACTAGCAGGGTACTTAGCAACAACTGAAAACATCAGCATGTTTTCAACGTTCTTCTCATACTAAATCCAAAACACAGCACTAGAAAGAAATTTAAATCTATCCCAGCCAAAACCAGGATAAACTGACGTACCAGAAGAATTCTGGCAGGTGTTATTAGGGGAGAAAAAGAGAGCATTAAGACTGTCCACCCAATTCCTAAAACCTTTCTAGTATTGACAAGATCTAGTGATTATTAAGTATTATATGTTTGATTTGGGGGTTGGGGGTGAGGGGAGGAGAGAAGCTATTTCTTTTTAGTTTGATTTTAAGCCTCTCATAATTTTTCCGAGACTACACTCATTTTTTTATTTTTGTGAAATGAAGAATAGACTTTTCAACTTCACAGCACTTGTGCTTTTATAGACCTATATCATGGGTTTTTTTCAATTATCTGTTAACCTTTGGGCCACTTCTGAACTCTCTGAGCACTGAACTGTTCTGAGATCCTATTGCTAATCTTCTTCCATTGTAAAACATTATTATTTAATGCTACACTTTATTTCCTTTGAACCAATAATTAATTCACAAAGATCTTTCTTATTATCTCCTTGTACCATTCTTTATTAAGGACCTCTGAGGAAAGACCTCATACTCAGGAAATCTTTTTGAAAATCTGAGTCTATTACACACAGTGAGAATAGAAATTAATTGCATATTGATAGTGGATTGATTCTTTGTGTTAGCATTCTGCACTACTGTTTGTTCTGTTTGTTGTTGTTTGGCTGGAAATAGTATTTTTAAGACTTTTTAAGGTCTTAAACCCTTTAAGTTCTTTAATAAGAACTCATTGATTCTTTAGGAATTGTGTTGCACCTAATATCCAGTGATCATGAACTATTTGTCAGACATTATAAGAAGAAAGCTTTTTTTAGACTAGTATTGAGAGACATCTAAGCATCATCATAATGGCTCTTTAACTGTTGGATTGGTTGAAGATATTTTAATTTAAGACTTTAGGAACAAAATGTTTTATATGTTTTTGTTGACATCTGTAATGTCTACATGACATATTGTGACCATAATTGGCTGCCAAAGACGCTGCACTGAAAACAGGTCTGGTCAAAAACTTTCTGACAAAGCGCATACATCAAGAGAAAGCTATATTTTTATGATATTAATACAAAGGGAGTGGCTGTTGTTGGTGGTGTTTTATCAAGGAGTGTGAAAACCACACAAATATTTATCCAGTTTTCAGAGATATTTTCACAGGAAAATAAAATCTGAAAACATTTTTTAATTCAAAATTGAGTTTTCATGGGTTAGTTAAATCAAAATTTTTTCAAACGATGGAAAGTTTTCTTTTTAAGTCAAAGCATATTCATGAGTCTATTAATGTGACACTTCCCTTATCTACCTCCCCAAAAATTCTAAAATGCCACTGTGCAAAAATTAGGGGAGAAAAGTTTTATATTACAATAGTGATTTTAGATATGCATAGATATAAGCCCGTTCTCCACTGTTCTCTGGTTTTAATATCAAGGAGATCTTTGCAAAATGCTAAAAAACCCACTATCTTGATACTTAGAGCTGAAACTTCAGAATTTAAATTAGATGACATAGCTTCTTGTGTAACTAATTACCCTCTCACAAGCACCAAATTAAATAAGGCTTCCACAAAAAGCACTTCATTGTGGAATGTGAAAAGGTGAAGGAAGGAAGAAAGAGGAAATGCAATAACTGACAACAATTTTCCACTAGATAAACTATCACTCCACAGGACATATAAATAAGAGTCTAAACCCATATCTTCCTAGAAGGTTATTGATGGGATACTTAACTGCTAACCTGCACCCAGCCACAGTACACTTGAAGTTAATTAGCCTGAAAGAATCTTGAAATTCTCAGGCTCTAGCACTGATCTTAGACTAGGCTGATGAGTAGAGAAGTCTCTCCTAAGTAAAAGATGATTTGGAGGAGCCAAGTACTAGCTGGGTTTTGCAGACATCTCTTGCATCCTCCCACTTTCTTGTGACTTCAGTTCTTCAGAGACGATGCAGTATCTTTTCCACAAAAAACCAGGAATGCTTCCTTAAATTAAACCACTCTCTAATTTAACAAAATGCTTCTCCATGCAAATTTGATCCAAAATCTGTATCCCAAGATTTAAGCTTGCAGTGTCCAAAACTTGGACACAGCTTTGCTATGGAGGGATTTCCCAACATGATCATCTCTTAGTTACGATATGGGTGTTTTTCACAGAAGTAATCTAAATTTTAGCAAACACTGAATATAAATAAAACCTGCTTGATATGTGCCTCGCTCCCTTCTGTTCAGATTCCCTTGTCCTCACCCAATGACAATAGTGTGTTTGCACTGTTCTGGACCTCCATTTCCATGCAGCCCCTGCAGAATAGCTGTTCTGCTCTGACTTAGCCACATAGGAAATGATTGAGTTCAAAACAATAACCAATGTCTCTTACACATCTGCTCATAATAACATTACACACAGAAAAAGTAACAATTTGTCTTAGCAATATGAGTGTATAGCACAGTAGTCTTAAAGAGGCACCTTTAAGTATTAAAATGAAGTTAGAAAAAATATATATTCCTTCACGTCATTTCTTCTTCTACAATGTCCCCATTTTCAGAACAGAATGTACTGTTTACACAATTAAAGCTCCTTGGAGCATTTCCTTTTGAAAAGGTTACAATCAATGTGACATGTTTTGGTAGCTGCCAAAGGAGGTTTTTTACTACAACACCTCACTATGAGAAGAAAGTATAAACTATCAAAGTACCTAGAGACTGTAGTCTGAAAAAAAGAATGTGGGGTGGGGGGGTAAGGGCAATAAGGGAAAGCTTCAGTAATATAAAGCCATGAACACTTGTGTTTTCATTTGAAAGTATATGAACAAGATAGTTTATTTAAGCCACTTAAAACAACAATAACTAAGTCAGGAAAGATCATTATACTGGAATTAAGGAAACTATGCATTTATAAAAACAGTCTCTAATAACAAAGTCCCTTCTGGAGAAATGCTGCCTCTCTGCTGAATGGTAAGTGATCATTTTGCGCTGAGCTAATTATTCGTAGCTTGAAACGGACAGGGTTAATAAAGTGCAATCCTTTGTAAATCCCAACCATTGTTGGTGGTAGAGTTACTCTGTTCCTAAATGTATGGAGATTTTCTTTCCTTCCCCTGCTGTTTCTTTCCAGTGAATTCTTAGAAATCAGTATATTTTGGCTGCTGTCAATTTTGTACAGAAAGAAAAAACAAGCAAACAATGAAAGTACTGCCAATGTAGAACTGGAGCAAATCCCATAAATGAATGATAATCTTAAAAAACTAAATCCTGTTTACTTACAAAAAAAAAAAAAAAAACAAAACAAAAACCAAAAAGAACACAACTTAACAAAGTAAGGACAACATTGGCAAACGGTGGATAAAGCTTTGCAGTAACAGTTTTGCAAAAATCACAAAAATTGATAAATGATGTTCCATGTAAGTGAAGATCATCAACAAGCAAATATTGGCCCTACTGAAATCTGTGCAGAGCCAAATGGTTTACAAAATTACATAAGTTGTTGGTTTTGAAATTCTTTCCCTACTGTTAGCAAGCAATCTCCGTCCTTTAGGAGGGAATATTTCTATAGGAAATTTGTTCCTTCATGTAACCATGATCTGGTACTAGATTTTCCATCACAACTATCTTAGCTTAAGCACTTTGGTCATCAGTCAGTAACATAACATATAAAACATACTTATATCCCTTTGAAAATAAGAAGTGTGTAAGTTCATACTTTTCTGAATAAAGATTTAGTCAAGTATACGCTTGAAGTTAAAGGTATGTGTTATTATTTGGCTGAATCATACCTGAATTCTGAAGTTAGGGATTTAGACGTGGCCTTACGTTTTCGAAGGGAATCAGTACATACAAATCCAGATGCTATTGGTTGCTGGTTTTATTTTAATGAATGTATGTTCGCTGGAGAGATTTTATCTCAGTGTAATTTCTGATATAATTGCCTTGCAGATATTTGGTACTGTTGAAAACATGCTTGTTCTGGTTTGGTGCCTAAATAGGAATTAAGGTTGTTATCCAGAGGCACATATGTGTGAAAACAGCAGCCTATGTCATTTCCACATTGTAAATGTACTTGTTTTCTCTGGATTGGTAATAAATTCTGTAGTTCACATTTAAAAAGTGTTTTTCCAACTTTTCAAGCTATTTTAAATGTCACTTGAAAACACTTTTTTGAACTGCTAATAATAAAACCACTCAGAAAAAGATGTCTACATTTTTTAACAATTCTACCCACAAAACCTAGTAAATGGAAGCTTGCATATTGTTTCCTTGAGGATAATTTAGTAACAGGTAGAAGGTATTTGAAAAACACACGCAGTGTGGCATGCTTTCTGGGACTGTAACCTTTGCTGTAGTGGACTTCTGTCCCTGCCTGCATATTCAAGGAAGATGATACATAACTATGTTATAAGAAACTTTCCTCCCACCCCACCGCCCCCCCGAACAAAAAAAAAACAACATAGGTGAGTGTAAAAGGAAAAAGGCCCTCCTTTTAAAACTCTTTATAATTATATTGTAGAATTGTAGAATTGTATTCATTTCACTTTGGTACCAACCTTAGCTTGAAGTCTAGTCCCCTTCTCCAGACAGAAAGCGAGTCATCTCCATCCTCTTACAGTACAGTTCACTCTTTGAAAATGTCTCTTTCTGCACATTGAGTGGAGCAGTCTAGCAACTTGCTGCTTAAAATATATGCACGCATTAGACATTTCAATGTCATAATATTGGGGGTTTATGTACCTAAAGTTGAATGGAATTAATGTGAACCTTTATATCTATCTTCATATATAAGAACTTCTTTCAATGAGTTGACAGGACAAACGTGAAGCAATGCTCCTGCTGAAGAGGAGTGTGGAAGATGGCTTTAAGGTGGGTTTCTCTGTTTTGCAAAGGCAGGCTCAAGTTCAGAAGGTAAGCTCCTGGATAACAGTAGGAACTATTTAACTTTTTTTTAGTGGTCACATGCATACTTTAGAATTATGTATTTGCTCTCTGTGCATTTTGTATATCAACTTCAGATTTTTTTTTTTGGGGGGGGGGCAAGAGAAAGGAGTATAAAATGCCATATTTTATAGCTTGACTCTAAACCCACTGGTATCAAAGGAGAACTTTTCTATTCACTATGTTCAGTTTAGGATCAGTTCCTTGCAATTCTTTTCCTTCAGCCAGAAAATGTGCTCATATCTTTAACCTCAGTAGTTGGTACATGTCTTGAGCAGGGACAAAGGGCTTTGGCTGCTAGATTTGATTTGTATCATAGAGATGGTGTTTAAAAATGTCATCACTCTTAATGAAGCCTGGTAGTGGCACGTTCAAGTAAACACAGCCCTAGTGTGCTTTGCTGCTTGGAGGCAACGCTCTCTCAATGTTTGTTGACATGTTTGTCCAGTGTCAGAACTTACCAACACTGGATTTCTTTTTAAGAATGTTGAGGGTTTTAGGGATCCATCTGGCAGAGGTTTGCAAATTCATTGCCAATATGAGGAGAAGAATAAAGAAGAGTAGGGAAATGACTCCAGAAAGGAAAGTTTTGAATTCTAATGTTTGGTTTCTAAGTTGTAGCAGAAAGCTTGCTTCTAAGAACAGAAGCACAAAGGAGAACTGAGCTTCTTTAACAAACATTTCACTTTTATTACTTCTTTCTCATCAGTTTAGTCCTAGCTCCTCTGAAAAAGGATGGCAGAAATCCACAAGTTTACAACAAATTCTGCCTTTATTTGCAAGGGACAGAGAATTCTCGAGCGTTGCTCAGAGCTCACTACTGCTTAGTGCATGGAAATACTATGGGTTATCTGAGGCTTTGAACAATAAATGTTTTGCCTTTTTTCTGAGCCACAAGAGAAGACTGAATATTACAATGAAGTCCCAAATGGACAGTTGGGGGAGTCTTCATGAGAAAATAACACCCGATGGTGCATTTGTATTCCAAACATATTTACTTTAATTGTCTGGATATAACTTTTTATGTGTTCAGTTTACAAAACTATACTGGCAAACACATTCTACCAGGAAGAGTACTCTTGAATAATACATTCCACTACAAATGCTTGAAAGTTACTCAATTAATCAACAAAAATGCAGATTCTACCTTTATAATTTACTTTGCCTTTTAATATGCAAATCAAAGTACATTCTCCCTGACTGTTTAAGGATATAAGCAAGCAATTTGGGGAGCAGAAAGAATACTATATAATTGGAGTTGATAATTTAATATTTAATCAAACTTAATTGATCAATAAACAAATTAATTATACCCCATAGTGACTAACTATTCTGCTTTTTCTTCCAGACACACTGGTTGTACTATCAGCTTCCTCACCTCACCTCCAGCCTCACTTCCAGCCATCTATTCTTTTTCAGCTAATTTTGATTTTTACATCCTCCTACCTCTTCTAAATGCTCCGGCACAAAACTGTAGCACTATATCTCTTCTCCAGGCCCACCTATCACTGCTGATTAGTAAACCTATCCTCTTCTGGCTGCCCTTGCATAGCAGGGATATCTATGTCTCTTAAGATCTGCAATACAGTCACAGCTGTCCCTCTGACTTCTTTATTAAAATAATTAATAAGTTTTACATTTTATCCAAGCATCATTGTTACCTTTTCACAAAATTTCATGGCTTATTTTCCAAAGACAACAATTTTAATTTTTGTTTGTGAATTTGTCTTCTTTTGCTCCCAGTACCCTCACCTAAAGTGCTGCCTAACACAAACTTAGTAAAAAACCATAATATTTACACAGAATGGTTTACAAAGAATGCTCAGACCAAGAATTATTTATTTCAATACAATTTTTGAATACTTCCTAATTAATGAATTAGGACTTCCAAGAAAGCTTGTGGATAATTTCAGCTCTGTCTCTAATTTGTTTGATAGCTGCCTAGCATGTTCTGCTATATTGCCCAGCTTTTCAATCAGCCAAACCTGCATAACAGTTTTACTAAGACAATTACTTTTCTACAACAGAATAACAAAAAGGAACATTTTTTAAAATTAGTAATTATTATATGCATGGCTGAGACAAAGACTGGAGCTGCACTGTGATAGATAAATGGCCCCAAACTCCAGTTCATGAACATGTTGTAGACGGGGCCTTGACATTTTTCATGACCATGGTAATGAAAAAGTTAAAACTGGGTCTGCCATTGTTACAATTGAGATCAATGGAGGCAGTAAGTTTTTTCTTCAGTTTTGTAGTTGTTCAACATTGTTGACCACAGACTACCAAGACCATGGTCCATTGGGTTAGATGGTGCATAAGAATTAAACAAAACTACAGTCTCTGTCTTGAGAGTCTATGCTCTAAGATACAAAAGAAGGGGAAATAATATAATTGCAGATATAAACAGGAAAGTATTTTCATTAGAAACATCTATGGTTTAGTTTATAGTATCTTCTTTTTGTAAGCAGCTGCCTGTTCCTTGTTGCCATCATTCTCAATGTGCATCAGGCACTCTATCATCAATTATTAATCACTTTCTGGCCGCTTGCTTGCACTACGATCCTACCTTTCCTATTTGCTGGAAAATGATAAAAAACAATGATCAAGTCTTTCTTTCTGTTTTACAGCATGAGAGATAGATGTTTCAAGACACTTAGTGATTTTCTCCATGGTTTAGGAGAAATGGTCTGCCTAGGAAGAAAAAACAAGTTTTGCTTGCATACAAAACCTGTAATACTTTCCCAGGCTTTATGTTATCCTGTCAAATTGTTTCTCTTTTTTTTTTTTTTTTTTTTATAATCAGTATGTATATATAAAGGTAGAGGTGTTTACACCCTCAACTGCACTACATGACTATGAAAAAACAGGTCACAATTAGTCTCACAGTCAAGCTCATAAAGGTGTGCTGTTGATGGGAAATGTCAAGGACTAATGTTTGAATTCATATTCATAGGTCTTATACTAGGCTAATTTACATTCATCACAATATTCAGTTTTAGAATTTCAGATTTTTTTCTGCAAGCTCATGAAAGGAAAATATTTCTCATTTCCTTACTTTCATAGTTATTTAACATCTTAAGTGAAATTAAACCTTTATGCATGACCAAATAATTTTTAAAAGCGAGAATTTTGCTTAGAATGAATTCAATGTCGAAAGGAAAGAGAGAAGAGAAAATAGAAAAACAGAAAACCCCAACAGTTCTCTTGACCCTTCAGTTTTCAATCACTTTCAAACCTAGAAATAATAATTTTCAGTAATGAGACTCACAGAATTTGAAATTGGAGACAAAGACACATGCCTTTAAAGCTACTCATTAGCCAATACCAGTTTGATTCCAGATTGCATCTGTATTCAGTCTTACTCTAAATGTTCTAGGTGATGTCACTTTATTTATGTTGGGTCAAGTAGTCCGCACTTTCTCTTTGGTGTCAAATATTTTTTGGAATCTCCTGTAGCTGACCCTTTCTGTTATTTTAATCTAATATCTGCTTTCATTCTCTCATGTTGCAATTACTATTGTCCTTGTTTTTACTTGTTAGGTAATTCTAGACAATTTTCACAACCTCGTCACTCCTTCCTTATTACTGAGTCACGTTGCACTTATTCAGCTTATTTAAAGTATTCTTGTAAATCATTCCTTCCAACCCCTTAATATTCTTTGTTGCTCTTCTCTGAGTTGCTTCTAGTTTATTGACTTGATTTGAGTGAGATGCCTCAGATTGAAAGCACTTCTCTCAGGACATCTCAGAAGTATGTATCTTGCTTAGCATCTCATTGGAAGCCAAGTATTCAGTTATATTAGACACTCATATTTCCTGCATACATTTGTGGTAACTTATGACAAGAAAAGAAAGGGGAAAAAATAACAGTTCACAGTTGCACAAAAAAAGTGATTTTCACTAGTTCTGATGATCATCTGGGGTGATAGTTGAGACAAAATTGAGCAGTGCTAATTATGAGACATACACTATAATGTGTTGTGTGTTCAGATAAATTTTGCAGTGAATTGCACTCATCTACCTTGTTTATCTAATGTACCTGGCTGGCTGCAAAAGCTCTTCTCTGTGTCAAACTACATTAGCATGATTGTCAATGTAAAATTAATTGACAAGCCTGGCAACTGGCAGAGCTATCCCTTCAGGGCTTGGAGGTTAAACATCTGTCTGAAGTGATGTTTCCTAAAAAGCTTTACATAACTGCAGCAATATTTCGGGCAAGCACTTAATGTTTCAGCTGATGGAAGTCAGCAATAAAGAAAAGACAAGACACAGACACTTGAAGGGATGTGTTGGGTTATAGCTTGCTGACAGCCTCACCATTGTACCAAAAGGTTACAATGCTCAGAATGTATAAGCTTTTAAGCTCTATCCCCATGTCTGTATATGATTGCATTTGGTACAAGGTGCTAGTAACCCAGCCAATTTGTGGTATTTTCTACTGGATGAGTGTCTATCTTGAAATACTCGTTTCTTACACATGGGTAAAAATGATTAGGTCAAACTCTTAATCAGAAGTTTTTATCGGAGAAGAATGGTAAGAGAGGGAAACCAAGAGTCTTGATTCTTTTGAAACTTCATTATCGACCTACTGTAGGTGTGGCCCAAACATCTTAGCCAGAAAGCAGTGATGGTTTCTACATCTGGATTAATCACCCTAAGATTTCTTTCCTTTCTTTCACTAAAAATGACATGACCCATTTTATTTTAAGGTAGAAAGTACAACATACATATACATATGTATTCATATGTAAATCATAAATAACATGATTGGATTGATAATGCCTTGAAAGCTCTTGTTTCTCTTCACTAACTCCTATTTCAATTTAGAACTAAGTGAGATCATAAAGCAGCTTATCATCCTTAGTTTGGTCTGATGCTGTTTTATAACCAATTCAGTCCATATCTACTTTGAGTTAATAAAAAATGTGTACTCTCTTCTGAAAGTTCATTAGTTCAGAAGCCTAGGTAAAGACCACACCTACCCTCAGAGTTTTACCTTTGAGTCCTGTTGAAGACTCCTTCCTGAACAAGGGAAGCAAGACTCTACATGTTCTGCCTCTCTACCAAATCCTGAAGACATTGAGATAATACTCTGGTGTTTATTTCTGAAGTCGTGCAACAAGGTATGTGAAGCCGCAGTTCCAGTGTATTTTCTCACCCTTGCTCAAGTAGGAGAAAACGTACAGCAAAATAATGCTTGAGTTACAAAACATACACAAAATAACTTCTTTTTATTTCAATACTATTTCAAATGTCAGAAATACTGTACAAGTTTTAAGTTGTGTTCACAAGGAGTCAGAATNTGTTTTATTTATTTATTTAATTAAATTCTCAGTGCAAGGACAAGTTCGATTAAAGTCAAGTCAAGTAATTAAAACCACAAAAAGTGGCAGTCACGGGCATGAGATTATGATACAGTATTTTCTTTTTAAGCTGTTGTTACATTGGGGCTTAACATTTCTGCTGGTTTCCGTGTATACAAAGACCTTTTAGTTTTAAACCCTTGAGAATATTGGCAGTAGCTATGTGAAGAGTTGTTAGTTTGAAGCATGAAGTAGTGACTACACTAAGGAATACAGCAAGAAATGTTAGCTTTGCACATATGGTGGTTTCATTTATTTATATAAATGNAGAAGTTTTTATCGGAGAAGAATGGTAAGAGAGGGAAACCAAGAGTCTTGATTCTTTTGAAACTTCATTATCGACCTACTGTAGGTGTGGCCCAAACATCTTAGCCAGAAAGCAGTGATGGTTTCTACATCTGGATTAATCACCCTAAGATTTCTTTCCTTTCTTTCACTAAAAATGACATGACCCATTTTATTTTAAGGTAGAAAGTACAACATACATATACATATGTATTCATATGTAAATCATAAATAACATGATTGGATTGATAATGCCTTGAAAGCTCTTGTTTCTCTTCACTAACTCCTATTTCAATTTAGAACTAAGTGAGATCATAAAGCAGCTTATCATCCTTAGTTTGGTCTGATGCTGTTTTATAACCAATTCAGTCCATATCTACTTTGAGTTAATAAAAAATGTGTACTCTCTTCTGAAAGTTCATTAGTTCAGAAGCCTAGGTAAAGACCACACCTACCCTCAGAGTTTTACCTTTGAGTCCTGTTGAAGACTCCTTCCTGAACAAGGGAAGCAAGACTCTACATGTTCTGCCTCTCTACCAAATCCTGAAGACATTGAGATAATACTCTGGTGTTTATTTCTGAAGTCGTGCAACAAGGTATGTGAAGCCGCAGTTCCAGTGTATTTTCTCACCCTTGCTCACGTAGGAGAAAACGTACAGCAAAAGAATGCTTGAGTTACAAAACATACACAAAATAACTTCTTTTTATTTCAATACTATTTCAAATGTCAGAAATACTGTACAAGTTTTAAGTTGTGTTCACAAGGAGTCAGAATTTTTAAAGCGTATCTTTGAGTAAAGTAGTGAAAATGATTCAGGGATTTTTAAGGATAAACAATTGAACTTGAGTATATCAGGTTTTGTATTTCTTATTCATACTTGCTTACATTTATTAAGTCTATGATGGCTTCTCTCTAAAGGAAGACTCTAAATGTCCAAAGTCTTCTCTTTTTCGGAAAGTCTCATTCTGCTCTTTCCAAGTCTGGCTGTAGTCTTAAAGGATTGGCATGCCTTCCTCATCTTTTGCAGTTCATCCATTGCAGCTTGCAGATCATTCAGCATCCCATCTTCCCTGGAGGAAGGCTTATAATTTTAATTCACGTGGGATAGGAAATCTTCCCATCATTAGAAGACAGATTTTTATAAAGGAAAAACAGATCATGGATTTATGTCCAAGCCCTAAAGTATTAAATGAATTGCCTATGGGAACGCACAGTAGGATGTAGTTAGCCAAAAAGCAGTCTGGCCATCAAGACTGTTTTATTTATTTATTTAATTAAATTCTCAGTGCAAGGACAAGTTCGATTAAAGTCAAGTCAAGTAATTAAAACCACAAAAAGTGGCAGTCACGGGCATGAGATTATGATACAGTATTTTCTTTTTAAGCTGTTGTTACATTGGGGCTTAACATTTCTGCTGGTTTCCGTGTATACAAAGACCTTTTAGTTTTAAACCCTTGAGAATATTGGCAGTAGCTATGTGAAGAGTTGTTAGTTTGAAGCATGAAGTAGTGACTACACTAAGGAATACAGCAAGAAATGTTAGCTTTGCACATATGGTGGTTTCATTTATTTATATAAATGCACCATATATATTTGCTAATCCTGAAGACACTGCTATAGATTTCATTACCAAAGCAACAGAGTACAGCTCACAATTGTGATCTGTGAAGTTCACAATCTTCATTTTTATTTATTAAATATAAAATAGGTCTACAGAGGAAAAAAAGACAAAATCTAAAAATTCACTTCCAATGCTCAGTGCAATGCCTAATTCCTAGGTGCCTGTACCTGGTATGAAATTCATAGTTTTAACTTATGCCATAGGGGAGATCTGAGCACTAAGAGTAGAAATTCACAATAGCTAGCAATTCAACCTCCTTATACGTGGTGCCATCTGAGTTGGCTAGCAGATGCCTCTGCAAAAAAGCATTGAAAGGAATGAATGTACACTGGAAGGTTGGTGAGAAGTTGAGATACCCCACTCCAAGCTCAAAGAAAGAAACTTTCCAGCACCTAGAACTTATAGCCTTGAAATCTTTTTTAATCTACCCCATTTCTAGCAAAAATCTCAGAAGGATCACCCCTACTTCTTGGGTGGAACTGCTGAGAAAGCCACTGAAAGATGTGAGGCAGGTTGCTCAAAGCATCTAATTACTCTTTTTCTGTGATTAACTTCACCTCCTATAGAGCAAAAATGGTTTTGAATGGCGTTGTTTTTGTTGGAATTGAAGAGGAAAGTAGAGTGTTTTCATCTTCCTTTTTCAAAACACATAGATTTATGGAAATTTTTAGCAACAGCTGTTAAGCTGTCAAGTCACCAGCAAAATGCAGAACTGAGAATAGAGGCCAATCTGTTAAATGAAGCCTTGACTCTGGAAATTCAGGAATCTCAGTACCTAAATACTATTTTTTTAAAGAAACTTGTTACCTCTGCAATGTAAGGCTTGTTTTCTACAATGGCCTTTGATGGTGATATCTAACCACGGTATGCACCAGACTGCCTAGGAAATAATTTAAACTGTGGAAGCAGATCAACATTTGAACCCTGTCTATTTTGGAAACATGATTTGATGAGTGATAAGTGAACTTTTCAATGTTGAGATGTTTGGAGTAGATAAACATAAAGATTGAAGGAATGAAATTCTGGTTGTAGCAGAGTAATCTGAATTTTCTGTAGCCCATCTAAACAAACCAGTGTCCTGGAGCCAAACTTAGACTTTGTGTTTGTGAAACTAATCCCACTGTGTTCACTTGGCTGCTGCTCATCTATACCAGAGTTGAGTTTAACCCTATCATGTTGCAAAGTTGGTAGGTGTCATACTTCCTTATTCCCTTTTAAGAATAACTACTCCCATCACTCTCCTAAAAGAGGGCCTAAAAGAAGATGGAACAAAAAACGAATGGTATTTTGCTCCTTACTTCTGATTCTTCACTGAGGACAGAAGGAGCAAAATTTACAATAAAGAGCAATAAACATAGTGTGGTGGGATTTTTTCTATATAAAATTTGGAAAAATTTTTTACTATTTTAGGATCCATGTCCTCACTTTCTCAGGCCATTTGCCAAGATTTTGTTTGCTTGTTTGAGTATATTCTCTCCATGTAGAAATGGAGAGTCTAAGTGGTCAACCCTCTGATTGCACATGTAGAACTTCAGAACAATCTCCATTATTAGGCAGTAAAAAAAAAACTTGCCCTTACAGAAAAGTTAGGGGAATTCCCACCTGGGGCGAGCTCCACTCCTCTTCCAGTCCTCCATGTTATCATGGCAGAAGAGCAGTTAATATGGCAGCAATGGAAGTTAGGGCAACGTTGCTATAACACTGTCATTTTAGCCATCAAACTAGCCCAACACCTTCTGGAAAGCCACAGAGCTAGCAAATTATCTTCTTGTCCCTTTCAGAAGTGTCAGCCTGGACTGATGCTGTACATTCTGCATAAAATGAATGTATAAAGTATGTGTAAAAATCTCATTATGGATGGTGAGAGAAAAAAAAAAAACACAATTGGTATTCAGCATCAATTCCTGATTTCATGACCAATTATAACTGCAGGTAGGGCTGAACTGGAGTTTATCATCTGAACATTTTACACATGCGCTCACACCTTTCAGTAAAGCCTTATAGCTTATGTCCATTTCTAGTTTATTTTCACTCTATTAACACTGTGTAATTAAAAAGCTTTTATGCATGTGCATGAATGTATAGGAGACATGAGAGACAAGTATTTCTCTTACACATCCTGGAGATGAAAGTGAAATTCCTGAGAACAGAGAGTAGTGTAGTGGAAAAATGTCTGTGATCTTTGGCATTATGGCTGCTAGAGCATGGCATTATGTGCAGGAGAAGAATATTTCTTCCAATAACTCAATACAGGGATGTTTGTTATGATTTCTTCTGAATAGGCAGGGAAAGGAAAGCAGAAACATAAAAAGCAGAAACCAAGAAAAGAAGATCTGAAAAAAGTGGATTATCTTAAAGTAGCATCTCAATAATTGAGGTCACATCTGTATGGTCAGTTGCTGTGCTAGGCCCACATTAATGATCTGACACATGGTACGGGATACAAAATCCACTGTACTTAAGATATGGAAAACTTTCAGAATTCAGTTGTGAAGATTAAACTGAACATTAAAAAAGGATAGAAGTACTTTCTGGACTATTTTACTGGTTTTTAATTCTATCTCAGTATCCTCATCCTAAATGAAAAGTAATCGAAGTATTCCCAAAATATATCCCTCTCAACTACCTGTGGTGGCAGATTTTAGTTCCCCTCAAGCTTGCCCTGTTTTCTCTTTCTGTTTCCATGAGTGCTTTTCACATGCTTTTGAGGGGCACACAGCCTTGGTTTTATGACCACCTTTACCTCAGTGTAATTGTTTCAATGTGCACACTATAGCTTTAATACTTCAAGCCATAAAGTTTAAAGACTTCAGAGAATTCACCTGAATGGAAAGAGTTGGTGATGGTTGAAAATGACATACACTACTGTTAATTTAAATAAATACAAATCAACCTGCAGAAGTGTTGTCCAGATGGTTTGTTTCTTTAGCAGAAATAATGGAGTGGGTCGCAAATCCAGAGTTCATTAAGATTTTAAAAAATCCATTTGCTAAAGAGAAAATGCAGAAGCTGCCAATAAAAGCTTTTGTACAGCCACAAGAATACTGCTTTCAAACTTCTTGAATTTTTAATGCATTTGGGAAGAAAGGAAGGGGGAGGAAGAGAATTAATACAGACATTTTCAGAGTGAAATATTTCAACATTTTTAATGGACTCCAAATGCAGGCTCTGAAGCTTTTGTCCCTATTGCAGAAGCAATGCAGTTATGTCTTTTAATTTCAAACAGAGAGGGTTTTTTTCATTGCCAAAGAAAGAGGCCTGACCACACAAATTTAAGGAACATTTTACCTGGCTAAAATCTCCATCCAATGGCAAAGAATACTTGAATCTCCTTTTTTATTTTTTTTTCTTCTTTTCTTTATCATCAATTTTTAATGTTCAAGGAGAACTCTTACTGTGTACCTTCTATATCCTCTAACACGGACACCATCCAGAAACTTTTATTTGTCAAATGCATTTTCTTAAATATCAGCACACTTTTTTTTTTTGTACCCCAGAAGAATATATTCTGCAACAGTGCATGTAAGACTGGATGGCACAAATCCTGACTCTATAGTTAAATACCAAAAGTTATGTTTACCTTGGTGTTGCTTCATTTTCATCAAGATTTACTTGGATTTCTGCCTTTTTCCTTGTGCACTGACTTCACTTAATGGTCCTCTTAGTCTGTTGAATGAAGCATCCTTATTGCACTGTTTTTTTTTCACTGCAACTATGTCCCATTATAAACGTGTTCAATTTGTTTTACATTTACATTATGGTCTGTTCTAGGATTACTGTTTCCCGGGTACTTATATCATTAAGTATTATCTGCTATTCAGATCATCTTATGCCAGATTTTGTACTGAGCTGAGCTTTTCTAGGGTCAGTCTCATTTTAAAATGCTTTAGCCAATGAATCTCATCTGTTCTCATTTATTTGATGTATTGCTGCATTTTCAGTGGTATTTACAAACTCTTCCAAGTTATTATCATTGGTAAATGTAACTGTTAATTTTTAATTTCTCTTTCTAAACTATTTTTATGTATGCTAAATAAGACAGACACTGTTACTGATTACTGCAAATTGAAAACATTGAAAACTTGCAGGCAACTAAATTGTTTACAGATTTGGTCAGACATTTAATTTTGGTTCTTCCTACTGTTATGAAAGCAGTGATATAAAAGTCTGAAATACATAATATATTTTTATAGCTTCCTAAAATATTCTATCATTACACACACACACACACTTATGGAGGTAAGTATGTATGTATGTATTTATGACACAGTTACCTCAGGAAAATGCACTTGTGACAGGGAAGATGGCAAAATAGAGAGATGTGATGTTTTAAAGAGTTGACTCTCGGCTGGTCAATTACACCTGAAAAACAAATCATCTGCTTTATTAGGATGATGTGAAGTGATTTACCATACATGCTCCCCAAAAAACATGCTCATGAAATTATTTCTATCATGCAAATCTGTGGTTTTGCATATACAGATAGATGCTTGTACACATTTGCCTTACTAATTTAAGGAGGATCAGAGAAAATCTGACCTACCTATTGATTAATCTGTCCTTCTAATATAATAGCAAACATTTTGTCACCTTTAATAGAAAAATATAAAGACAGGTTTTCTAGACATTGGGTAGTTCAACAGGGCTGGCGTCATTATCACACTGTTCTATTCTTTCTTCTCCTTTCCATGTGTCTTTATAAGAATTTTTTTTTCTGTTGTGATTTCAGTTTCGTTTACTCTTTTAGTCGAGGTTTTCATGCTATGAGGCAAAATCCCAAACTTAAAAATGTTAGGAAGGTTCAGCAGAGAGCTAAAGTGTTCAAATGTCTGGCTGTTGTAAGCGTACTCACACCTTGTTTTGTTGTGAACTTCGTTTTATATTAAATAAACCATTATTTTTTCTCAGATAAATACAGAAACTTATTCTTTCATAATAAAGTGATCTTCTAATAATTGGTTCATTAAAGAATAAATGCACTTGCCCCTTTAAAGTGTTATACAAGAAACATAACTGTAATGTAAAAAGTGTTACACAATAAATGGGCTTTAATCCTGGGGCATTATTTTTAATTAGTTTTCAGTTCTTTCTGACAATCTTCTATTCTTTAGACTAAAAAAAAATATAGCAATGTCAAGCACAGGGTAATAGACTTTATTCTGACAGTGTCTGGAATCAGTAAATACATCTATTTTAAAGGACAACTGGATCTTTAATGTCATACTTTTATTTGTAATACCAAATAGGCATAATTGTCATGTCCATATACCTGGTAACATATATTTTGTTTCTTTACAGCATTTTTATAATGGATGGATTTTTCTATGTAAAATATAAATATTTTCTCCTTTTGATGGATTTAAAATGATCTAATCCCCTGAACTTAATTAATGAATTGACCTATAGGATGAAAATGAATATGCATTGATTTAATTCTGAACTGCACTGTTTTCAGCTCAGGTTCTATGTGCATTCTAATGTGCTAAATGTTTTCTATGTGTGTATATATGCATGTATATATATATATAGGGAATAAACTTAATAAAAATTCAATATTTGTTTTAGCTGAGCCCTGCAAAGCAGCTATTATCTTAACCCCAAACACATTCCAGCCAAGCCTTGTGAGAAGTAGTGTTTGCATCTTTATTTCTTTTATAAGAACAAGACAATATATAACGGTATATATTTTAAGAGAAAAGTGTATTTGTAAAAAGTTCTTTTCTAAGCTAGAATGAGAGGGTGTCCTGCAAACAGGAATTCCTGCTGTCTACTGCTATTCATTAGTAATCAGACATATCTCCATTCTTCCATCACTTCTCCCCTTTGCCAATAATGCTAACCCCTGAAAGTTATTCTATAGGGCATCTATTTTCCTGATCATCAAAGAAGCCATCTCCTGAAGAGGGTCCCCTTGATTAGACTGATGAAGGATACTTCTTATGAACTTTAACATTACTGAAGTGTAATATTTTATGCCATCTGACAATCTGGAGCACAGTCTGCCCAGCCAATGATATGATGGTAGAAGTAGTAAAATAAGAGACCTCTCCTTGGTCTTGCAGAATGTTCATACTATTCTGAGAACACTCCCCAGTTGCTTCCAACTAAAAGCATTATTTGTTCTTAATTACTTTTGTGTATTGGTTTTAAAAACACACATTTCCTACATATTCAGTATTGGTTTGGCAGCCTGAAGAGCTTCACCAGAGCATGCTATAGAATACTGAAGTATTCATCCTGTTCTATTAATATTACTTAAATCTGCTGGGAAAAAGACATCGCTGGTGGTGAAACATTTTAACAGCCTTCAGCGTGTACGTACATAATATCGTTGACAGCTCTTTATCACACACAGGTTAATTTGAGTATTTATATTCCTGGGCTATCTAGAACTATGTTTTAGCATTAAAATGTACACAGTACAGTGTTCTAAGATAAAACATAGCCTAACTATAGAAATAACCTTTGTGGTGATTCAGTTTTACTCCACCGAAGATGACAACAGTTCCTTTGACCTTCTTTTAATTCCATCATTTCATAACTTTTCATTTTTATTCTCACTTCTGCTACTTGCCGAGATATTTGTATAGCCTTTTACATAGAGATATGCAGAGTCTTTCTTCTTCTTCTTCTTTCTTTCTTTTTTTTTTTTTTAATGTACACTTTAAGGTGTATAAGAAAAAAATTTGGGAAAGGTATGCAGAGGATTTCGAACAATAAGATGATTATAACATTTCTTAAAGCAAGCATCCCAAAATTAAGGTAAAATCACTTACAAAAGTATCACAACAAGTGTTATGAATTCAATTCTTTATTTTCCTAGCAGAGGAAGAAATTACAAGTAAATTCCAGTAAATAGTTCACAGGGGAAATACACAATGTTCTCTGTGTGTGCACCTTTAACAAGAGTTTTGTCTGTTCTCCAAGTTTATGAAGTAGCACAACCANTATAAATTTTTAAAAATATTGATCTTCTTGGAAAGGAAAGATTGATTAATTAATTAATTTTACAGAATTTTCTGTGGCTCCAGTTAGGGTTTTCTTTTGTTTTTAACCTGCTGCTAAAACAGTTATTTCAGTGGAGATGGGCTAAACTATTGCTACAGTAACACAGTTGTGAGTTAAGCTTTCATCTGTGTCTGATTCTGAACCAACATTAGTAAAATGCTTCTACTCAGGACTGAAGTTGTGCAGAATTAAAAGAAATTAACATGACATTTCACAAGTATATATATATTTATACATATATACATGGAGTGATTTGATTTGGGTTGAATTGTAATAATGGAACATGAAGTAACTATGGAAACTAGCTTTTTAAAGACTATTGGAGGAGAGTAATTTTCAGATAACAAGTACAATTGAGAAATTTTAACTGAGATGCCAATTTATGGTGTGCTTAGTTGTACCTGATATTGGTCCCACTGTTATACACATATTTTCTTATCTTCTAATCAAGTCAGTGATTACCTCTCCATGGGTTATTTAGGATGCAGGAGGGGGCACAAGCAGGAGAAAGGGTTAATCAGTGTGAGAGCACTGTCCCAAAGGTCCTCAAAAAGAATGAAGTCTGAAAAATAGACACAAACGTATCCTACCTTACCCATAGAGTTGCACTCGTAGGAAGCATCCCCCCCATACTGAAAAGGCAGNCTTCTTCTTCTTTCTTTCTTTTTTTTTTTTTTAATGTACACTTTAAGGTGTATAAGAAAAAAATTTGGGAAAGGTATGCAGAGGATTTCGAACAATAAGATGATTATAACATTTCTTAAAGCAAGCATCCCAAAATTAAGGTAAAATCACTTACAAAAGTATCACAACAAGTGTTATGAATTCAATTCTTTATTTTCCTAGCAGAGGAAGAAATTACAAGTAAATTCCAGTAAATAGTTCACAGGGGAAATACACAATGTTCTCTGTGTGTGCACCTTTAACAAGAGTTTTGTCTGTTCTCCAAGTTTATGAAGTAGCACAACCATTCTTTCTTTAACAGAGAAGATTGATAGACAATCCAAATATTTTCTCTTACACTGTCACTTAGAAGTTGGTAATTCATCGTACTTAGAGTATTGTAGGGAAACATACTGCTGCCTGATTTGAAGTATTCAAGAGTATCAAGTCAGCGAATATTAATGCTAATAATGAGTAGAGTTATAGATAAAGGACTGAGTGTTTCTGCAAGAACTTTCATGAAGAAAGACGCTTTGGGAATAAAGGCACCAAAGTAAAAAATGGATCACCAGGTTTCATTTATTCTGCATCCTATAGGTGTCTCAGTTTTGAATGTTGCTCAGTTACTGACTTTGTCAGCTCGATGTATCCAGTTGTTGAAATTCGAACTTCTCTTGACCTTGCTATATTTTGTCAGGAATATTCTCCTTTTTTGTGTGTAAACGCACACACAACATCTACAGCATCAATATCTGACTGTTAACAAAAGAATAGCAATAATCATTTTTATCACTGTTTAGCCAATGAAATGGGAAGTATACAGTAGAGATATATCCATTGATATACATGGTCATCTTTTGCTGAATATTGACAAAGACTAACATTTTTAGTTAAAATTAGAAAATAAAGTGCCTGGTAAAGGAGAATCTACAGAAATNTATATATATTTATACATATATACATGGAGTGATTTGATTTGGGTTGAATTGTAATAATGGAACATGAAGTAACTATGGAAACTAGCTTTTTAAAGACTATTGGAGGAGAGTAATTTTCAGATAACAAGTACAATTGAGAAATTTTAACTGAGATGCCAATTTATGGTGTGCTTAGTTGTACCTGATATTGGTCCCACTGTTATACACATATTTTCTTATCTTCTAATCAAGTCAGTGATTACCTCTCCATGGGTTATTTAGGATGCAGGAGGGGGCACAAGCAGGAGAAAGGGTTAATCAGTGTGAGAGCACTGTCCCAAAGGTCCTCAAAAAGAATGAAGTCTGAAAAATAGACACAAACGTATCCTACCTTACCCATAGAGTTGCACTCGTAGGAAGCATCCCCCCCATACTGAAAAGGCAGCTGTGATCTGTACTTCAAATTTTTGGTCATACTAAGATATGACTAGTACTTTAAAGAGTAGCCTTAAGGATGTAAAGCCCCAGAATGAGAGGACATACAGAAAAGGATTCTGACACTCTGTCTCCCATTTATTCTACAGTGATTCCTGACAATTAATCCTATCATATAGGGAAAATTTCAGCATTTTTGTCTCAAACTGGGAAAAAAAAAAAGGAAATACTGAAACTTCAGGCCCTTATTCTTGTTTAATTTGGAAAGGTAGACATGCTTTGACATTCTTGAGCCATGATATTTAGCTGTGAGGTTTGTTGTTTGGATAATTCACCTTTACAATTTCCCTTTAAGTGAAGTTTGCTGCTGGACTATTTCTCTAATATTGTACTTCCATTTAGTTCAGTTGCCATAGTGTATAAGTAAATAGTGTTTAAAAAATGATGGTAATTTAAAAAAAATGCTGATTGACAGAAAATCTCCTATTATTTCTATTCCTCAGCCACTTCAATACAATCTGACCAGTACAGGGCAACTAACACAGACAAAAAGGAAACAAAACATATGTAGACTAGATGTTATTACAGATAAAACCTGAAAATTGAGAGATTAGGCAAAACCGTATAGTCTAGATCAGTATCTCCAATTATGAATAGCTGCAGAAATGCCAAAGACTCATGAGAGTATTAGGCTGGACAAAGAGAGAACTAAGAAGTCCCATATGCAGGAAAATGACTGTTCTTAAGGGTGCTTTCAAAACCTGACAGAGCATTTGGTACAATAAGAGTAAGAGGCACCAGAGAAACTCTGGAAACGTGGATGGAATTGTCATGTTTCTTTGCATTTCTTGAAACTGATTTTGGAGCTTAAAAATTAAAATTATTTTATTTTTTGTGTTTCTTTCTAGAGGTTTACCTAGAGTCCTTTCTCCTAATTTTATGTAGTGTTTCATGTTATTGCAAATGTTCTATGTCTCCAATATAATACATTCCATACTGCTATCAGGCAGTGAAGCTTAGCCCTTAGCTACATCCAATACTCTCTCTGTAACAGCTCTCTGGAAACTCACATGAAGTCATCACCTTAACAAGTTATACCTATGCTGATGTACTTTATTTTTGCTCAGCTATAGAGTGCCTGAGTCATAGAAACCCTTTAACAGAGTTGGTATCCAGCAAGCATTAAGCTGCAATTAGTCAGTTTAGCATTTTTTCTCATCAAATATGATTTCTGTTTTAGAGCTTAACGTGACAGTCTGCCCATGAATGAACTTTAGCTGAGAAGAGGGCAGCTGCTGTTTGAGAAGTGCATTTGTAGTTACTTTTTAACAGTGACAGTTTACACTTCCCAGTGGTACAGAAGAGAAGTAATTGCTAATTAGAGAGACTGCTGAAAGATTTTTTAACAGATACATGGAAAACTGTTGAAAATTGCAATTTTCCAATCTGTTTTGGGGAAAAAAAATAATTTAAGTTCTATACAGTAAAATACAAAATTGGTCAATACTGGCCGTTTTATAATACACTTTTCAGATCCAAAGAAAAAAATTAAAGGATGACAGAAAATTAAAACCTCAGTACTTACAGATGCGATGTCTGAGATTGCTGGTTTTCAAGGCATGTAGGATTCAAACATTTAAATACCATATGTTCAGTTTTACCTGGAAATTAAAAGGCAACAGGTGGAGCAACATATATTAAGGTTTTTCTGGCAAGAAGTGTTAAAATAACAAATGAGTGCATGTATTCTGGACTAACTGCTATATTTAAACAGTGTTGAAATACAGAAATGGAAGATGCATGAAAATTTACAGTATTTTGATTTTGAGATGACAAAGACAGCTGTTGCAAGGACTGTATCTATTGAAAAATATCTTGGACCAGATTTTCAAAGTTAATTAAGTGACTAAAAGGAGAGAAGTTCTGTTGAATGAGATTAATAAAAGTACTTCAGTAACTGGAGTGCCTTCAACTGTCATTGAAGCTAGTGTTGTTAGTCCTAGTGCAAATTCTACTGAACATACATTCTAGACACATAAAAAACTTCAGGAAATCTGTACCTTAACTTACTATTTTGCTGATAATGTAGAATCTGTTACTATGCAAGTATCTCTTATCTCTGCATTTCTAGTATTTCAGGAGTACGCTAACGCTCTATATTTTTTTGTTTCTAAAGATTTTGGCTGTTTCTGGATGCTTATTGTCCTGCATATGAAATAGTAACTAATACATCCAAATTAGTGTATTTTTCAAAGGGGTCTGCTTGTCCAAAAGTGTGTCATTTCATGAGAGTTCTGATGAAAAAATTGTTTTTCTTTCATGTTTCATATAGTCTTGGTCAATTAGCTAGTTTTATAGGCCTATCCTCCAGAGCCTTTTCTAAAGAAAAGCTTGTTGGCTTACAAGACAGAGCTAATGATAAGATTGTTAGTGGGCCTGCTATGGACCTGCTACTCCAAAAGCAGGACTCCAAAAGCAATTTCCATCTCTTTTATGTCATTTTTTGATATTATTCTACAATTTTAAAATATGAATTTCATGCTTTATCCTGAACAACTTCTTATAGAAATTCTTTTGCTGGAATCAGGACACCCATATTCAACTCCCTATTTCCAAATACATATTAAAAGCATTTAAAAAAAAAAAAAAAAGAGAGAGAGAGAAAGAAGGTTGTGGACTTATCATGTGTTAGATAATTAAGAAAGAGGAATGACATTACAAGTAACCAAAAGGAACCTATAATGACTTCTACAAACCCTGTATGGTAACTGTATTTCCTTTTAGATATTTATACAAGTTGAATTATGAAAAAAACTAAGAGCAACAGAATTTAAGAGGGATTAAAGCTATCTAATCACTTGTCAGCCTGACAAGAGGCTATTCTTCCTACAGTTTTGAAACCTAGTCAACTTCAGTACTAGTCAACTTCTAACTCTTACACTCCTTGACTGGTCAACTGCCTTCCATGCTATTAACCAAGATCTTCCTGAAAACTTGCATGATTCTGTTTTCTTGACTTGTCCTTTCCTGGTCACCTTTTGCCTATGCAAACAGTTAGTCTTTCAAAGAACACAAAATGTCCTTCTATTTCTTCTCATCCTCTCTTTCCAACTGCTTACTCCTTCTGTTCTTGCAGGGCCTACTCCTACAGAAAATGTAATGCACAATGAATTCTGTAAAGCAGAATTCACAGTCAAATAAGGCTTTCACTGCTTATTGTTTCAGTAATTTTCTTTGCACCTGTTTAAGGTGTAGTTTCTTTCAAATTACACAGCTAAAACTCTTGTCTGGATACTTATCTGCTGACTTTTCAACTAATGTAATATTTTCTCTCTGATTTGACATCCACAGGTAAGTGCTGATCCACTTACATTCATCCACTATACTTTCTTCATTGCTTTTTCCCTCCCTTTTTAGATTCTTCCATCAGCTCCTTCATCATGTCTTTACAATCAAGCATAATCCACTTTCCTTCATTTTCAAGGACCTTCACATCCTTGAAACACCCAGCTATCATATCTTATTTATGATAAAATTTCAGCTCACACCTTGGACGGATGCACCACTATTTGTTATATTTTCAAATAAACTTCATGCTGCCTCTTAGACATGGGAGGAGTTTCTCAGAAATATTTTTAGAGCAGCTAACTGTTACCATATTTCATCTCTCCTCTTAAAATTCTGCATCATGATGCTTATGAAAAATGTCGGTATCCATTTGGCTGCTGATGTACCCCTTCCTACTGCATATTGATTTAGCCAATATTGTCTCATAGTTTTTGTATTTATCCACCTCTTACCACTGGTTTTATGCATAAAACACAAGTTCATTGGGGCAGGGATTGTCTTTTATCTCTGTGTTTGAAATGTTTTGCGGCTTGGATTATGGGTACCTGAATGCAAAAGTCAGCTGTGCTTTTAGTATGACATAAGAAAGTAGTATGCTTTCAGTGATTGCATTAGATCTTTGTTATTTTTGGCCATATACAAGTAGAAACTGAACAAATTTAGGAAGAGCTGAATCTCAGCTTTGCTCACATATGTTTTCACAGTCATTGCTAGTGTTTGTCTTAGTCATGCCCTTTCTTCATAGCTGTAGCTGAACATTTCACTGTCTTAAGACTGAAAATATTTGTTCCTTCCAGATTTTTCCTTCATTTAGAAAAAAACAATTATGTCTACTTCTTAATTAGGGGTGTATATAATAAACAGAGATGACAGAGGTAATGAAAGCATGACAAATATAAACAGCCTGATCACTGCATTCAGAGAGATAAAAACTATAGAGAACAATATATTCAAGAAACTGATGAATCACTGATTTGTATAATGTGTTTACAATGTTGTTATCATATCATTTATTATTTAAAAATACAGCCTTGCATCACTTGATTTCTAGTAACTGCTGCTACAAGTTGGACATATGTTTCCATTGAGCTATCTGCTGTAAAAGAATGCATTAGAAAAAGAAAAAGAAAGAAATAATAAATAATGAGTACATAACTTTAAAAAACTGTGCTGGACTTATATTGCACCCATCAACCATGACAGGCATTGTCAGGTCACGTTGCTGTGCCTAGCATAAGTACAAGGTCTAAGAGGCTGATACATTTGGCAAACAGGCAAAACTTCAAGCATATACAAGAATGCATTGGCTGTAGTCCAAGGGATCAAACAGCAGCCAGTGGGCCAGAACACCACACTTACGTGAGTCAGATCAAAATGGAAATGGAAACAATTTGAAAATCTTCAGTATAAATCTTTTTTCTCCACTTTTTTGACTGATGCATCTTTCTTTCTATTTACTACTGTCCAACTGGTCAACAGACATATGTGGCTTTGGCAGTACCTCACCAAATGTGGGAGCATCATGTTCTAAAAAACAACCACAAAAAAAGCAAGAAGGACTTATCGCAGTAGCATCTACGTTTGGGATCATTTAAACTGGATGTTTCGCAAACAACAGCACTGAATCATTCCTGCTTTTTTGAAACTCAGTCTGTATGGACAACAACAAAAGATAGCAGAGGGCACAATGACTTGTTTGGAGCTACCTAGCAGGTCAGTGGATGAACAGGGAACAGGGGACAGAAATTATACTCAGGATTCCTATTTTTGTTTTCTAAAATGGGATTTCGGTGGAATTTAATTGCTTAATAGCAAGAGATTCATCTGTAATATCTGTATTTAAAAGATATACTAGTCTTGGGGATTGAGTACCAGGAACACATACCACCTAGGAATAAAGTTTCTGCTTTAGAAAGGTTGTTTATTGTCATTGGCAGATTAACCTGAACCCACTTAATATCCTTATAAGTGTTCTGAAGATGTATAATCTGAATCCAATCCAGTGCATCGCAAATATGGTCTCGCATCTTTTGCATAACAGCATATCGAAAAACATATTCACTCTGTAAGCAGGAGTGTTGTTTTTCATTTTTTCCTTAGCCTGAAAGGTTTCAAACACACATCTCTCACTTCCTGAGAACGTAATTTAATTGCTTGGGTATAGACTAGTCTGAACTAGGATATTTCACATCTCTTTTTGCATCTGAGTGAATGTGGATCCAAGAATGCCGGAGCCAAGAGCCATAAAGAGTGATGTAGCACTGAGCATGGCATGTAGGGCCTGCTAGTTAGAGCAATCAGCTGGGTGGCAATTGCTCTCAGTTTCTGCCTTACTCCTTGGATTATTACCATTATAAAAGACAGATAAACCTAGGAAGTTTTCTTTCAGACCAGAAATAAAGAGAAGAAAGGAACAACAAATGTAATAATGGTAATAATTTGTATGAGAATAAACAATAGCACAATATAACCTGTGCAAGGTTTGGTATTACTTTCTTCAGAGCCCTGCTTCTTAACAAGTACATATTTAAATCCCAAAGGTGCAGAGAAAAGAAGCATGTATATTCATAAATATAGCTATTGCTGGTACCACCAAGCCACATCACTACAAAGCTGGCATGCCAGATGTTACCTCAGTGGTTGTAAGGAAGAAACAGTATTGAAGATAAACATGTGTACCTATATGTTTGCATGTATATTAGCTCAGAAAATGAAGAACATAACTTTCTAATTAAATGAGAGATATTGGGATAAGTGGAATAACTGGAATCAGACCAGGTAAGAAATGTAAGTGGCACTGTAAGTGGCAGCTGAGAGGCTTCCTCTATCTTTATTGTTTGTTATTTAATACATAAGTTGTACGTGTGTATGCATGTACCTGGGAAAACAGACATTTGCTGGATATTTATTACATCCTAGAAAGAAATAAAAATTTGTTCTAGAATTACTGGATGTAATGTGACATTATCTTTATTAACCATGTAATAGCTGCTTGACTATTTTACCCAAGTTGTCTTCCCTGCTATGAGAATGGTAAACCTTTCACAGTAGGAAACCCTTTATTTCATGCTCTCCTCAACTCCCTGATCTTCAATTTTTATCATAGTTTCCTGTTGAACACTGAGACACGTATTCTGCCAGAATAGCAAGGCTAGTGTGGTTTTGTATCCAGAATTCAGATCATGTTTGCAGCAGTTGGAAATGATATGACAGTGCCATTTCTGCCAACATATGATCATGTTTTGATTTATTTGTTTTGTCAGAGCAGAGATAGGATACTCATTACAGCACTTCTATTTCACTTTGCCTTTTTCTGAGAAGAAAGTATGTTCTTCTCCAAGCATTTTCCATGTTTTCAAGAACATTGATAATTCTCCACCTGGACCATGTGTTTTTGAGTTATCCAAATACTAAAAATTAAAAAAAAATACAAGATCTAAACATTACATCTGGTTTCAAACACACACCCATATATTTAAGAAGCACAGATGTGTATGCAGTAAAATACAGGGTGTGTCTGAATCTTCTATTGTTGTAATCCTTTCATTTTCTCTATAACAACCTTTTTTCTTTATTGGTCCAGATTCCCAACTATTGGGTTTACTGGCAATACTCTTTTCTTGCCAGGGAAGCTCTGCTGATTTATATTGGCTGAGAAATTAAACCTCTGTTTTCCAGTAACTGTATTCTGTGGTTAGATTTTTTCATTTTCTTTCCTTTTTTCCCTTTTTAGTTTACATTTCTGCATTCATTTTTTTTCTTTCCCTGAACAAACTTTTCTTATACTGCAAATGCTGGCCATTGTAGTTTTATTAATTGCACTGTTAATGTCACCTTGCATTCCTTCATGACAAAGGATAGCGGTGTACTTTGTCAGGAGATAAAACTTCCAAGTGAGCTGTAAGGGCTTGGGTGTGTCTCTGTGTGTGTCTTGTGGTATTATATTAAAGTTGTTTCTTCAGATATTTAGACCTTTTGCTCAGTGACACAAGTTTAATAGACTTTATAATTCTTCAGGCCTAAATCACCATGACTTTACTCCAATGAAATATAGGTGTAATTCTGTTGGCATCTTTAGTATGACTCCAGAATAAACCTCTAGCTATTATGCAGCGGATTAGGTCTTTTATTAGAGACCTTTGGAAAGCAAGGATACTGCGAACTTGCTGAGTTTGTGTCATTTAATTGAATATGCATGAAAAGAATTTAAAGTATCAACATGCAGTGCTAATCTGTAGAGTTTTCATTTAAAGTCATCTACCTATTTTTAAACATATGTCCCTCATTTCATTACATATAAATTCAGTTGGTATTTCTAAAATCATATGAGTAGAAATCCATCATTTTAAGTCCAGTCTGGTGTCTGCTGAAATAAATGTGCATCATGGGTTTCATAGCCCAAGCATACATTATTAGGTTTTCGTAAAAATAAGTTATGATCTTTGTTAATATGTGTTAAACCTAAATCATCAAGTTAACATTAAAATTAAAAATCTTGGGCATAAAATTAAGAATCTTGTTGACTTGGAGTCAACAGAACTGAAAAGTGAAAAGAATTGCTTCATAAATGACAGTTTTTGACAAAGATCAAGTCATGCTTCTCTATAGATTTCATGGCAAATACTCTAGATCATAGGCAATGGATTAAAAAGGTAAAATGGTAAGAAAACAGGATAGCTGACTGGATAGGAGACTATTTTATTCCTTAAACATTGCTGGTGATGCTATCCCACAGTTAAAAGTGTCACCTTAGAAGCTGCATAAACATTGTTTTCTGCATCTTGTGTGACAATAACACACTAGTACACAGTGAGGTGTGTTATGTTTTCCATGAAATGGTTACCGCAAAAGTAACAACTGCAAATGTTAATACTATTGCCATTTTTTAGATTATATCTGACACCTCCATATGGGCAACTAAAAATGGGTAGGAGGATAAGGGTGCTAGTAAACATGCTCAGCTGAGATTCTAGTCTTATAACAAAATATAAAGGAAAAAGTAGAACAATAAAAATGGAAGATTTTTATTTTCATTCTGATATGGTTGTAACATATGAAAGAAAATCATACTCTCAGCTTCCTCATATGGGCCAGCATTCAAACACAAAATAAAGTTTGTATCAAAGCATAGATTCACATTTTTAATGCTACGTTATTTATCCAGTGGTGCCCTTTAGGCATTTCATTTGTTGTCTCTCTCTGTGAGAAAGTTATCCATTTATGAGGGTTTATACTACCATCTAGTGTAATCTTCTTTCTTTTTAAGAAAATAGTCTTGCACATTAGCAAAAAAACAGTTGCTGATATTACTGAATAAACTCTGCTGAAAATACATTTGTCCATGTATTAGAAATAATGATCTTTCCTTAAGGTTAAATATTAGTTAAGATTATGATTCTAACTGGTCAGCATCAGAGGCATGTTTTATTAATTACAGAAGCAAATTTGGATTACAGTGAAACGGCTGCCCTCCACAATCCTTAATTCAATTAGTGAAGAAATTGCCTGCTTTTACTGAGATAACAGAGGATTAAATGATGCCCCTTCCTTCCTTCAGTATTTTATATTAAAGAGTGGAAGATTAATGTCTACCAGGAAATCAAAACTAAGATGATGCAGAAATCAAAAGTAAGATGAAGTAACAAGCCATGTTTTAAATATAGAGACCTGCTGTTTGAGGCTTCAATTCAGAAGCTTTGAAGAATACATTGCTGGTTTAATTTTCAGAAGGCAAAGAAAAGCAGTCTAGTTCGCCCAGGATACTTAAATAAGTTCCAGTGGGACTATTACGAGTTTAGAGTTTGCCCCTGAGCCTAGGTAATACGCTTGAGTTGTGGCTGAATGAAGAATCAGGAAAGATTATGTAATGAGTATATATCCTGTACAAGGAGGGTTCTGGGAATCAGAATTTTATCTTCCTAATTGATGCACATTCAGACTGGGCCACTATAGTCCCATGAGAAATTCAAGTTAAATCAATGGGATGTAAGTAAGATGTAAATAGAGGGATGGGCTGAGTTTACTTGCTGACTGATTCATCACCAACAGCTCATCCAAGTCTAATAAATGGAATAGGAAATGTAATGTGGGACTCAATCCAAGGTCTAGTTAGGCTTTTATTTGGCTTGAAAAGAATTTGTGTCCATTACCACATACCAATTAGATTACTTCAGATATGTTGTACCTAGAATTTAGAGTCAAGGGAAAAGAAGAGAAAAAAGAAAAGAAAGGAAGGAAAAAAAAATCCAAACCAAATCAAAACAAACAAAAAACAGAAACACCCCCC